>CM077254.1:18397527-18730027 GCA_039654775.1 Spinibarbus caldwelli
TTGAAAATGGGTTTCAATCTTATTAGAAACAACAAGTTGGTGCATTTACAGAACCATCTAAAGACCAGAACAATATAAAGACTTTTAAAAGGAACAGTTCACCCAAAAATGAAAATTTGCTGAAAATGTACTCACCCCCCGGCCTTTCAAAATGTAGATGAAGTTGTTTCTTCATCTGTGAAATCCATCCACACTGCTGAGATGTTTATGTGTTCTAGCATGAAACAGATGCTGAAATAGCCAAAACACGTCACTGGAGAAGCGTTAATTAAAGATATAGTGCACCCAAAAATCTAAATACTTTCATCATCTACTCACTCTCAAGTTGTAACTTCCAAACATGTATGAGTTATTTTCTTCTGCTGAACACAAAAGACAATATTCTGAAGAACGTTGGTAACCAGACAGTTGACGGTAGCCATTGACTTCCATAGTAGGAAAAAAAAAATCTATGGAATTCAATGGCTACCATCAACTGTTTGGTTGCCAACATTCTTGAAACAGATTTGGAGAAATTTTGCATTACATTACTTGCTCACCAATGGGTCTTCTGATCTGTGCATATTTCTCTCCTGATTCAAACAAGACAACTTGTCATGTCTTGCTTTCTCACCAGAGAAAGCTAGATTATGGAAAGAGGACTCAAGAAGAAACTGTTTGAAAACAGTTAAAAAAATCTAAATGATGGATTTGTTTTACAATTAAACAGATTTGTGGTTCACAAGACATTAATTAATTGACTGGAGTTGTGTGGATTACTTTGGATTACTGTGATGTTTTTATCAGCTGTTGGGACTCACATTCTGACGGCACCCATTAACTGCAAATGATCCATTGGTGAGCAAGTGATGCAATGCTAAATTTCTCCAAATCTGTTCAGATGAAGAAGTAAACTCATCTACATCTCGGATGGCCCGAGGGTGAGTAAATTTTCAGAAAATTTTCATGTTTGGGTGAACAATTCCTATTGATACACTAAAATGTCCAGTAATGAATATATTTGGCCGAAATAGTTTTGGTGGGCTGAAATCATTGTCCGAAATAGAAACATTTAATCAGTACTTCCCCAATGACATGTTTTAACTATTCCAGCATCTGTTTCATGCAGACAATGTAGATAAGCTAGAACAGGTAAACATCTCAGCACTGTGGACGCCTATCACCGTGACCAAAAATGAATAGATTAGCAATATGTAAACACTTTGGGGCTGAAGGAAATACTAGTTGCCAGCATAGTTTTACAAACGTTATATGTTGTTTAAATAGCACCATTGAGTGTTTCAGTGTACACGATATGAAATCTCCACCTCAAGTAGCCTTAAATAAATATTTTAAGGGTCAAAATAAAGGTTTTACATCAAAGTACCCTCAACCACAGGAACTTTACATGTACAGTTGGCAGGAATTCTACGGAACAAACTGCATCCAAGTTAATAGACTATCCAAACAGGTGTGAATTCAACAAGAAAATGTTTTTGAGACGTTGCCTTCAAATACTTTTCCCACTGCACTGTTGTCATGCCCCAAGCCTTTTCCCGTTTCAGAAACATTCCTTTCTTGGAGGAAACATTTCACTTCAACAGTCATTTATGCTGGACGGAATGTGAAAGGACCAGAGCCAAAAGCACTGGCCATAAAAGAACTGGCTCTGTGTGCTTTCTTAACAACAACAACAACAGTACTTCTCTATCAGAGTCAATGTGCTCTGAAAATGGATAAATAGAGGATTCATAGAACAGGACTGATATGAAAGGCATAGATTGGCATACATGTAGCTTATCGTTTACCGATAATGCCTGCCCAGCGAGACGTAAAACGTAATTGATGTGCTCGGGGAGAGGGTTAGATAAGAGTGTATATAGAGAAACAGCACGTTCACTGACTTCTTAAGGGTTAGTAATCATTCATGGGCTGCCTTAATGAAGGAGCTCTGACTGGATCTGGTTAAGCAGAATCACCTGACCCTATGGCGTCTGTACATAAATATAAAAGAAACAGCTTGCAGAGACATTAGAGGCACATCAAGAGGATGAATGCATTGTTCTTTTGGCACAAAGATGACATCTGTGGAATGTCTTAAAGGAACATGAAACACAAAAAATCTGGCACATGGTATTATAAGGTGATGCATGCTGAGTTTGTTTTTATCGTGCTAATTTGATATCAACCATCTGGAAAACTTCACAAATATCACGTTGTTTGAGTGCTTGTTCTGAAAAAAATAAAAGACTGAGAAATAATATTGGCTTGATGAGGTGATGTAGGTACATTATTAGGTAATCTCAGACCAGAGGCCAGTAGTATGATCTCACTTTTGTGATTTGTGGTTCATAGAAATTTAGGAAGAGCTTTCGAAGTAGAGAGAGAGAAAAAACAGAATAAAATTAAACAAAAAAAAGGTACTACCTAAATATTAAACTAAATAAATTGAATAAAATTAAATAAAATAAGTTATCTAAAACAGAATGTTTCACAAAATCATATAATAAATTCGAAATAATTTTCACAAAAATTATATACACAAAACTTTCCATTATATTATATCAGTATAATAAGTAAGAGATATTCTGACCTACCGTATGAGTATTGTTTTTTAACGTAGAATCATAGCCGTGCAGTGATTGACATTGATTTTGTGCAGATTCTTCACTCCTTTTGATCTTGACATGGTCTGGTTCCTGTAAATCTTTCAGACTGAGCAGATTTCGTGATTTGTGACTCTTTAGAAACATGGTTTGTTCACTCCTCCTGGAGCTGCTGGGTCTCTCTTCAAAGTCCATGCAAAGAGCCACTGAGAATGATATAACCAAAACACAGCAGAATACGGTGCTCATGGTTCCCGTTCAATGTGCACAAAATTCTTGTCTAAATATCCATAAATAGCAGGTTTATTGGTACCAGAACAGACCGTGCAGTGTTCACGCTCTGACGCATGTCTGTAGTGAAGCCGCTGCTAAACTCAGGGATTGTTCAAGATTAAGATGGGCGGGGCCATTCATTATACACGCCCATGTCATGAATATTAATATTGTCGCGCTGACGTTGCCTGGAAACCCTTTAAAGGCTGTAGGTTCGCTTATAAATATTAATTAACTAATGGTGACGAAACGCGTCGGCATTCCAATGGCAAAGGCTTAACATTAATATTAATTAGAAAATAGCGACATTACTCTATTTACCAAAGGCGAACGCCTGGTTTATAAATATTACACAAGCGTTCACTACAGTAGAAGTGGGTTAACCACGCCTTCTTCTGACCAACCTATTTTACAAATTAGACAGTGTGACACCACCAGTCTCTCTTCCTTCCGATTTAATGACAACAAACTACCACGTGCTTGTTTGTTTTTTTGCCACTGCCTTGGACTGGTGTGAAAAGTTTTGACTGCCATTGAATTATTGCATTAAAATTATTGCAAGTTTATATAATTATTACATCCAAACCATCATACCAAAAACATTTGATATTAATGGATATCACATTTAATAATATTGTGTATATATTGTTGCTTATATTAAATCCATTTAATTTCTGCATGTCAAACAATGAAACTTTTTTGGTGTAGAATTAATAAAACTGATTTCTAAGCCATTAATAAAAAATGTGACACTGACATGTTAACTAATTTGAACAAAAAAGTCATTATATAACAGCAATCTATCGATCTATCTATCTATCTATGACCCTGGAGCACAAAACCAGTCATAAGTAGCACTGTTATATTTGTAGCAATAGCCAAGAATACATTGTACGTATCAAAACCATCAATTTTTCTTTTATGCCAAAAATCATTAGGATATTAAGTAAAAATAATTTTCCATGAAGATATTTTGTAAATTTCCTACCATAAATATTTCAAAACTAGATTTTTTTGCACCCTCAGATTCCAGATTTTTAAATAGTTGTATCTCTTCCAAATATTAACAAACCATACATCAATAGAAAGCTTATTTATTCAGCTTTTAGATTATGTATTCAAAAAAATTGACCCTTATGACTGGTTTTGTGGTCCAGAGTCACATATAAATTGTTAATGATAATATTTTCTTTCCACACAAATTTATCAAGTTCACCTATAATAGCATATATGAATTTTCTTTTATTTTTTTTTATTAGCCTATAAATGTAGTCTTGTTAAAAATAAATAAATCAAACATCAAATTTTCAACAACAGTTTATTAACGCATTGATTTGTAACAAAAAGGACCCCCCATGTATTTTCAACTACAAGATCTGCTGTTCTGTGCTTGTACAGGACTATAGAAATTTTGGGATTGATAGAGGGAAAAAAAAGTATAAAGACACAATTCCTGTCTGAACAGGCAAACCGTAGGATGCAGCCAGAGTATTACGTATGCAATCGCTGTGTGGTGATTCACACAAAATTACACTGGATTTTTCGTATTAAACATCAGTCAGGCTTTGCAGAGCTCCATTCAGCTCTAGATATCCTTGATGACATCCTCAAGCTCTTCTTTTGTATACATGTGAAAGGTCTTGCCAGGCTCTATTGTGGCAAGCTGCAGGCAGAGAGGTAGAAATTGTCAGAACCTTCATATACTTTTAAATTAAATTATATTTCACATGACCATGTGAGGTAATGCCCTTGTGTATTACCTCAATGTTAGTGGCATTGAGTTTCTCCTCCATCACTTGTTTCAGGATAGTGAGAGAAGACTTAATGGCATCCTTTAACTTCATGGACTGAAAAAGATAAATATATTTATGAACATTTGGTGGGGAAAGGCAGTGACATCAATGCTTAACTTGAGACTGGAATTTTTTGGAAGCAATTAGATTTATGGGGAAGTCTTTTGGACACTGGCTGCTGTTTATTAGATTGCGGGATCACATGGGAGAGTCTGGTGACTAAAGTTACACTAGTAGAGGCATGACATACTGGAATGGGAAAATGGGTGGGGTAGATTTATAAAGGGACTCTTGTTTCCCAAGCACGTGTCTCACTTTTCTGCTCTAGTATTCTCTTGGGAGAAACACTTTGTTCTGTGAGAATACCCTCTTGAAATAATCTGACTGTGGCTTTATGGATCAGATGGCTCAGTTACCGCTTAGACTTTGCACAGACGTGTGGAGTTCAGTTTGCATTATAGAAAAAAGAAGATTACTCGTGAAGATTATTCTTACATTTCTAGTTCATCCAAAAATGAACATTTGCTGAAATGTACTCACCCTCAGGCCATCCAAAATGTAGATAAATGTGTTTCTTCATCATAACGGAACGGATTTAGAGAAATTTAGCATTATATCACTTGCTCATCAATGGATCTTTTGCAGTGAATGGGTGCCGTCAGAATGAGAGTCCAAACAACTGATAAAAATAGGGCTGGACGATAATTTTTTTCATATCAGTCGATATTGATAATTATCAAGATAAATGTCAAATTTTTTATTTTTTTTCAAGTTTAAATGCAGATTTTTGCTCCAAAGTTAAAGTCGTAGAAACCAGATAGTTACTTGTAGTTTTAAATTACTCTTTATGGTCAGAACATGACAAACACTTCATGTTTTTGAATTCTTTACACTTTTCCAGTCATTTTTCCTTAACAAAATAAATATCTTTATAGAAAATTTGATTTCTTAGTTTCTGCATGTTCTAATGGGTAAAATGGTTTCAAATTAAGAAACAGGTTTGTGTTGCTTGTGTTGTATGAAAATCAGTAATGTAAATAGTTAGTATAAATGCACAAACGCTACAGCTTAATCACAGAAAATACTGTAATTATATTCTATTATTCCTTTAATACGTCTACATTAATAATATAATAACATTCAATACAAATTCCCATGTTTCTGACAATACCATGGTGCTTTTAGTTTTACTACAGTAAATGATGGTCGATTTGTTGATTGAAAAGCCTTCACACAGTGTTTCTCCTGTTTGTCAGCGCCGTTTCATCTGCCTTTAAACTCGTTTAAATCAGCGAGTCATTTGTGTTGTTCGCTGAATTCAAGTGCTTCACACTGGATCTCACAGCGCTGTTTAGTGTTTGTGTGACCAAGTAAACGCATCTGCTCTAGTGAACTCGCGCTGCACTGAGTCGAGCAGATAAACGGTCCGTGTGTTGCGGTTCAAATGAGTCCCGCTGTTTCGTTCTGCTTTTGCATAACCATTTATCGAACTCTTCATATTGTTTTATGGAGAAAATTATATCGCGATATTTATCGTAATCGATTTATAGGCCAGCCCTAGATAAAAATATCACAATCCACATGACACCAGTCCATCAATTAACATCTTTTGGGACAAAAATCTGCATGTTTGTGCTTGAATGTGTCACTTCTGGTCAAAATAACAGTCCATAATCCATAACACTTCCTCCAGTGAAAAAGTTCGCCTCCTACATATTTGTTTAGGACTGTTTTCACTTGTAAACGGTGCGTGTGCATATTTCTCTCAAATAAGACAACATATTTACTGGCGAAAGCAATATAATGCAAAGAAGACTTGTATTTCAGCCTGAATCAACAGTTTGAAGTTAAGTGTCTTACTGATGGATTTATTATAAACACACAGCTTTTTGCTTTACAAGATGTTAATTGATGGACTGGAGTTGTGTGGATTACTTGTGGATTAGTGTGATGTCTTATCAGCTGTTTGAACTCTCATTCTGACGGCACCCATTCACTGTAGAGGATCCATTGGTGAGCAAGTGATGCAAAGCTAAATTTCTCCAAATCTGTTCCAACAAATAAACAAACTCATCTACATCTTGGATGGACTGCAGGTGAGCAAATGTTCATTTTGTATGGGTGACTAGGTATGGATGAGTAGGAAAGTTTGTACTTTTTAAAGGATGCTGAGCTGCGCATTTAACTTAAGTGTTGAAACCGAGCCAGCTACTATTTTGTCATTAACTTTACCATAAAACCTTAAAGAGGAAATAGAGGGGAAGCAGAAAGAGTGGGTGAATGTACCTTGTGGTAAACCTCCTGCAGAGAGCTCTGAGCTCCTTCAGATGCTGAGCCGATAGCCCTGGCATCACACTGCACAAAAGTGCCTGAAGGATCCATGTGGTATCTGTTAAAAGAATTCTGGTTTGATTTACATAATTTACAAAATTAAACAAGCCTGTACAAGTACCTAATAAATAAAAACTTTTAATAGTAATTATAATGCTTTTGATATTAATTTAGTGTAGAGCTACACAATTTGGGAGGTAAAAACTATTCAAATTTAAATTTACAATTGCAATTAAAAAAAAATAAAAGAGCTTCACAATTTGACCAAAAATTGTGTTATATTATCAATATGACTATAAAAACATTTTATTATTATTATTATAAAAGAAGTGCTACGCTCATGTCCCATGCGTTTATTTAATTAAATGACAGCCTTAGCAAACGGTGATAACTCCACTAAGCAGAATTTTGGTTTTATTTAATTTAATAGTGCATTCCTATTTTTTGGAATGTACATTGTTAAGCAGGGTAAACATTAAAAATTACCAAAATCAGTAAAATTATTAAAAACGTTTAAATACCTATGTAAACTAACTGCTGTATATTTTGATAGCTAAAGACAAAGGAAGTGTACTTACAGCTGAGGTCCTTTCTCATCAACACCTCCAAAAAGCAGAGCGACACCAAAAGGACGGCTCTAAAGATGGAACAGGTGGATATTTGTAATCAAATATCTATAACCAGAGACAACTGTCCTGCAGAGAACTGAAAAATAATGCAATAAAATGTTAGCCAGGCAGTCATACCATAGCGCCAGGGTCAGCGTCCTCCTCTCCAAACTGCAGAGCGAGGTTAGACACAGCCTGCGTTATGCTCTCCACAGTCATCGTCTCATTGTAGGTAAACCAATGGTTCTGCAGAAACACAAGAACGCTTAGATTTGTTGTAAGAACACTTTTTTTATGAATAAGACCCATTGACTAATCATAGCAGTGACAATACAGATTTTGAAGAAAATGTTCACTGACCTGTGTTTCCACTCTTGCTTTGTCAATAAGTGTTTTTGCATCAGCTATTAAGCCACTCATGGCACAGCCTGTATTGAAAAATGAACATGATCATTCACAACTAGTTTTATTACACTTACCCACATGGAAAATACGTTATTTTAAGCATTTTTCTTACCAATATGAGTGTCAATTTCAACAATCTTTTCAATGCTGCTGGGCTCCATCAGAGGAGAGGTTATTCGCTTCTCCACAGCGAGACACACTCCCTCTGATGTCTGAATGCCAATGGCTGTGGACCCCAACTGGAAAGACCCACAAAGCCAAAAAAATTAGCCCTAGCATTCATTTCTTACAAACCGAGAAATTTCAGACATATTATTCTGCTAATAAGAAGTGTACCTTGATGGCTTCAATGGCATATTCTACTTGGAAAAGCCTTCCCTCTGGTGAGAAAGTGTTCACTCCTCTGAGGATGGAAAAATATGTTAACATGATATAGTAAGTGTATTCAAATCTGTATCATAATATACTTTACTAAAATACTTTACTAAATTGTAGAGTTAACGCAGTTGTTATATCAGCAAAAACAAAACTGAAAGTGAAAGTTTGACAAGAGTGTGACATTACATGCTTTAATTAATCTTTTACCAAGAGATATGTAAATATCCTAAAAATATACAGATATATGAGCAGCCACTGACTACACAAGCATGAAACACAAATGACTGAACATTCAAAACAGTGAAAGAGATAATCATCTTACCTGTCATACTCTGATCTTGTCAGGAACATTTTGAAATGCAAATCTATAAATAAATGAACAAGAACAGACTTAGATAATTTAACTTTAAATGTAGGGAGTTAGCACAAAAAAAACAACAGCTTGCTAAGCGGCGCGATCCTAGCACTGGAGTTCACAACCAAACCCCTCCGGCATCCCTTAGACCGATTGGACGATTTTGAGTTAAAAGGCGGGGCTTAAACTAAACCGTCTATTTGATTGGTCGAACCACCCTTCACTCAATGACAAGGCATGTTTCGCTTCAACTCGAGTCATTCTTAGATTAGCTGTATAATAACACCCTCATCGCATTTACTTTCATTCATGCACTTTTCTAAACTCTCAAAGCCCGCATAAGCAGTTTTCCCATAAAGTTTTTATGCATATTGTTACTTATATATGGCAAAAACCATGTTGAGAACACAAACACATGAGCATCTAACGTTAGCTAACCGGTTTACTACTAAATAAACAACACACGGGCCGTTAAAATAACTTTACACAATATACTCTGTTGTCTCAAATGCTTTTGTCTGCTGAGACACGGTTTACTGCAGTAGGGCACACCATCATAAAACGTTTGTTATAAATTTCTTACCTTCTTGCAGAGGAGAGTGAGTTTGCTAGTTTCAACAGTACAGGAAGTGTTCACACATAATCATCCGACAAAAGCATTTCTGTTCAACTTAGGTTCCTACCCTATTGACTCCATCAAAGAAGTCTTTAAACACACTGGCTGTGATTATTGTGCCACATTTTCCCTTTATTCCCATATTTCTGCTTACTTCAGAGCATTCGTGTATGCATGAATGTCTTTTAACCTTTATTAAACATCTTCAAAAAACAAACAGGCATTATCATTGTTAAACATAAACACAGAATTTGTTTAAAAAAAATCAGACAAATAATAAAGACCCAAAATCAAATCAGCAAATTATACCAGAAATTAAATTAACAGCTGCTCTAATAATCGTAATAATAAATAATTTGCCACTAAATTTAGAGCAGCCTCAAGAAAATCCTACCTATAATCAAGATATTACAATAATTTAACTCTTTGTATGCCTGTATGCACTACAGAGTTGTTTTTTGTCTTTCTTTGCATTTTATATGGCCAGGTCAAGTGTATATAATACAGTATAATTATTTTGATGAAATGATATTATAATTGAAAATACATTTTGGGTTCCTGTAAAATGCAATTTAACTTTCAAAAACATGAGGATTTTTTGTTTTAGGATAAATGGGTAATTATAGTCCACAATTATAATTTAGCCTATTTCTGTTATTGATTATAACAATTAGGAAACACGAGCATGTTTGTTTTAAATATACTGTAAGTGGAATAAAATAAAATGTTATTCCATAAATGTTTGTCTTTAATTAATATTTTTAATATGTATTAAACAATTTATAAAAGTCAATTATGCCTATTCTGTGCATGTTTCTGGGGGATCTGGCAACACAGCAGTGAATTTACGCGTGTATGTCCCTTTAAGAGAAACTTGAAATCACGTGTCTTTCTGTAGAAAGTTTGACAAGTTGGTCGACATAAGTCTTGTTTTCCCGCTATCGAAAACCTTCAATGTCATTCTCTTGTGTTTTCCTCTTCTGTTGTTAATAACGGACTCAGAAACTATCCCTTAATCGAAATCTTTTCTATCAGCGTCAGTATAAAAACACACCCAAAGCATGGAAATCGTGCGGGTAATAAACTAGCAACAGTTTGGTGATCTTCGTCTTTTCCGCTCAGAAAAATCAAGTTGAGGATTTAATCTTTAATTTCTCCATTTACAGAAAATAATGTCGGGGTTTAGTCTGGATTTGGGACCAGTGAAAGAGCCCCTGGGGTTTATCCGAATCCTGGAGTGGGTGAGTTTCTGCATTTGCCACATTGTGTCTTTTTAATAGCACCTTCATTATGATAGTTATAAATGTCTTTAAACACTTTATTACGCGATCATATAAATGTATCTTACACGAGAATACAAGTACGCTGCAGTCACATATGGTGCTGTTTTGTCAATATAAGGGGCAACACCCATGTCAAAATATTGGACCAAAATTGCTATATTATCCACTGTTTAGGTCATCTAAACATATAGACATCTTTAGGTGTGTCAGTAGAAATCATCTTAACATACAAATGCATGCAAATTTATACAAGTCCTGCCTTGCACAGTCCCTTGAGAATTAAATGTTTACATTGCCAACGGTAGGAACACCCATGATAGTCCTGTTTAAGAGGCTTCTGTGGTGGACTTTAGTCTAATACTAAATATACCACTGCAAACAATGGAAAATCTAGGCTATAAAACACACCTATCTGCAGGGCTCTCTGACTGATGTGGGTAACTAGGCCTGGAGCTCATTAACCTACTAAGAAACTAGGCTGGATATTAAATTAACTCCAGTTTTTAATGTCAGTCTGATCTGATCTAAAATGAAGTTTTGCTGAATCAAGAATAGATTTATAGTAGAATAATATAGCTTTCTTCATAAGGGAACCTCAACTACTTTGGCTTGTGAGCTAAATATATTTTTGTTTGTCCTCTATTTAGTCGTAGAGGCCGGAAGTAGAAACTAACTGCCACAAATTTCAGTGTTGATATGTGAAACTCTACCTGCACACTCGCTGGCGTAAATATCTGACAGCACTGAAAACCAGCCAAGATCATTTTTAGAAGTGATGTTGTATCTTCAGAAAAGAATCCCAGCTGCTGTTGCTCAAATAGCACGCAGTTTATTAGATGTTCACTAACTGAGTTGATATCCATACGTTTGTGTGTGTGTATACAGTGCCACTTGAAAGTTTGTGAACCCCTTGCAGAATCTGTGAAAATGTGAGTAATTTTAACAAAATAAGAGAGATCATACAAAAGGCATGTTATTTTTTATTTAGCACTGTCCTGAGTAAGATATTTTACATAAAAGATGTTTACATTTAGTCCACAAGACAAAAAAAAAAAAAAAAAAGCTGAAATTATTAAAATAACCCCATGCAAAAGTTTGTGAACCGTTGGTTCTTAATACTGTGTGTGGTTACCTGGATGAGCCACGACTGTTTTTTATTTTGTGATGGTTGTTCATGACACATCTTTTATGTAAAATATCTTACTCAGGACAGTACTAAATAAAAAATAACATGCCTTTTGTATGATCTCTCTTATTTTGTTAAAATTACTCACATTTTCACAGATTCTGCAAGGGGTTCACAAACTTTCAGGTGGCACTGTATGTATGTATGTATGTATGTATGTGTGTGTATGTATGTATGTGTGTATGTATGTATGTATGTGTGTGTAGATCTAGTGGTGTGTATATATGTGTATCTCACCTGGAATATCTACGTCTCTTTCACTTTTGCCTAAGCCTTTGTAAACATTTGCACTTTGCACACAATTTTGCTTTGTCTTTGCAAGGTGAACATATAAGGCGTTAGACAAGAGACAAGGTGTAATTTAACACAGTAGTGTGTTGTTTTGGATCCTTCGTATGGAAGTAATGTAATTTCTGCAACTTAATCCAGACTGCAAAGGTGCTGCTTTGGGGACACATTACATCACAAGCTCATCGGAAATAATTCCAGACAATGCAGTGCAAGATAATATTCATAAGGTTCATAAGGTGTAAAATAAGCTGTTATCTCTCTGTAGGTTATACCAGTTAAACCCTTGTTCCTCTTTCACCCAGTAGGAAGTACGTCACCAATATGCTGATTTGGTTCTTTTTATTATCAATATTGAAAGTTTTTGCTGCATAATTTTTTTTTTTTTTATTATTTATTGTGGAAAACATGATACATTTTGTAGGATTGTTTCTTTGAAACAGAAATCTGTTATAACATTATAAATGTCTTACCCAAAAATTTGAATGGTAGTGTATCACAGTTTAAAAAAAAAAAAAAAAAAAAAAAAAAAAAATATATATATATATATATATATATATATATATATATATATATATATATATATATATATATATATATATATATATATATATATATATATATATATATATATATATATATATATATATATATATCTCGAGGCAGCAAACACAATTTGGAGAAAAATTGAGTTGAAGTTTTCTGAAGGTTCCAAAGCAAAATCACCCAGCAACATAGCATCTTTTCCTCCAGTTCTTTTCTTAATAATAATTACTATATTAATAATCACAATATAGCTATTTAGCTTATTATAAATAAGAGCAGATGCAAAAAAAAAACAAAAAAAAGAAAACAGAAGAACAAATATAGCTAAGAAAAGCAAATAATGCATTACCGTTTTCATTTTACATCTAAACCAAAGCATTCAAGTCAGAAAAACAAATAATCAAATGTAAAATTCCCTTTAGTGTGTTCATTACAAATAAATTGATTATTAAAACTACAAAAGCATGCAGTTCAATCAAGAGCAGCGAGTGATTCCCTCTTTTCTTGTTAGATTAAAATTAATGAGACAGATGGCCTTTACATTAAGACCTACTGTAATGCATGGATCTAATATAATGTTACACGTCACACGTTTTTCCCCAACAGTTGCCTAAACGTTCACTTAAGATATTACAGATTATGTTTGCGTGAATATTTAAATACTGTAAGTTGGTGTATATGTGTATATTTATCAGGATCGCGTGCTGGTGGAAGCGTCTTTATGCAGGGGCTTTGGATGACAGACAGCACGAGAAGCGAGCGGAGGAAAGGTGCTTCTCTCTGAAAACAAACAAATAAAGATCATTTTAGATGTTTAATTACTATTTGGAGCACTGTGATCACTAAATGAGTGCTTAATGAACTCATTTTTGTGAAAATCTAATAAAATTTTTCACTTTTTTGCGTGTAGCTCAAAATTAGCCCGTAAGCATTAACGACTCCTTTTGCCAGCACAGGTCACAGTTATCTTTGCCACAACAGGAATAAATTACACTTTAAAAAATATAACTATACAAAAGTTATTTTAAATTGAAATAATGTTTCACAATATTACAGTTTTTACTTTATTTATAAAAATAAATGCAGCCTTGTTGAGCATAAGAGATGTCTTTCAAAAACATTAAAAAAATTATTTTTTCAAACGTTTGTAGATTTGTGCTGCTTAAAGGTGTAACACGTCTGCCGATAGTTGCATAAAAGTTCTTTAATGTGGAGGAGGATAGGGCTTATATACCTTCATAAGCACTTTTCTCAAGAATGCCCTGAATTGAGTAAAATCTGAGGAAACGGGTGGTTTGACACATTTTTTTACTTGTGAAGCAAGAATGTCAGCCACTCCCTTCAAAATCAGCATGTGTCTGCAGTGATGTTTTTGCTTTTAACCACCACAACCCAGATCTCCCAGCAGTAATGCAACAATGGAGAGGATGCTAACAGGTAAACCGACCTCTGATCATGTTGACGGTGGTGGCATGGACGGTTCATTCACACAAAGGCGCTCTTTAATAGTCACTTGCTGTGTGTAGGTGTGCATTCCAGCGTGAACGTGGCATCCGCACACCATGTGGTTCTGTTTGGTGCCAGGCACCCTTAGCTGGCCCACTGTGCTTCTCTGTGCCAAGCACCTGCACCGCACGCTCAACAGGAATGAAGCCAAAGTCTTGCCGGGGTGAGGATCGCACGCCCACTCTTGGATTTTCTTGGCAGCAAAAATGTAGGGCTATTTTTGCAATCACTTTGGGGTGCAATACAGACCAATGCGTCTCAGGGTCAGATATCTGGTTTAAAGAAAGGAGAAAACAATTTCGATTGGATAGCCGTGAGGGTTTCGTTTTTTGAAATACAATTCATAATTTAATGTTTATAATAATAATATAAAATAGATTTATTTTAAAGAAAATATAAATTACCAAAAAATGTTAAAGGTGTCATGATTTTTAACTTTTTATTTTATTTTATTATGTTCTCTGTGCTTTACTTATAGTGTTAATAGTTATTTTATTTTTTTTTTTGGCACAAAAAAAAAAATATGTGGAAAAATGATTATTTTCAACCCTCATTCTGACCCTCTTTCTAAAACAACCTGTTTTTAAGGGGCGTGTCCTTGAAGTCTTCTCAGTAATTGGCCACTGTTATGATTGGCTAACGTCATTGCATAGGAAACCGTATCAACGCCCCCTCACTATTGCATGTGAGTGTTTTGACAACATAATCAAAATAAAACAGTTTTCCAGATAAATAATTATGAAATCATTTACTTACGGTTTGTGATGCAGCTGCATTCAGATCTAGTACCGCTTCATCTTTCAAAAAATGTTTCTTTGTGAACTCTCCATGACACTGTGCCTCATTTACAAAACAAAATCCTCAGACAAGATCCGGGTTGCCATTAAAAATAAACTATCCACTTGTTACCAAATGCGTCAAAACGAACATCCTTTCACTCCATTTGTCGAGAGTGTGGACTGTGTCAGAAAGAGAATGCGCATCTGTATACTGTATCCAGTGTAGACAAGATAGCGAACATTTTGATTGGACGAACATTTTATGCTCCTGCGCCCTCCACAGACGATATAAATACATATAAATAAATTTAGACCACTTAACTTAGTGATTGCTATCGGGATGTGAAGAGATATTCAGCATAACCAAAAAAAAAAAAAAGAAAAAAGTTTTTGAACCAAATCACCTACCCTGCCTTTACCAATTCACAAACCGCATTCTTTTTTTTTTTCTTCCCCCCGCCCCCCACAAACATGAGGGAAGTTCTGCATTCCACTATTGTTTCTTCTGTGTAACAGCAACTGCTTCTCAGAAGATCCTTAATTGTTTCTTAAAAAGGGGTTCCACAGAGACGCTTCAGTGATCAAACATTCCTTAGAATTCTTTAATATGTAGCTGAAATGTAAAAGAAAGGTTGAACTTTAACTTATTTTGAATATTTGTGCTTCATTTCCACTGACTCAGGCTGTGGGGAGAGCTGTCTTAAAGGTATAGTTCACCCAAAAATGAAGATTCTCTCCTATGGTTTGAAATAATATGAGGGTGCAAAAATAATAACAGAAATTAAACATTTTCCTATTAGTTTCTCAGAATTTGCTAAATCTAAGATCCACAGTGTTCTTTTGTTCCACTGTGACTCTTAAAAGTTACTTTTCCATGATTACTATGGATCCTGTCACTTTTTCACAGCAAAACACCTTGGAAAGAGAGGAAAGATTGGCTCAGAGAACACTGGAAAAAATACCAGCAAAATCTATAAATCAAAGCTGTGCTACTGTAGTTACTCTCACAAATGTCTGCAGAAGCCACTTCCTGTGTGGAAGTGGAGCGTTTGTAAAAGGAAAGCAGCGAACCACGCGCCAGGATATGTGTGAGTCAGTGAGGGCGAAAGCATAGAAGGATCATTTACAGATGTAGTGCTTGTGTGGATGAAGACAGCACTTTCACTATGATGTGAAATCAGGTATTGCGACATGCAAATGCGGAATTCATGTTTTTGAAGTAGATTTTTGTGTTAAACTGTCACTAATTGGACTGCATCTGTTTGTTACGTTTGATGCTTCAAAAAATTCTGGAAAATTACAAAATTTCATTCACAACAAAGTTTATATATTGATCACACATAAACTGCTTACACAAAATTGCTGAAAATATATAATTTTACTCAGAACATTTTCACTTTTTCACACAAACCATTTAGTTACCAAAAAATCATTTAGTTAAACTGGATGTACTAAAATAACTAAAACTGAAATAAAAAATTATAAAACTTACAAAAAACACAACACAATTACATTTCAAATGAAAACAGAAAATAAAAATCTTAATTCAAAACATTAATAAAAACTATAATACTTTCTCAATGATACTAAAATAACACTGATTCAGTGCTGATAATATCAAAACAGCCAAATGCCGACCGACAGCTGTTCTGTAGAAATGTAAAAATGCTATTTTCTAAATGTATAATTATGTTGATTGTTGTGTTTTTAGGTCTTCACCATTTGTGCCTTTGCCACCACTGGTGGTTATGTTGGATCCACTCAGTTCAGTCTTGATTGTGGAGGTACAAAAGACGACGTTACTGCTAATTTTGGATATCCTTTTAGGTAAAGCATCCAGATCTCTACTGTAAATTATTTCTAAGTGAAAGTGTCATTTTTTTTTGTTTTTAAATGTTAAAATGATGTCCTGCTGTTAGTCATGCAATGAGTAATCCATGTGTATGTTGATTGAAAAAGTGAATGTTAACTGGAGAGACAATAAACTGAGCCCTAGTAAACATGTGACTTCCACTTACTAGGCTCCCAAGTCAGCCATATGTGATTCCTCACTGCAATGGCAGCAAGAACGTGACTCATCTGCAGGGAGATTTCTCTTCTTCAGCGGAGTTCTTCGTCTGTGTGGGCGTCTTGGACTTTCTGTACTGTACTTTCACCATCATCCTGTACTTGGGTTACCAGCAGGTTTACAGGGAGTCTAACCGTGGCCCCACCGTTGTGAGTCATCACTCATTTTTTTTTTTTAATTTGGAAATATTACTGTGATAGTATGAACGTCATTAATATCAGTGGAGTTATTTTGTATTGCATTTTTAAATGCACTTGTCATGAATATCATGAAACTTTTGGAACAAATTTATCTTTGTGATGCAGAATATTTTTGAAAATTTAAAATAAAAATGAAAATATGTTTAGTGAGGATTTCTAAATTGGTTTGATTTACAGTTTATTATTTTGTGGCCAACCAATGTGTGTTTTTTTTTTTTTTTTTTTTCCAGTGGACATTTACATTTTTATATAGCCATACATATGGTTGCAAATAAGAGCTTTATTTAATTTTGTGCACATTTATTTATTTTGTTTTAAATAACTTATTTGCAAACTTTTCCAAAGTATTAACAAAGCCCTTCATCCAATTACAGAATTGTACTTTTTTTTTTTACATTGTACAAATAAAACATAAATATTTAAAAAAAAAAAAAAAACTTGAAATTTTACCGCGATATACACATTTACAAATGAACATATCCATATAAACATTTTACATATAAAATTTTATATTGCATATTCATTATGTATTTATATATATATTTTAATTATTCATATTTAACATAATTTTTTACATTAATCAATTCTCTAATGAAATGAAATTTTAATTTTAACAGAAAACATTAATTATCCATTGTAAATGTTGTACATGTTGGAAGTGACACTTGTGGTACTCAAATGCTATGATCTTCTTTCATCTGTTGGCCTACTTTTGTGCTTTTCCTTTTGACAGCCACTTTATCAGAATATCTGTATCTCTACCATTTCCATGAACAAGGATTGATATCCCAATCTTTCCTCTGTTTCCTCTCCAGGATCTGATTGTTACTGGGATCTTTGCTTTCTTGTGGCTGGTTTGCTCCTCAGCCTGGGGAAAGGGTTTAACAGATGTCAAAAATGCTACGAATCCTGACGTGTTAATAAAGACATGTCTGCCTCAAGATCACTGTGTTGCGAAGACCTACCCTTCAATGGGTCGTCTCAACTCCTCTGTGGTAAGTACGATTACTAACTGTTAGTTCTGCTCTAATTTGTTTAAAATTAAGCCTGGTTAATATCTAGTACATTTAATTGTGCAATATTTGTTTTATTATGTAGGCTATGTATACATTATGTAGTTCACATGTCCTACTTGTACTGCTTTTTGGTTTTGTACAAACCTACAAACTAATTATTTGATAAATTATGGACAAATTTTTAATCCTATGAAGCCTACTTGTTTATATTTTATACACACATTTCTAAGGCTTTTAAATTATCAAAATGATCAAAACTTTGCTTAAAAACCTGTTGCACACCATCTACTACATCCCTTTTGTTGTCTGATTGATAGTTCACACTTTTTAGCCAGTAACTTGTCCACCTTCAAGTTGTGGTTCACATGTCTTTTTCCTGTGATATCTTTAATGATTTTTATGAAGTAAATATAAGAATAAGCTGTATATTAAATAGTAAAATTTCAAGATGATCACTTATTGGACTGAAGCAGCTTAGGTTTACTTGTTTGTCCATACGTCATTTATTAGAAAACTTGTTTTAAAATGCTAGTATCAAATATAATACAGGATTTGAAGGAAAGTTTATTTCTTCATCTTTCAAACATCATTGTATTGCATTGCATTATATGTTTTAAAGGGTTAGTTCACCCAAAAATGAAAATTCTGTCATTAATTACTCACCCTCATGTCGTCCCAAACCCGCAAGACCTTCATTCATCTTTTGAAGATGGATTAAGATATTTTTGATGAAATCCGAGAGTTTTCTGACCCTGCATAAACAGCAATACAACTGACACCTTCGAGGCCCAGAAAGCAGGGTTGCCAGGTTTTCACAACAAATCCGCTCAATTGCCAAAATACACATTTTATGGGGGTTCCCCTGCTAAAATTCGCATTCCAGGGGCTAAATATAACATTATTAGGGTCACTTCAACCCACAAACATGAAAAAGAACCCACGGCAGTAGTTTTAAAGTAGCACCAATTTCGCAGAAAAACCGTGGACTTGGCAACACTGCCAGAAAGGTAGTAAGGACATCATTAAAATAGTCCATGTGACATCAGTGGTTCATCTGTAATTAAACAAAAAAACAAATAACTTTATTCAACAATTTCTTCTGTATCAGTCTTCCTTTTTTGGCTTTGTGACTTGCAGCTCATGTGTCAAAATTGCATCACATTTTAAAAATAATCTCAATGGGAGAAAAATGTAGTCCATTGTGATGACATTATCATTCTCCTTCTAGTAATTTATTTGCAAGTAAATGAGCATTTCAGAAATGAGCAGTTGAAGTATTACATGTACCTTTCTCTTTTCTGCATCTTCCAGCTCTTTGGATTCCTAAACCTGATATTGTGGGCAGGAAACTGCTGGTTCATCTACAAGGAGACTCCATTTCATAAGCCGGCCAATCCACCGCCCAACGTAGAGGGGGGCGTTTCCACCTTCTAATTAGACAAGACGGGCTCCTTCCTCTCCTCTCCATTTGTTCATAAAGCAGAGGACATCACCGTTTGTTCATGCCGACACACGTTGAAAAGAAACTACACTTTGATACGCAAAAGCTTTGTTTCTAGCATCATGCATTGCAGTTCACTACATTATAAATGCTCTAAGCTGAATTCTTTATGAATATATATATATATATATTTTTTTATTTTAGTGTCTGTTTAATGGCACTGTCAGAAGCTAATTTTGTCAAGCAGGTAAAAAAGAAACCAAATTTTTTTTTAAACCAGTAGCATTTAAATTACAACTTAGACGTAAACCTGTTCTAGGTTATTGATGATTTTCATTATTATTAATTTGTCTAATTTGATATAAAGACGACCTGCATTTCAGTAACTCTAAATGTCCACTACATTCAGATCTCATGAGAAACAGACATTGCAGCTGAAATGTCTCTGAGCACTTAAAACACTAGCACAATAATATCTAGCTCTAGACATTTAAAACTTGTCGTTCCTTGTAGTTTTTAATAACTATTTATTGTTTTAAGTGCCTTGTTCTCGATAGGATGTTTTTCCACAGCCACATCTGAGTCACCTTACATTTGTCAGGGAAGGACAAACTGAAAAATTCGTCTTAGTTTCAGCCATAAAGCATCTGATATTTCATCTGTAACCTTTATTTTAAACGTTTGTGTGAATTCTCTGAATTGACTCTTTTTGAAGTGGTATTTGGTAATAAATTACTACGCCAAAGGCCATATTTCATTTGCTATCAGGAAAAATGTTAACAATTCAACATTAGACATTGTTCAACAGAAGGAAACACTTGTTTGATTGTTTTTCTACTGTTTGGAGTAGTAATGTAGTCATTATTTGTATTTGGCTGTTATTTGACTTGACACTGTAAATGAAGCGTCTGTATCACATGGGTTGATGTTTATATTTACAGAAAGAACATTTAATTTTGTGCATTTGTGGCATGTTTTACCGTCTTATTTTTTACAGAAAGAAATGTTTGTGGGGGATTGCATTGTTAAATCTTAAAAAATAGAATGATTGTTCAGTAACAGTGATTGTCTGTGTGCAGTTTATGTTCTGGTAAAAAAAACTAATTGTTTCGATCTAAATTGTCAAGATTTTTTTTTTTTTTTTTGATTATTGTTATTATAATATCTTCAGTAGTTGTTCTAATCCTAAAATGAAACTATTCAGTGCCACATCTAAACTTTTTAATCAACATAAGTAGACTTAAACACATTGACTTATTAATATAAATGATTATAGGAAAAGAGGTTTGTGTATAATTGTGATTAAAGAGGAACTTAAGTGCCATTTAAAAATCTTTTAAGTTTTTCCTCGGGTCACATAGTGACTAATTTTTGTCCTGGAGCGATCCTCAAATTTGGTTGTGACTTTTGGAAAACATAGGCCACATTTTTGTTGTTGTGTTTTATATCTGTATCCTAAGTTCAGAAGGAAAATATCTCCACAAGGCTGTTTGCAGTTCTGGTTTGTATTAAAAGAGGAGAGCTGTATATATTGGTTTGTGTTTTATTTCCAAAAGGCTGCTGTTTACTACATAACCACTAGATGGTAGTATTGTAAACATAATAAATCCAACAACTAAATTACACTGGTGTCACGTACGTTTCTTTTGGGCAGAAGGTATAGATATATATATATAAAAAAAAAAGGCAAAATCACCAACCATTGCATTGCTTATGATACGAAGTCTTGAATAAGGTACTAATTCAACTAGAACACCAACGATTAAGATAAAATCTAAACATAGACAAAATGAAGCCTATTTTAGAACCATTAAGATTTTTAGTTTGTTTTCCATATGCTTAATTTTGACCCTGGAGCAAAACAAAACAAAACAAAACAAAAAAAACAGCCATAAGTAGCACGGGTATAATTGTAGCAATAGCCAAAAATTCATTGTTTGGGTCAAAATAATCGATTTTTCTTTTATGCCAAAAATCATTAGGATATTAAGTAAAGATCATATTCCATGAAGATATTTTGTAAATTTCCTACCGTAAATATATCAAAACTTAATTTTTGATTAGTAATATGCATTGCTAAGAACTTCATTTGGACAACTTTAAAGGCGACTATCTCAATATTTTTATTTTTTATTTATGTATTTATTTATTGCACCCTCAGATTCCAGATTTTCAAATAGTTGTATCTCGGCCAAATATTATCCTATCATAACAAACCAATACATCAATGGAAAGCTTATTTATTCAGCTTTCAGATGATGTATAAATCTCAATTTCGAAAAATTGACCCTTATGACTGGTTTTGTGGTCCAGGGTCACAATTGTCATGAAAATGCCACAACGCTTATAAAAGCTATTATTTTATGTGGAGTAAAATATATTTTCATATTTTTTCATATAATAAGAATGTGAAATATTTCTGTTCAGTTTCATATTAATGTACTCAATTTGCATTACAAATCTGTAAAGGGTTTGAGGCTTCGTCCCATAAAAATACTGTTAAACAGTATCTAAGTATTAATAATGCAAATAAAGTGAATAAAAACCACATGGAAAAAAAAATCTACATTTAGCATGACAAGTGCGCGCACACGCGTGTTCCCCCTCCGCCCACGGGAGCGCGCGATGTGACGTCAGCGCCTTGCCGCGCAGTGATGATGGCGGTGCGTGAACGCGCAGTTAAAGTAATGGCTGCTCTGGAACGGCGGGTGCCTTGTCTCGATGATTTCGTGGGCCAAAGCTGGAGCGTCTGGACGGAAAGAGCCAACCTGACAGCATCGGAGGGTGAGTGAGCACTTCGTCGCCGCTATTTCTCCATCCCCCACCAAAAAGTCTCACGGATGTGCTTTATTTTTCGTGGAAAAGGCACGGCATCCCGAACCATGTTACCCAAACAAAGAACCTGCGGGGTCCTAGCGCCGGCCGGGTCACGCGCTTGCGCTCTCTCTCTGATCAGTGTCGTCATAATAGAACGTGTTCCGCGTTCGTTTTGGAACTTAAGATGAAACGAACGCACTCCGTTCTAAACCACGAATTTCCTTTTGTCGGCGGGCACGTTAACAAAGCAGTTAATAGTGTAGGGAGTTTTTATTTTGGCCCCACCCACAGAAGAGCTGGTGTGCTTCACAGATGACCAGTTCATGGCACAGATTGCATTCTACACTGAAAATCTTGGGAAATAAAACCTAAACTATTGACTGGTTCTCATATTAAGACTCTCATTAAACACCACAGTATGCTTAATTCAACATGGGCCCTTTTTCCTCACAGTTTTGACTCAATATATTGCATATAAGACTGTAACCACATTTTCTGGACCAAATGTAGTCCACCTTAGAAGAGCCCATTATAGGTCTGATTATTGGAGGGCATACGTCCTTCTCAAGGTTTCTATGGTTACAGCCAGGGCCGGCCCTAAGCAGAATTTTATTTGGGGGCCCCTCTGTGCCGCCAATATGACTGGTTATTGTCAAAGCTTGATTATACACACACTATAAATCTAACACGCCCATTATCAGTTTTGTTTGTTGTAGCTGTGTTTCTTACATCATACTGTCTGCCTGGCGTGTTTTTACCCTTTTGTGATTTTTTTTAATTGTAACAGTTGCAAACTTACAAGAGTGGTCAGGTGTTAATTTGCACTTTAACATTCAAAGTCTTAAAGTATTAAGTGGCATACTTAATGTGGTGTGCTGCATAGCTAAATAAACCAGCAGACAATGCATTTACAGAACAGAATGTTATTTTAACAACATAAATATTAATCGAAGTTGTACTTTTATTACAAGTCATGCTTTTTTTTATAATAAATATTAAACACTGCAGAGAGCATCTGTACATATATAAAACAACAAGTCTTAATCTATATCTGGGTAATTGAGGCATAATGATATTGGAATATAATAGCAAAGACCCAAAATGTAGGCTAAGGTAAATAATGTTAAGCTGTTATCAGTTTATGAAACAGAAACTTATTTTTATTACAAAAAAAATATACCCAGGAAAGTTATTTTTTACGCAGAAGACAACAACTTTAATCTAAAACTAAGTAAAATGTTATATTATAATATATTAAGATATCTATTTGCTAATGTTTTGATGTTCAAACATGAACTTCCCTAAAACAAAAATATACCCTACCTAGGGTATGCTAATTAACTAAACTTTTATGTTGTTTTTCTGATGTTGAAGTTATTTTGTAATTAAAAGTACTTTCAGTATAGAACAATTTATTTTCATTTACAAATGTTAATTTAGATGCCAAAAAAAATGTATAGAAGAATTTCTGTCATTTACAAATTATTGTCATTTACAAACTTGGGGTGGTCTGATCTGATCAGGGGTGCGTTTCCCTAAAGCAATTATGGTTGCAAGTTCTGTCATTACCAATAGAGTTCAATGGAAATAACGACCATATTTAGCGAACAATGGTTTTGAGAAACGCACCCCTGATTTGTGCCACAAAACTCCCATGTTAAATTTGTCCCCCCTCCACCCCCAAAACACGATCGATTTTAACCCTTTGATGCGCCGTGCTTTGGCTGGCGCTGAGACAGAGAAACGAGCTCAGAAGAAAAAAAAGAAAGATGCGCTCAGTGCTTTTCATATTTCATAACTGTTCAGTGTTTTCAACTGAATAAAATTTATTTTAGGTTTCAGACATTTAAATACACTTCAATTAAGTAAAAAAGACATTTAGTTTGTTAAATAGGCTACACTGATTTCTATGGAAAGCGATAATAATAATCCTTTCAATTAATGGACGACGTGTTTTATTCCTATCGAATACATATTGTGTAGATTACTATAAAGTGTGCTCTGTTTTTCTCCCAGCTAACTGGCCACTTTCATGTATTTCGGGAGAAATAGGCGAATTTACATGATGTTAATCCGACAGATCCACACGGCAGCGTCCAGCGCATATATTATCAACATGGTCATGTCGCTATGGAAATAATAAAATATGTATAGATTATTTAATATTGCACTTTCGTATAATTACCACTGTCCATTGACATAATATATCATGAATTAAAATAAAATAAGCTGTCATTTCATGTAGGCTACTCTTGGGGGCCCTCTGATGGCCACGGCGGGCCCTAAGCAGCTGCTTAGTTTGCTTATGTCTTGGGCCGGCTCTGGATGCAGCCCATTGTAATTGTGGGTTTAGAAGGTTGGATTTATATAAGATGCCCGTGTGGACTGTGTTGCTAAAGCAATGATGATAATGCATGGAAGTCTGTTCTTCTATAATGGTCATGTTTTATGTACCCGTTCTAACATAAACTTCCTCCAACCATTTTTCAAAGGGTCCGATGGAGATGAATACAGCAAGAATGGAAAAAAAATGGTGGAAACCATGACACTGAGGAAAGAGGGTAGGCGTTACATATTTTCTTTTGATTTCAAGGGGACAAAGAAGTATTAACATAAACCCATTTAGTGCAGGACTGATATATAAACCGATTAATTGGTTGGTGTTTGGCTGTTTTGAGATTTTTGACAGTAAAAATATGATAGTTCTTCCTGTCAGGTCCAACTTTTATAAACAGCCTTATATTTGTAGTATTTTCACCAACAAAAAATAGTTTTGAGTCAGTTATTTCTATCTTTTGCTGTAGTGTGTCAGTAGGAAATATCAGTTTACATTTCCAAACATTATTTTTGCCATTAATTGTAATAATCCAGTGAGATTTTTGTTTGCACAAGGAGTCTGACAACTGCCAGTGCTCCACACAGAGATCTGATCTGATCATCATCCAGTCCGTCTGGAATGACATGAAGAGACGGAACAAACTGAGACAGACTAAATCCAGAAGAACCGTGGCAACGTCTCCAAGACGCTTGAAGAAAAAACCTTCCTGCAAAGCTACCTGAAAAACTATGTGCAAGTGTACCTCAGACAAAAGCTGTTATAAACTCAAAGTGTGGTCATACCAAATGTTGATTTGATTTAGTTAATAGAAGTTAATTGATAAATAAAATCTATTTATGGCATTATTTCTGAAAGCATCCTCATTTTACAGCATTTTTACACAATGGCCTAAAACTTTTAACAGTACTGTAGCTTTGCAGGAAGGTTTTTTCTTCAAGCGTCTTGAAGACGTTGCCACAGTTCTTCTGGATTTAGTCTGTCTCAGTTTGTTCTGTTTCTTCATGTCATTCCATACAGACTGGATGATGATCAGATCAGATCTCTGTGTGGAAAATCTCTGTGTGGAAAATCTCACTGGATTATTACAATTAATGGCAAAAATAATGTTTGGAAATGTAAACTGATATTTCCAGCTGACATGCTACAGCAAAAGATAGAAATAACCGACTTAAAACCTTTTCTTTTTTTTTTTTTTTTGTTGGTGAAAATACTAGTGGCCTAAGACTTTTGCACAGTACTGTATGTGTAAAAAAAATAATATATATAATTTTTTTTCTAGATTCGTTACATGTAAAGTAAAACATTTCAAATGTTTTTTTTTTTTTTTTTTTTAATCTTGATGATTAGAGCTTACAGCTCATGAAAGTAAAAAAATCCAGTATCTCAAAATATTAGATTATTTACATTTGAGTTTCATGAAATGACCATCCCTACAGTATAAATTCTGGGTATCTCTTGTTCTTTGAAACCACAATAATGGGGAGGACTGCTGACTTGGCAATGGTCTAGAAGACAATCATTGACACCCTCCACAAAGAGGGTAAGTCACAGAAGGTCATTACTGAAAGGGGTGGCTGTTCACAGAGTGCTGTATCAAAGCATATTGAATTTAAAGTTGACTGGAAGAAATTGGGTTTGAAAAGGTGCACAAGCAACAGGGATGACTGCAAGCTTGAGAATACTGTCAAGCAAAGCTGATTCAAACACTTGGGAGAGCTTCACAAGGAGTGGACTGAAACTGGAGTCAGTGATCAAGAGTCACCACGCTCAGACGTCTTCAGGAAAAGGGCTACCAAGCCACTTCTGAATCAAAAACAACGTCAGAAGCATCTTACTTGGGCTAAGAAGAAAAAGAGCTGGACTGTTGCTCAGTCGTCCAAAGTCCTCTTTTCAGATAAAAGTAAATTTTGTATTTCATTTTGAAATCAAGGTCTGGAGTCTGGAGGAAGACACAGAAAAAGAGGCACAGAATCCAAGCTGCTTGAAGTCCAGTGTGAAGTTTCTGAAGTCAGTGATGATTTGGGGTGCCATGACGTCTGCTGGTGTTGGTCCATTGTGTTTTATCAAGTCCAAAGTCAATGTCGCCGTCTACCAGGAGGTTTTGAGATTTATGCTTCCATCTGCTGACAAGCTTTATGGAGATGGATTTCCTTTTCCAGCAGGACTTTAGCACCTGCCCACAGTGCCAAAACCACTTCCAAGTGTTTTGCTGACCATGATATTACAGTGCTTGATTGGCCAGCCAACATGCCTGACCTGAACCCCATATAGAATCTATGGGATATTTTCAAGAGAAAGATGAGAAACATTCAATCCGATAATACAGATGAGCTGAAGGCTCAATAGTGCCTCAGCAGAGCCACAGGCTGATCGCTTCCATGCCACACCTCACTGATGCTGTCATTTGTGCTAAAGGAGCCCCGACCAAGTATTGAGTGCATAAATGAACAAACTTTAAAGAACTTGAACTTTTCTGTTTTGCTAATCATTTTTTGATTGAGCTTAGGAAATATTCTAATATTTTGAGATATTGGATTTTTGACTTTCATGAGCTGTAAGCTCTAATCATCAAAATTAAAACAACAACAAAAAAAACTTTTGAAATGTTTTACTTTACATGTAATAAATCTAGAATATATGAAAGTTTCACTTTTTGAAATGTTACAAAAAAAGAGCTTTTTCACGATATTCTAATTTTTTGAGATGTACCTGTACATGTTTCTTTGTGAAATTCAAGTTCATGTGTCGTTTAATTTCAGTAGTTTAAGTTCTACAGAGCTATTATTACAGTGTCATAGGGTGAATTCAGGTAAATTACCCAGTTTAAATGGTGTAATTTACTTGAATTCAGACTATCGGCCTTATATCAGCCATAAATTAGCCTTCTCTTAAAATTTTGGCCTCAACCATTGAAATTCCCATATTGGTCAACCTGTACACCTATTCTAACATACTAGGCTTATATTTTCATCCTCGTTGTAAAATCCCTTCAAATTTAATGTTTCTCTGAATGGGTTTTAATGATAAACTGGAGTTGATGTTTTTTTCAGTTATGTCAAAGAAGGTAGCGGTCAACCATTATTTTTTATTATTTTTACAGATTTATTTTTGCTGTTTTTTGCCGTTTTATTTTGATAGTTCAGTTGGTAGACAGGAAGCGAAGTGGGAGAAAGAGAGGGGGGAGGGATGGGAAAGGTCCATGAACTTGGGACGCCACTTTGGACACCCGAAGCACAACAGCACTAATGTATTATTCATATGTTATCTGTATAATAGAATTTTTTTCTTCTAATTTTAGTTTTAATAAAGAAGTTTTAACTTAATTGTGCAACCAGCAATGTTTTCAGCCAATGCTGATAACCTTAAGATGAATCAAATCAAATATTGGACTATTACTAGTAGGCACTGTCGAAACATTTTCTGTAGCTTGAGTTTTTGAACAATGCTTTATACATAAACACAGAATTAATCTTTCTCTTTGAGTGCATTTGGAAACATTTTCTGTAGTTTTATTTTTCAAACAAAGCTAATTTCCCTATTGTTTGCTATGCTTCTGCAGATATGTCCATCTTCGGTCATTATCCTGGGCACGATGACTTCTATTTGGTGGTTTGCGGTCACTGCAGTCAGGTGGTGAAGCCTCAGGCGTTCGAGAAGCATTGCGAGAGGAGACACGGCCCTCTGGGTAAGCTCTATGCACACCTCCGCTCCACACCACCTCCACCTCAGCAGCAGAGGGCCCGTCATGGACACATCCCGCCCTCCCACGGAGCCTCCTATTGGAGTGCCAGGAACCAGAACATTGGGCCGCCAAGGGCGTCTCCGCAATCTCCCTCAACGCCGCCTCAGTTCAGACACTCGAAACCTCTGAAAGATGGAGTTTGGTAAGATTTACTAAGCTGATCTTGTTTGTTAATGTTAAAAGAGGGTCTGAAGTGTAATCCTAATTTTACCTAATTTGATGATGAAGAGTTCAGTGTTTGTTATTTTCCTTACAAAATCATATATATATATATGTATCCACTTTAAAGAAATAGTTCACCCAAAAATGAAAATTCTGTCATTAATTACCCTCATGTCGTTCCAAACTCGTAAGACCTTCGTTCATCTTCAGAACACAAATTAAGATATTCTTTACGAAATCCGAGAGCTCTCAGACCTTCTATAGGCAGCAACACAACTGACATGTTCAAGGCCCAGAAAGGTAGTAAGGACATTGTTAAAATAGTCCATGTGACATCAGTGGTTCAACCTTAATTTTATTAAGCTACAAGAATGCATTTTGTGCTTAAAGAAAATAAAAACAGCAACTCTGATTTCATCAGAAATATCTTAATTTGTGTTCTGAAGATGAACAAATGTCTAGCGGGTTTGGAACGACATGAAGCTGAGTAATTAATGACAGAATTTTCATTTTTGGGTGAACTATCGCTTTAATAAACTTATCAAAATAACAAAAAAAAGTCAAAAGTTTTAGTTTTAATGACAAAAGAAGTATTCAAAATGTATACTTGCACTTACAGTCTGCAAAGGAGTGGAAAAAGTGGAAATCAGGATTATGCATAAAATAATGTCTTTGAAATCATTCATAAACCTGAAAATCAAATGAGTTGATTTGTTCAATTCTTTGAAGATTTTCAAATTTATGAATGATTCTGAAACAATTTTCTATACGTTATTGTTTCAGTTGTAACCTGGCTCTGATGAAGACAGGAATCATGTTTTTGTGGCAGTTTTTTTTTCTGGTGACTAAGTGACAGTACAAGACTTTACTTTACAAGTGGTTGTTGAAAGCAAAAAAAAAAAAAAAAGAGATACAAAATGATGTGCTACAGCAAAACAAGGACTGTTTTTGGAATCAACATCTCAAAATTAGTAAGAAACAAGTATTCATTCAGCAAATATGATGCAGGACAGTGTAATCTGTGGTTATTAGCATCATATACAATCTGTATTATTTATATATATGACAATCTTTCCACTAGGCACTCACCTTCAAACTCGGGTCATTCAGAATCAGCTGTTTTTAAGCAGCCCCCTCCCATTGAACCCACGCGGAGCTCCCCTCCCCTTACTCACAGAGACCCCCCATGGCCACATGGAGGCCCGTCGCCCAATCGGCTTTCCTCAACTGAGAGGCCTCAATCCCAGAGAGGCGAGGCTGCCTCGGCCCCTGTTACCTCCGGACATCTCCGTGGGCCGAGAACATACAAAATGGTCTCCAGTAAGTCCTTAATGAGGCCCTTTGTTTGATAATCAACATTAGGCTACATTTGCATTAAAACCAGAATAGAGTATATATATATATATATATATATATATATATATATATACACACACACACATATATATATATATATATATATGTATGTGAAAAAATGCTTTTTCTCATTTTCTGCAGAAAAAGAATGTGACCTTGACAAGCACTGTGGTGTGTTGGACCCCGAGAGAAAGAAAGTTTGTACTCGACTTTTGACCTGCAATGTGAGTTGACCACCACTTTCAGATATCATAGTGAACATGTCTTAAGTACTGATCTTCGTTCAATCCCAGAATATTCTGGAAAGCAGAATTGTTGCAGATTTGCTGCTTTTTTTTGTTTTTTTTTTTTGCTGTTTTGTGGTATCTCGCCTTCAGAGCATTGAAGCCATTCAGTGGACACTGGTTTCAGTGTGTAGACAGAAAGGAAGTTCAGCGGACAAACTGACAGGAAATGCAGAAGGGATTACAGGAAAAGCCTCACTTCATTTGAATAGCATGACTTCAGGTTTTTGTTAAATCGGTAGATATTGGCTGTCTATAGGCCTGCTAGCTAAAATACAAATATAACAATATATAAACAGCAATAATTTCATGTTTTTTATTTACTAAAACATTGTAATGATAATAAATTCTGCACGAACTTGGATGAGAAATTGAGTGATAATCGGTAATAAAAAAAAAACGAAATATTTAATTGATAAAAGAATATTATGACCTCTCTTTCTGCTCTCATATTTATGCGTTATAATATATGGACGGATTATGAAGCAGTTTTTAGGGTAACTAAAAAGTATATTAAATGGCCTAATAAAAATTGTATTAAAATCATGCAATATTTACAGTTTTCAACCTCAAAGTTATTGTGTATAATTGATATCATGCATTTTTTTTTTAAGAAATAAAGGAAGAATAAATGTCCGGCTCCACAGCTAGATGATTTTCAAAATCTAGGGCACACAAGTGTTACATAAAATGATTTTTGGGGCGTAAAGTGAGAATAACACATTGTTTGCTTTGTGCAGTCATAAGTTTGAGGACTTCCTCTAAATTATTTATTAAAACTACACAATCCCTTAAAGGATTTTCAGTGCCTAATATTCTATAAAATCCAGAACCACAATTCATGATGAAAGCACTTACACTCACCATTTAGCATACGTTTTATGAATGATAAGATTCACTGAATATGTGTTGCAAGTCTTCTGTCAAAAACAAAACATCATCTCTCCTCCAGATTCATTCCATTCATCAGCGCAGGAAGGTGCAAGGCAGGAGTAAAAACTTTGACCAGCTGGTGGCAGAGCTGAAGATGAGTTCGAAGGCTCGTGATCGGGTATCTCAGGCCCCAGAGAGTTCAGCTGCTCCGACTGTAAGCCCAGAACCTCCCAGAGATGCACCTGTACCCCCTCTCTGCCGGAGACCTCTGACGAACAGCCCTGCATTTAGGTTAGAAACATCAATACAAAAAAAATATAAAATAGAAACCGTTTTTAAAAAAATATTTTATTAATATTTTTTTTACTGTAATTGGTGTAAATTATAAATAATATATTTATAATTTATTATATCAAGCCAAATATTCAATATTTAAAAAAAATAAATAAATAAAATAATATATATAATATATGACCCTGGACCACAAAACCAGTCTCAAGTCGCTGGGGTATATTTTTAGCAATAGCCAAAAATACGGATCAAAATTATTGATTTTTCTTTTATGAAAAATCAATAATTATTAGGAAAAATCAAAAATATTAGGATTTTAAGTAAAGATCATGTTCCATGAAGATATTTTGTAAATTTCCTACTGTAAATATATCAAAACTTAATTTTTGATTAGTAATATGCATTGCTAAGAACTTCATTTGGACAACTTTAAAAGCAATTTTCTCAGTATTTTGATTTTTTTGCACCCTCAGTTTCCAGATTTTCAAATATTTGTATCTCAGCCAAATATTGTCCTATCCTGACAAACCATACATCAATGGAAAGCTTATTTATTGAGATGTTGTATAAATCTCAATTTTGAAAAATGGACCCTTATGACTGGTTTTGTGGACCATGGACACACACACACACACACACACACACACACATATATATATATACATACTTACATTATATTTAGAATTATAATTTTATTATATGCATTTGTGTGAATACAATACATACTCTATGTGAACTTATTGTTAATGTACATTTTGTGTTTTTGCTAATAGTCTTAACTGTCTGCTCGTTTCTGTTCATATATTTGTGTTGCAGAACACCCGCATTGTCTGAAAGTGTGGAGGAGGATAAACCCCATCTGGAGGATGCCAGCACACGGCCACACTCTCCTCTCACCCAGGCCCATATCTCAGGTGATGAGAGCGAAGGAGAGGGGAATGATGACCTCGCAGACTGGCACTCAACTCCATGGCATCCCAAACCAGCCGCGGTACAGCTAAACTCTTTCGCAGTGTCATCTAGTATTATGCAATAGCCAGGCAATAAGAGTTATAGAAGTGTGTTCTAGTATAAATATTAGGCAAGCATCTCTATAATAGAGATATGAATAAACCCTTAGTAGCTGCTTAGCAAAATTGCGTAGTTGTCAACTGAGCTTCAAACATTACATGATGACATTGTCCGTGGTCTTTACATGACTGTAACTTCTCAAACAGACTTAATTGAATGAGTGAAAGAAAGTGTATTAGTGTTAATCTTTGGCCTTTCCGCTACAGCTTTGTTTATTTGGGAGTCATTCTCTGGGTCACGGGGTCTTCACTTTCGATCGGCGGTTGCACCGTCTACGGTCTGCCATGAGTGCCATGGTGGAGAATCACCTCAGCGCCCATCTGTGGAAGTAAGAACCGCTTGACTTACATATGTCCTATCATAGAAACAAACAGTGGGGTGATGTTGTCAACAAAAAGCTCGAAAGCAGGCACAGCTCTGACAAAACATGTCATGTGATTTTCATCGTTGTATAGTTTATAAGTATATTAAAGGGATAGTTCACCCTAAAATGAAGATTCTGTCATTATTACTCACCCTCATGTCGTTCCAAACCCATAAGACCTTTGTTCATCTTTAGAACACAAATAAGATATTTTTGATGAAATCTGAGTGTTTTCTGGCCCTGCACATACAGCAATGCAACTGACACGTTCAAGGCTCAGAAAGGTAGTAAGGACATGGTTAAAATAGTCCATGTCACATCAGTGGTTCAACCTTAATTTTATGAAGCTACGAGAATAATTTTTGTGCCCAAAGACATCACATTGAATTTTTTAATGATGTCTTTACCTTTCTGGGTCTTAAACGTGTCAGTTCCGAAGATGAATGAACATCTTACGAGTTTGGATTGAGATGAGGGAGAGTAATTAATGACAGATTTTTTTTTTTTTTTTTGACAGAACTATCCATTTTAACTTTTTTCAAATTTGCATTATTGTATTGAAAAAATATTGAAATATAGTAAAATCATTTAAAACCTATTAATAAAAAAAAAAATATATATATATATATATCCATATATATATATAAATAAATTGTAATGCATTTATTCATCATGGTATTATTTATTGTCCTTTACTTTTTGTTCTGATTGTAATAATTGTATTACAGCAATGAGAATCAACAAGGATAAGAATCACAAAAATTCACATATAAAAGAAATCCAGATGCATTATGAAACCTTTTACTAACATGTCCAAGTAATATTTCACCCTGGTTTTGCATGAAGTCATCAGAGCTTGTTTAATTTTAAGGACCTTTCATAAATTTGCATTACTGTAATGGGTAAAAAAGTATTTTTATAAATATTAAAATGTTTAAATGTATCATTTAAAATCTTATTAAAAGTTTTTAAGAGCTAATCAAGGTACTGTGCTTTTGCACTGCATTTATTTGTGCTCATTTGAGCAAATAGCTATATTACAGCAACTTCAAGTAAAACAATAGATGCATTGCAGTAATATAAATTTGGGGGGATGTGTTTCATTTTTGTAACAATACACAATGCAAAAAACCTAATTGTCCTAAAAAACATTTGTCATTTGACTTTGGGGTGGAATGTGAGCGGGACGTGTTCTCGACAGGTTTCATAAGATTCACTCACAGATCTCTTGCTCTGAACCTGATCCAGTAGCTTTATGGTGTTTTTTTTTTTTCACCAGAGTAGCTCTAAGGTTAATCTCCATTAGTGCTTCAGTCCCTAACCTGCTTCTGTTTGACACAGCTGTTTTTACTCCCTGTACTGCATGCGAAAGTAAATGTTTCATCTCACGTCCCCTGATTCCTCTCCTACTCGCAGAAAAATGCCTGAAGCATCAGATCCTCACTCCCAGAGTCCCCCAGCCAAGCCTGCAGCCGTTCCTGCCTCTCCTTTCTCCATTTCCCAGCATTCCAAACAGAAAGCAGGAAGTCACAATTTGACTTCTTTCAAGGCTTCCTTCTACTCTTCCCACGGACCAGGCAAGGAGACAAACCCACAGAGTTCCTCCACCAGCAAGGCTTACGGTCAATCCGAGAACTCTGGGGGCGGCCAGTCAATGGCCCCACCTTCTAAACTTGGTCGAGCCCCCGCTCAGTCGGGTCCTGGTCGGCCCAAGAACTCATCCGGCCGCCCTAACAAACAGCAGCTGCGTCTCAGGGAAGCAGAGCGGACGACCACACCGGACGCCGCTGCTCTGCGCAAACGGAAAGCCTCTTTTGAAGAATCGGACACCGTCAGCCCGGACAAGAATTGCATGTCTCAGAACAAGGGGCGGCCCCTCATCAGCAAAACGCCACCGTCAGCCTCTCACGGACAAACCAATGGCTCGCTCTCACCGGGAAGCAAGCCGCGTCCCCAACTCGCAGCCTCCGATTCCCACACGCCATCCTCATGGGCCTTTAAGAGGACTCACCCCCCGAGCCACCATTTGCCCCCGGACGCTGCCCCGCACAGCAGAGGAGTGGACTCAGGACTGCATGGCAGGGTGGCCAGCTTTGATCACAAGGCTTTGGGGAAGAAACGCAAGAGCAGCGGCTCCTCTCCACCCTCCAAACCCCACCGGCTGCCCACTTCCCCTCATTCTGGCTTCTATCCCTGGAAAGAAAGCAAAGGGACGGGACTCTCCATAGGAGGGGAAAAGAAACTCAGCGCACAAAAGGTGAGTGAACATATAGATTTGTAATTACATACTTAATATCTCTCAACTGTAACCCTCAAACTCATCTGCTTAGATGAAAACAAGCAGTTTTACCAATAAAATGTCTTAAGTACACCAGAATGATTTTAATTCTTTTTATTGTAATTTTAAAGTGCCCCTATTATGGATTTTTGAAAATTACCTTTCATGCAGTGTGTAACGCAGCACTAAGTGAATGAAAACATCCTGCAAAGTTTTAAATCTGAAAGTTCATAAGTTTTTAAAACTAATCCCAAGCCTCATGTTGACATCAACATGAAACATTAGCATATTGCCCGCCCACTTGTTTGTCTTTTCAGGTTGGTCTGAATGAAAATGCAAATTCATTTTTTGCCACTAGGTACCGCTTTTGGAGCGGTAAAAATAGCGGTTTCCCCGGTAATGCTGTACACAAAGCAGCACTGCTCTCACAAACCTGCTTTATCAGGCATTACAGGCATGATGAAATCTTAGTGTGAGTAAAGTTAAAGTTCCTAGTGTGAGTACTCCCTTATTCTCCTGCATCCCGCACACACGAGTCTCTACCCGCCCGCAAAAAAGTATACAAATACATATATACAAAAATTCTTAGCATCAGTTTTTATATACAATAAGTAAACATCATACTCGTTGGAGTCCCCCATATATCCTTAAATTATTATAAAAACTATTCAAAAGCAAGTCTTCATTCATACCAAGAGGGTGTAGACTTTTAAGATCAAAAATCCACCTACATTCCTTCTGCAAGAGTCTACGTTCTAAATTCCCTCCTCTACGAGTCTGTCAACTTTTCAATAACAACAAAGTTTAGATCTAAAACCGAAGGAGACATCTCAACAAAATGACGAGCCATGGGAGATTTTAAATCTTTCCTTCTAATAGCACTTATATGCTCAATGATCCGAGTCCTAATTTTTTTATTTGTCTTTCTTACATCGTTTTATACACGGACAAGATAACAGATAAATCACATTAGTGGAAGCACATGTGACCAGTTGTTTAATTTTATATGTGCGCTCAGTAATACAACTCCAAAATTCAAAACATCTTTTGCATACATTTTTACATGCCGCACATTTAAGGCAAGAATAAAAACCAGCATCCTTACGTGCCCATCAATACCATCCCTGACATAAGTATCTGATTTAACTAAAACGTCCTTGATATTCCTCGCTCAGACTCGTAGAGGAGGGAATTTAGAACGTAGACTCTTGCAGAAGGAATGTAGGTGGATTTTTGATCTTAAAAATCTACACCCTCTTGGTATGAATGAAGACTTGTCTTTGAATTGTTTTTTATAATAATTTAAGGATATATGGGGGACTCCAAAGAGTATGATGTTTACTTATTGTATATACATAAAAACTGATGCTAAGAATTTTTGTATACAGTATATGTATTTGTATACTTTTTTGATAGTTATATATGGATCATTTTGAATGTATTTGTTATACTGGGATATGTGTGTTGGGAGATACAGGTGCATCTCAATAAATGTCGTGGAAAAGTTCATTTATTTCAGTAATTCAACTCAAATTGTGAAACTCATGTATTAAATAAATTCAATGCACACAGACTGAAGTAGTTTAAGTCTTTGGTTCTTTTAATTGTGATATTTTGGCTCACATTTAACAAAAACCCACCAATTCACTATCTCAACAAATTAGAATACTTCATAAGACCAATAAAAAAAACATTTTTAGTGAATTGTTGGCCTTCTGGAAAGTATGTTCATTTACTGTATATGTACTCAATACTTGGTAGGGGCTCCTTTTGCTTTAATTACTGCCTCAATTCGGCGTGGCATGGAGGTGATCAGTTTGTGGCACTGCTGAGGTGGTATGGAAGCCCAGGTTTCTTTGACAGTGGCCTTCAGCTCATCTGAATTTTTTTGGTCTCTTGTTTCTCATTTTCCTCTTGACAGTACCCCATAGATTCTCTATGGGGTTCAGGTCTGGTGAGTTTGCTGGCCAGTCAAGCACACCAACACCATGGTCATTTAACCAACTTTTGGTGCTTTTGGCAGTGTGGGCAGGTGCCAAATCCTGCTGGAAAATGAAATCAGCATCTTTAAAAAGCTGGTCAGCAGAAGGAAGCATGAAGTGCTCCAAATTTCTTGGTAAACGGGTGCAGTGACTTTGGTTTTCAAAAAACACAATGGACCAACACCAGCAGATGACATTGCACCCCAAATCATCACAAACTGTGGAAACTTAATACTGGACTTCAAGAAACTTGGGCTATGAGCTTCTCCACTCTTCCTCCAGACTCTAGGACCTTGGTTTCCAAATGAAATACAAAACTTGCTCTCATCTGAAAAGAGGAATTTGGACCACTGGGCAACAGTCCAATTCTTCTTCTCCTTAGCCCAGGTAAGACGCCTCTGACGTTGTCTGTGGTTCAGTTAGGGATATGCCGGTATCAATTTTTCATGTCGCGATTAATTGCTAATGTTTTTATCACAGTATACGGTATTATCACGATATTGAAATTTAGTTGCAAAAAAAGTGTTGTCATATTACAGTATAACAGGTTTAATAACTTTTTTCTTGTAACAAAAATATCTGAACATTTAAATACAATAAAGCAATACACAAAAAAATATATATAAAGTTAAACATTTTACACAGATTAAAGTGCAAAAGAATTAAGACCAATATGTATCAATTTACAGTAAGATCTCATTAGTTAACCTTAGTTAATGCATTAACATTATAAATGAGTAAAAGCTACATTTGCTACAGAAGTTATTCATCTTTGTTAAAAATAATACAACTCTTAGTTCATGTTAGCTCGGGTTCATTTAAAGAAAAAAGTTTATAACAGTTTATAATTTTGATTTTAACAATGTGCTATTAAATATTTAAATTACCTAAGATTAATGAACGTTTAGAAGAATTTTTCATTGGGAGTTTAACTAATTAATTAACTAATGTTAACCAATGAAGCCCTAATGTAAAGTATGACCGAACAATAAAGAATCAAAACACTTTCAAACAATATCTCTAGGGCATGCTGTAGTCCAGATTAAAATGTAAAAATGTTTTAAAATAAATAGCCTATTTAGTCTAAATATTAAAGTATTTGGCGCTGTGATGAACACCACTGCGAATACAAAAATCTGAATGGCTATTTAAATCATTTTAAATACGTTTTAGAAGTAGCGCAGCTGCTTTGTTTACTGGGTTTCCGGGGTAATAACTCTGCATCTGCGGTTCAACGCCATCTGCTGTCAGAGAGAGAATGTACGCTTTCATCCAGAGCGTCTCTCACGCGTTCCGCCATGCGCTTCTCATCCGTGCTTGTATACATCAGAGTGCACACGCATCTTTGACGCAGCATGCAGCGGTGTTGTGCATTTAACCAGTTAATGGGAAAAGTATTCTTAAAATGCATTCAGAATTCTGAATAATTTAATAAATAATTATTTTCTGTATTTTGAAGTGCCCACGATAACAATACCATGCATATTCATTATCGTGATATATTGCATTACCTAATACCGGCACAGGTTCAGGAGTGGCTTAACAAGAGGAATACGACAACTGTAGCCAAATTCCTTGACACGTCTGTGTGTGGTGGCTCTTGATGCCTTGACCCCAGCCTCAGTCCATTCCTTGTGAAGTTCACCCAAATTCTTGAATCGATTTTGCTTGACAGTCCTCATAATGCCGCGGTTCTCTCGGTTGGTTGTACATCTTTTTCTTCCACACTTTTTCCTTCCACTCAACTTTCTGTTAACATGCTTGGATACAGCACTCTGTGAACAGCCAGCTTTTTTTGGCGGGAAGTCGTGGCCTAATGGTTAGGGAGTCTGGCTTGTAACCTGAAGGTTGCCAGTTCGATTCTCGCACCGGCAGGAATTGAAGGTGGGGATTGTGAATGAACAGCACTCTCTCTGCCTTCGATACCATGACTGAGGTGCCCTTGAGCAAGGCACCGAACCCCCAATTGCTCCCCGGGCGCTGGAGCAATGGCTGCCCACTGCTCCGGGTGTGTGTTCACGGTGTGTGTGTGTGTGTGTGTGTGTGTGTGTTTGTTCACTATTCACTGCTGTGTGTGTGCACTTGGATGGGTTAAATGCAGAGCACCAATTTCGAGTATGGGTCACCATACTTGACAATACGTCACGACTTTTGCAATGAATGTTTGTGGCTTACCCTCTTTGTGAAGGGTGTCAATGATTGTCTTCTGGACAACTGTCAGATCAGCAGTCTTCCCCATGATTGTGTAGCCTAGTGAACCAAACTGAGAGACCATTTTGAAGGCTCAGGAAACCTTTGCAGGTGTTTTGAGTTGATTAGCTGATTGGCATGTCACCATATTCTAATTTGTTGAGATTGTGTTTTTTGAAAACCAAAGTCACTGCACCTGTTTACCAAGAAATTTGGAGCACTTCATGCTTCCTTCTGCTGACCAGCTTTTTAAAGATGCTGATTTCATTTTCCAGCAGGATTTGGCACCTGTCCACACTGCCAAAAGCACCAAAAGTTGGTTAAATGACCATGGTGTTGGTGTGCTTGACTGGCCAGCAAACTCACCAGACCTGAACCCCATAGAGAATCTATGAGGTATTGTCAAGAGGAAAATGAGAAACAAGAGACCAAAAAAATGCAGATGAGCTGAAGGCCACTGTCAAAGAAACCTGGGCTTCCATACCACCTCAGCAGTGCCACAAACTGATCACCTCCATGCCACACCGAATTGAGGCAGTAATTAAAGCAAAAGGAGCCCCTACCAAGTATTGAGTACATATACAGTAAATGAACATACTTTCCAGAAGGCCAACAATTCACTAAAAATGTTTTTTTTTATTGGTCTTATGAAGTATTCTAATTTGTTGAGATAGTGAATTTGTGGGTTTTTGTTAAATGTGAGCCAAAATCATCACAATTAAAAGAACCAAAGACTTAAACTACTTCAGTCTGTGTGCATTGAATTTATTTAATACACGAGTTTCACAGTTTGAGTTGAATTGCTGAAATAAATGAACTTTTCCACGACATTCTAATTTGAGATGCACCTGTATGTATGTATGTATGTATGTATGTATATATGTGTATGTATATATGTATGTGTGTGTGTGTGTATGTGTATATATATGTATATATATATAATTTTTTTTTTTTTTTTTTTAATTTATTTTTAGTGCTGTCAAAGTTAACGCAAATTCATTTTAACGGCACTAATTTTATTAACGCGCGATTAACGCAGTGCACATTCTCTTTGACCCGTTGCCTAGCCCGTAGTTGTAGAAATGCGAGTGGCTGAGAGGAGCAGTGCTTTCAGTTAAACACAGATATTATGTTGCTTCTCTAATTTTCCATGCAAGTATAGCCGAAATCACAGCACAGTTATTATTATCTTATGTGTATTTGATTTCATCAGATGACTGCTCAATTATCAGGATTTTTGTGCAGATTAACATCTTAGAAATAGAGCTGGTTATAGTCTTAATGGGTCGCATTTCAGTCACTATTTCATATTCATTCCGTTGTCTGACAACAGTAAAATATATCAATGAAAACCGTTTTATTGAGAATTTAGCTGCATCAAAATACAGTATGTGGGCACAGAGAGGCAAACAAATGTAATAATAAATAATAAATGTACATTTTGCATGTTCAGAAGAAGTGAGCTGCCCTGTAGTGTGAAAATGTAAACAGGTTTGTGTAAGTAAATTGCTCAGTGCAAAGAAAAAGTAATGGGAACCGGGTATTTCTTTTTTCATGTGTCTAATAGACATGAACAAGTTCTTTGAAAAACATCTATGACCTTTAAACATGTCTAGTCTTCATGCTCTATGTTGACTATGGTTTCAATAATAATAAACCTCAATTTTAATAAAGCATCCATATTTGTCTATGCCCATGTTGATTAGAGTATTAAAAACTTGAAAAGTATTAATTTAAGGTACATTTAGAACAAATAAAAATGTGCGATTAAGTTGCGATTAATCGCGAGTTAACTCACGACAATCATGTGATTAATCACGATTAAATATTTTAATCGATTAACAGCCCTTGTATGTATGTATGTATGTGTGTATTTTTTGTATCTTCGTGATATTAAGTGTATTTTTTGTATCTTCGTGATATTAAGTGTATCACGGTAATACATGGTTTAATGAGTGTGTGCCTGGTAGCACATGGTACTGAGGAAGGGTTAATACCCGAAAACGTTTTGCACTCCTGCACCTTTGCACTTTTTTGCACAATTTAGTGACCCCTGAGTAATAAATGATATAAACCTTTTTGGACTGTTTGTATGAGTGCGGATCTCCTTTGTCTATAAACCTTTGTATTTTTTTGGATCTACGCACCTTATATTATTGGTCTACTGGACTTTTGGATGAGTGTTTGGCGCTACGACCTTTTCTATTTGTTGATTAATCACGATTAAAAATTTTAATCGTTGCCCAGGACTTATATATGGATTTAAATATGGTAAAATTAGTCATATATCTGCATGTCAGTTTGTTGTCAAACTAGAAATTCCTCTGTTCAATTACTATGAATTGCACTTCAGTTAATTCCTCTTCCTGTTATTCTGTTTCAACAGCTTGTGGAGCTGTGGACTAGTGAATACAAAGTTCAATTCGTAAATAGAAAAAAGATCCAATTCTTAAAATCTAGGGTTTTTTTCCCCCAATTTTGAAAGCATAACCAAATTAGACACAATTCTACACAAATATGAGGGTTCATTTGAGTAAGAGTGTTGTAATTATATGGAATTCAGTGGATTACTTTTGGCCATTTTAGACAATGCATTTAGATCTGCATTGTGAAAAGGTGATGAGGAACACTACTGTTCAAAAGTTTGGCATCAGTATTTTATGAAATAAAAAAATTCTTAAGCAGCAAATCAGCATATTAGAATAATTTCTGAAAGATCATGTGATGCTGAGGAGGAATGGGTATAATATTCTGTAACATTTTATTTTAAAGTGTCCTTGTTACATATAATTACTATAATAGTAACAATTAATTATGTATAATTACATGCAAGTAACCTTAAGCCAAACCCTAATCTTAACCATATAGTAGGTAAGTGTAGTTAATTAATATTACTCGGTACTTAATTGTATAATTACAATATAACAAGGACACCTTAAAATAAAGTGTAACCTAATATTCTAACACTGATGTTAATATTGGTTATCATATTAATTGTTCTCTGTTGCCTTTTTCTACAGCCAAAATTGCACCACTGAGAGTGCCAGCCTTACAAGCCACTAAGAGCGAGCCCTACGAACTCTACCATATACAACTATGGACGCAGGACTCCAGATGTTTGACTGACTGTTTGAATTGTGTGTGTGTGTGTGTGTGTGTGTGCGCGCATGTTTAGCTACTATGAATGTCTTGTCTGTGTGTGTATGTATGTATGTATGTGGAGGTGTATGAAACAAGATGGGGGAGTGAATTTCTCTGTGAATTCAGAAAATACCTCAGAATCTACTGAAAAATGCTGCTACGTAAATGTTGTTTATAAAATGGATTAAAATATTCTTTATACTCAGCACTATGTCTTTATTATTATTTATTCATTCTTTTTAAAAATTGGTAAATGGGTGAATTTGATGAAACCTGTCATTTTGACTTTTTATTTCTGTTACGATCCACTTCCAGTGATTCACAAAAGTATAACATTTTAGAAAAAAAAAAATCACTCAGTCTTAAATTTATATTATATTTCTTTTTTTCTGTTTAAGTGATGATTGAGCTCTCTTTGATTGCAGTCTCTATAATATATATATAGATAAAAAAAATTTTTTTTTTTTTTTTAAATCCTTATTCAATAATAATGGGAAAATACTGGAAATTCGTTTGTTATAGAAGAACTGGAGAACTTAAGAGCACATTTCGCCAAGTCTACAAAATTGGCAAAAGTTGGTTTTGTGTTTGAAATGGGTCACCTGATGCTCCCTGCTGTTTCTCTTGCTTTAACGATCTTGCGCATGCGTAACTACACCGGCAGAAGTTTAGCTCATGAATAATTAAGTAGATTACAGTTACGTATCATGTTTATTTTGAATATTAAAAAGGCTATGCTGACGTTCCTCGGCTGCGCACCAATGGCGAACACTTGGCTGTTGAATATTAATGTTGTCGTATTCGCGTTGCTTGGTAACCTTCCAATCGCAACTGCATGGCTCCTGAATATTAAGAGCCAATCCTTTACTGTAGTAGGACTCCAATCCAGGAGATGCATTTCGCTGCCACAAACACGAAAATGCCACCCAACAGGAATAACAACGTAGCTACTGCATGTTTCATTTTACCCAGATAGTTCATAAGTTAAAATAATATGCGTTTCGGATCTTCAAATCAGGTTTTGTGAAGCTCAGTAGGAATGACACTTGAGATGTATTTCTATTGTGTGATTTAGGCGTGCATGTAAAAGTCCCGAGTCGAGAGGGATGCGCTCGTCTTCGGGTGTGGAGTACAGCGCGGAGGGAGAGGGCCCCTCGGGGCTCGGGATGCGCTCGTCTTCGGGTGTGGAGTACAGCGCGGTGGGAGAGGGCCCCTCGGGGCTCGGGATGCGGGAGTTCTGGCTCTATGTGTGGCTGCGCAGAGCGGCTGTGCTCGCTGCGCACATCACCTCTCTGGGCCTGGTCGCTCTCGCATCCATACTGTCCAGACCAGGAACAAGTGAGTTTTGAGATGTTACCATGCTATTACCATGTTTTGGAAGTGTACTATTCAATTTTTTGATATTGTTTAAAGTGCATTGGATGGGTTATAAATACAATAATCAGTCACTACCATGGTATGTATCAAAGTACTGTGATATTACAATTGTTTTGAATATTTTTATGTTTTTGACAAGATGTACCATGTTGATTTAACAGTATTTTGAAAGTACAAAAAAGAACCATGATATATTACTATGCTTTTTGGACTTGTAACGCTGTAATTCTGCAATATGACCATAAACTAATGACAGTAAGCATATATTTTTTGGTAATAAAATGAAAATTAATATAAAGTATTTCCAAATATTAAAAATCTCTATTTTACTTTAACTCCTGTGTTTTTTAATTTCAGGTCTCTTCTCATGGCATCCTGTCTGCATGTCACTTGGGGTAATTTTTTATACATTCAAATACACAATAAAATATTATAGAGTGTATCATGTTTTCAGCCATAAACTGATAAAAGTAATAATAATAATATTTTAAATGTATAATCACTCCTGGAGTTTTTAATAATGCATTGTGTCTCAGAAATGTTCAGCCTCTCAGGGAATGAATAAAATATGTCTTTTGTAAATAATGAATTGAGTGTGGTGAAACACAAAGACAATGGAATTAGCTTCAGCTGCTTTCCGTGGGAATCTGATTACATTCACCTTGATGACAAAGATAACACATTCTGTACTAATAATGTGACATGACCTGACAGAGGTCAGTCTCAGATTTTGACTCATGTCCAGTATAGGAAAGTCTAATAGAAATAGTTTTTTTTCCAGTAAGACTTTTTTTGCTAAAAAAAAAAAAAAAATGCTTTGTTTATAAAAGAATCCTGAAAAATTGCATCAGTTTCCACAAAAATATTTAGCAGCCCAAACTGTTTTTAAAATTGATAATAATAAGAAATGTTTCTTGAGCAACAAATCAGCATTAGAATGATTTCTGAAGGATCATGTGATATTAAAGACTAGAGTAAGGGGCTGTTCCCACAGAACGCATTTCTCAATTCCAATGCACTACTTTTCCATTGTTTTTCTATGTAATCCCACACTAGATAGATGTGAATGACCGTTGCGCCCAGTGTTGCATTTGAAAGAATGACAACTTTTACACGCTCATCATGCTTATTAATGTAAAGTTCCAAAACAATGGACGAATCAGAGGACCCTGGAGGTGGGACAAGCATTTTTTTTATAGTAGCAATTTGGCTTGGCAACTGTTTTGTTGCATGTTAACATGGCAGAAGAGGCATTCTGCGTTGCACTTTTAAAAAAAAAAAAAAAAAACATTCCTGAGCCCCACATCTCACATTTTTAGACACGAAGATGCATTCTGTGTGAACGGCCCTTAAGAGACTTTTTCAAAAACATTTAAAAATCCATCCTAACATTTGGAACAAAGTATACATCCTGCATGCTAACTAAGTATCTATGTGCTCATGGTTGTGACAGTATAATCTTGATCTTTTTTTTTTTTTAATTTATTTTAATTTATTTATTTTTTTTCAGAAGTTACCTCAGTAGACCAGAAACTTTGAGTTGAACTTTGAGTAGAATATTTAGTCTACATATATTGAACACTTCCTTTTCAAAAGAGCAGGAAAATGCTGTTTTATATACCTTTAAGGGTCTTCCTGAAAGCTTTACTTTTTCTCTCTTCTGTTTTAGTTTTGTCTGTGCATGACAGAAGGGATTCTGATTTTCTCCGCCGAGGGCAGCCCGTTCTGCTTCAAATCACGTAAGTGGAAGGTCCGTCTGCACTGGTTCTTCCAGGCTCTGCTGCTGGTCTGTGGAGCTGCAGGATTCTGCTTCATGGTGGCCAGCAAGAATATAATGGAGCATCCACACTTCACTTCCTGGCACAGCCTGCTGGGAGTCGCTACGATGGCTGCTACCGTGCTGCAGGCGATCTGTGGCGTCTTTCTTCTCTTTCCCAAACTCATCAGTACTCGCTCGTTTCCTCGTTTGAGACTGTATCATGCCACCTGTGGTCTGGTGGCCTACCTGCTGGCCACCGTCACTGTCATGTCAGCCATGTTTACAGACTGGTTTCAGGCATCGGTGAAAGGCACAGTCTGGTATATATTCCTACTCCTCCCACTTTTTCCTGCCTTAGTGGTGATGAACCAAATCACTAGTGCCTTCCTGCCCAAAAAGAAGATTACTAGCTGAAAACTAAAGCCTCAAATTAGAGCCTATTTATCTGGACTATAGTAGGCTTTAGAAGCAGCACTACTCTGTGATTAAAAAAAAAAAAAACACATTTTGATATTTTAAATGATGTGCACTCATAACATTTTGGCTCTGCCACAAATGGCACACTTTATGTGTACTTGCAGTCTTGTAAGGGTAGAGATAGAAATACTAATTTATACATAAAATGGTAAACACTAAACATTCATCCAGGCCAGTAGGTGTCAGTATAAAGTCCAAGAGCACTGTTGTATTTTTAGCGAACAAATTAGAGTCAGCAAAAAGTCCAGTGGTCTATCTAAAATCGGTTACTGTTTGAGTAGGTACTACATCTTTTGATGACTATTTTTGCATACTATATAGAAGGGAAGTAATTACATATTGAAAAAAAGCACCAGTATTAACAGTATTTTTGTGCCCTTGAAGTACACTTTCAGTAAGAGGAGTGATCATAGAGTCTTTCAAACGAAAGTGAGCAACTTAAAGGGATAGTTCACCCAAAAATTCAAATTTTGTCGTTAATTACTCACCCTCATGTCGTTCCAAAACCGTAAGACCTTCGTTCATCTTCAGAACACAAATTAAGATATTTTCGATCAAATGTAACTGAAATCTTCCCCGACCCAGAAAGGCAGTAAGGACATCGGTAAAACCGTCTATGTGACATCAGTGGTTCAACTGTAATTTTACGAAGCTGCAAGAATACATTTTGTGCGCAAAGAAAACAAAAATAACAGCTTTATTCAACGACTTTCTGGGCCTGGGAACATTTCAGTTGCGTTGCTGTCTATGCAGGGACAGAAAGCTCTCGGATTTAATCAAAAATATCTTAATTGAAGGAATTGAACGAAGGTCTTACGGGTTTGAAATGACATAAGGGTGAGTAATTAATGACAGAATTTTCATTTTTGGGTGAACTATCCCTTTAAGGCCGTCAGTGAAATCTATGTAGTCACTTTAAGGAAGTGAATATGCTGTTAATGATTACATGATCCAGCGAGTCCTTGTGATTTATTGTGAAACCTCAGGTAATTTATTTCAGATTCTACCTGGGAATTTATTTTTCAGTTGCTCTTGTTCCCAAAGACTATGCACTGAAAATATAGTTGCATTTTGCATATTTTCAGTATTTACATAATTTTGGTTTAAAACACAAAGAATGTTTGACCTTCATAGTGAGTCTGGTGAACTGATGCTCACTATAGAATTATAGAGTTGTTTTTTGGTGTTATGTTACTATGCACTGCTGAATTGGGAGCCTTGCGGCGCTATGGGAAAAATAACATTTGCATTGCAAGAATATGCTTATTATATTATAGCAAGCTTGGAAATGTTATATGCATCGTCACGTTCTTCTCTTCTTTCAACACTTGTCTGTGTGAGTTTTGCATTATTTTAGAGTGCTGTAGTTCTGTTTATTTATGTTGCAGTTTTTCATTGTGTGCCTTCATTCATATGAAACCATATGATACCGACATAACATGATATAAAAATGAGTTATTTAGACAGTTTTTTCTTTGTATGGACTAGGAATGCAAGGAGAAATGTCATACCCCATATTTATTTTTATTATGGCTGATAACCAGCTTGTGTGTGTATTTTTACAGTAGTAGTTCATCCAAAAATGAAAATTTGCTAGAAATTAACTCACCCTCAGACCATCCGAGATGTAGATGAGTTTGATTCTTAATCGGAACAGATTTGGAGAAATTTAGCATTAAATCACTTGCTCACCAATGGATCTTCTGCAGCGAATGGGTGCCGTCAGAATGAGAGTCCAAACAGCTGATAAAAACATCACAATAATCCACAAGAAACAAACTCATCTACATCTTGGATTGCCTGAGGATGAGTAAATTTTCAGTAAACTTTGATTTATTTTGATATTTGATTTATAAACTTTGATTTATTTCTATTGAGTGTACAGTTATTTTTTGTGTAACTGCACAATATGGTTAGATTTTAATATTTAAAAGCTACACTCTTATGAATGTAAAAAACAATGACTCAGGGTTGTCAATGAATTATTGGCATATTAACTAAAAACTATATATATTTTTGACTATTTTACTCTATACAGTATGAGAAATATTTGAGGGTTGGTGTGGTCTTTCATATGAACAGTAAATGATTGTTTTTACTCAATGCTTTGAGAATTTCTGTAAAATAAACTTATAATTTACAAAAAGACTTGCAGTGTTCTACCTGCTTATGTAATTAATAACATTTACATTTATACTTATACAAATTTCATTTTTTCTCAGACAAACCTTCTCATCTCTATTTAAAATTGCATTCATCAGATTGTGGAAATGAAATTTAATCAAACAGTCCGCTTGGTCACAAAATATTTTATACAAGTTATTTTTAGCAGAAAAAAAACAATCAAAGCATTCCAGAAACAAAAATCATCTCTGTACATGAAGCTTGATCAGAGGTAGATAATGTGTTGGAAACAAATTCAAGTGACTTTTCTTATTTAAAATCAGTTTGTGCTTGTCTGAACACTTTTAATAAATAAATAGTTCATAATGAAACACAATCTGAAGAGATTCAGACAGCACCAAAGAGACTGACGTCATCTTGCGCTATTTTTAACATGGATTTTGCATGCTTGTGTACACTAAGCCTGAAAACACTCTTCCAAGAGAGAAAAACAAATCAAGTGACCCAGAGACTGCGTTCATTAAAAATCATATTCATTCTTGTACAAAAAAAAAAAAAAAAAACTAACACGACTGGTAAAATCACAAGGGCTGAAGTTCTTTAGTACCATGTGTAATCCCACATAAAAGAAACATCAGCACTCGGTCTCAAAGAAAAATCATGATCATAAAGCCATGTGATCCAGAGTTCACTGGCCCTCTTCACAGATGAGCGTGACGGTGCCGTTCAGTAGATCCTCCATACTCACGGCCACGATTCCAGCGCCGCTGGCTGCTTCCTGCTGATCACCCAGAGCCACAAACACCTGCGGTGACCCTTCAATCCCGGATTGCTCGAGGCTAATCACTTGCTCTGCCTCTTGACCGGCTGTGTCCTCACACTGAATCACCTGGAAAGAGTCACAAATACCTTGATTGTTGACAAGGAAGCCATTTTCTATAATTAATAATTAAGTAATTACTATTTATTGCCATTTAGCATGTTTTGTTTAATAGATATTTTGAAGATAGTGTTTTCACAACATTTCCGTAAATGATACCGGTAAAATTTCATGATCATTTATACCAATTTTGATATAAGAGTGAAAATTAATGTGCTAATGAAAACACTTGTTCATTTATTTAATAATAATAATTATACATCAATAATACTAATAATAACACAAAAAATTATAGTGTATATTATTATTATTGTAGTGAAATAATTTAATACATTTTTTTATGTACTATGTGCGTTCATCATCCTTTTAAACAATATTTGCACTGCAGAATAAATTTAATTTCACTTCCCACAAATAAATGTACAATTTCTAATATCTTAAAGAAATAGTTCACCCAAAAATGAAAGTTCTGTCATTAATTACTCCCCTCATGTTGTTCCAAACCCATAAGACCTTCGTTCATCTTCGAGACATGAATTAAGATATTTTTAATGAAATCCGAGAGCTTTCTGACCCGACATAGACAGCAACACAACCGACACGTTCAAGGCACAGAAAGGTAGTAAGGACATCGTTAAAATAGCCCATGTGACATCAGTGGTTCAACCGTAATGTTATGAAGCTACAAGAAAACTTTTTTGTGAAAACTTTAGAAGAAAATGAAAATAGCGACTTTATTCAACAATTTCATCTCTTCCGTGTCAGTCTTCGACACGTGTTCATGAGAGTACCAGGATGCATTTTAACGATGTCCTTACTAATTTTCTGGGCCTTGAACGTGTCAGTTGCGTTGCTGTCTATGGAGGGTCAGAAAGCTCTCGGATTTCATCAGAAATATCTTAATTTGTGTTCCGAAGATGAACAGGGCTTACAAGTCAGGAACGACATGAGGGTGAGTAATTAATGACAGAATTTTCATTTTTGGGTAAACTATCAATGTAAAAGTTTGAATATGAGAGATTTTTGATTTGAGACATTATGAGAGGTCGGGGCGTCACCGTTTGAGCACTGGAGGCCTGTGTCTGTGCTTCCTCTTGCATGACCTGCAGATGTTTGGACAGAAAGTGCTGCTGGAACTCAGGCTCCGAGGTGAAGTGGAGAGAGCAGACCATACAGCTGAACACAGAGCCGGTCTGACTCGCCTGACCGCTGCATATGTGCTGCTGTGACTCCTGCTCGCTCGTCATAGTGCTGTCACAGTTCAAACACTTCCACAAGCGCACTTCTGAACACCAAACGCACACACGATCAATACTAGTACACGGTAAATGTAACTAACAGTAACAGTAGTAATAACTTTCTAGGATCAGTGGTCACCCCTTACCTGTGTGATTGGTTATCTGGTGTTTTAACAGACTATTTCGGTTGCTAAATGTCTTGTCACACTTGTCACACTGCAGGAGAGATTTGACGGCTTTGTTGCCCTGGGCAGAGGCGCTCTCAGGGTGAGCCGTACGATTGTGGTACCACAGACCAGAGAGCGTCTGAATCAGAAACACATATAAAACCATTAAATTTTTATGTTTATTTTATATTTTATCTTATATATTTAAAATAAATACATAAAATAAAAATAACTACACATATAATTAAAAATAATATATTGTCCTCATTTGTAAATCGCTTTGGATAAAAGCGTCTGCTAAATAACAATGTAAATGTAATATATATTTGTATATATAATTTTAGATTATACAAATATTAAACAAATATTATTTTATAATTAAAACATAATTCTATAATACTCATCAAATATTCAACCACAATTGATTTTAACATTGATAATAAAAAATGTTTGAGCAGCAAATCAGCATGTTAGAATGATTTCTGAAGGATCATGTGATACTGAAGACTGGAGTAATGATGCTGAAAATTCAGCTTTGCATTGCAGGAATAAATTACATTTTAAAATATATAAAAATAGAAAATAGTTATTTTAATTTGCAATAGTATTTCACAATACTACTATTTTACTGCATTTTTTAAATCAAATAAATAAGCCTTGGCAAGAATAAAAGCTGTCTTTCAAAGACATTTTAAAAAATCTACTCACCCCAAACTTCTGAATACTATAACATAATATAATATAATATAATATAATATAATATAATATAATATAATATAATATAATATAATATAATATAATATAACATAACATAATATAATATAATTTTGCTTGGAAATTATGCTTGTGCTGTTTAACCTTTGAAGAATTGCTTGTTGCTCTGGATAAAAGCTTCTGCTAAATTCATAAATACAAATTTAAAATAAATATGACTGGATTTGATATTTTGTATCAAATGCAATTACATTTATTTATTTTTATGTGTAGTTTAAGTGTCACTGTACTTGTTTGTTTCATTCATAAACATTGCCCTTTTAAGCAAATTGCACAAAAAGAGAGCCATGTTGTAACAATTTTCTGTTGAAGAGAAATACTCCTTTACCATTCAACAGATGAAGTGTGTTGTTCTTACCTGATAGGACTTTTTACACGTCTTGCAGCTGTAAGGTTTGTTTCCGTCATGAATGTTCATGTGTTTCTCCAGATTGGCTTCACTGTTGAAGATCTTGCTGCACTCGGGACATTGGCGCAGCTCTTTCGGATGCACCTCCTGGATGTGCTGTCGAAGCTCGTCCAGAGAGGAGAAACTCACTCGGCATTTCTGGCAGTCATGTGGTTCTGTAATGTCTGATGGGACAAATAACATTTTAGTTTGCGTTTATTATGAAGTGAAATATATCAAGTGACCGGTGTGGATGTGCTCACTATGAAAGTTCTGGAGATGGACGGACAGGCCGTTGGCTTGTTTGAAGCCTTTGCCGCATTCCCTGCAGACATACGGCTTGTCTCCCGTGTGCGTGCGGACGTGACGTGTCAGTTCAATGGACTGAGCAAACAAGGCCGAACAGTACTGACAGCAGTACATTTTACCTGCAAATGCAGAAATTCGCCACGTTGGTTTCCACATTTGCTATATATGATATACGCATGATATCCATACAATAAATGTTTGAACCATCCCACCCTCAGCATGCTTCTTCTTGGTGTGGTATGAGAGAGCGGCAGCCACAGAAAAGCTCATGTCACAGTGTTTGCAGTGGAAGGGTTTTTCTCCTGTGTGTAGACGCTTGTGGTTCTTCAGAGACGAGGTGGCAGCAAACTTCGCCCCACACTCCTCGCATGCGTATGGTCTCTCCTCGAAATGTTCAGTGCGTTTATGATATAAAAGACCTGAAAGATATAAGTACTGAACACATAAAACAGTGCTGACAAAAGACTGATTGGTGTCTAAGGTTCATTTTGTGTCCAAAAATGTCCTCAGACACTTTTCACCTTTCACATATTTATTTTAATTTTGTGGAGATGTAGTGTTTTCACATTTCAACATTTAGGATACTCCATACCAATTTTGATACCATAGCAAAAAGTAACTAATGAAAGCACTTGTTTATTTAATTAATAACAATAATAATAATAATTCTAATAATAACAACACTAACAATAACTACTATAATATAATAGTGTATATTATTATTATTGTTGTTATTATTATTATTATTATCATCACTTAATTCATAATTAATAACATAATATGTATAATATTTGTAATGAATAATTGTTTATACATTGTTCATTGTTTTTAAATAAACAAGTGTTTTCAATAACATATCAGCTTAATAATGATATTAATTAATTGTTATTTTTATTATATAATCATATTAGTAATTAGTATTATAGTGTGTATTTACATTCATAATTAATAACAACAATATATAGTTATTATACTTATATTATTATATATTTTTTATTATATTTATATTGTTACATATTTAAATATTATTTAACTTGAAATATAAACATAAATATTAAATAATAATAAAAAGATATTTAGATTTAATGTTCAACAATCATTATTGTTGTTGTTAATGAAAGTTAAATATTAATATATGGTTATGGTCAGGGTTAGGATTAGGGTTTGGTTTAGGGTTACTTGCATGTAATTATGCATAATTTATTGTTATTATGATAGTAAGTACATGTAACGTGTAAAAAGCACACCTCAAAATAAAGTGTTACCAAATATTATTATACTACTAATAATTACAAATTAAATTAAAACAATGGCTTCAAGTTTTCAAGTACTTTTGACATCATAATGGAGAGAGACGCTAAATTATTATTTATAAGAGGATACTGTTGCAGGCCAGTTTTGGATCTGCATCACTTATATGAGCCAGTATTTTTTGACTTGAAAAGGATCATTGCATACCTGAAGAGTGTCTGAAAGTCTTGTCGCACATATCACATGGTACTTGTTCTGTTTTCTTCTTCTTAGCCGGAGGGCCACCATGGACTTCCATGCAGTGCTGGTGAAGGCTCTTGAGCGTCGGAAAGGCCATTGAACACTCGAAGCAGCGCTGCTCCTTCCCCGGCGTGAGGGCACAGCCTTTCTTATGCTTTATCAGACGACATTTAAAGTCAAACGTCTTATTACACCACTCGCAGCGGTGCGACACAGGGACAGCCTTTCTTCTGCCTTCTGTTTTGGAGTCGTCTCCATCATCATCATCCTCAGAGTCGGCGGTAGATCCTTCTTGCTCAACCTCAGATTTTGCAGAATCTGGCAGAGCCCCTATTTAGAATATGGATACAATGTAAAGGTTTGTTTCAAAAGTGATGCCTAACTATCATATCACTTGGACAGAAATCTCTATGCACTGAAAAGTCCTTCACCAGTATGTTTGAGGTCTTTCAGCTGCAGGAAGATCTGCTGGTTGGCAGACAGCAGCTGGCACAGTGAACTGGCAAACTGTGAGTCACGACTCAAAACTCTCTCGACAGTCTGATGAACTGCCTCCAGCTCACCATCGGCTCTCCGACAGCTCTGGAGAAACTGGGACGCACAAAAGTAATGTTATATAATGTTGTATTTTATTTTATATGCTGTACATAGGCTCCTCTGCCACAAAAACTAAACTCTGCAGGAAACACAACAGTATACAGTTAGTTTATTATTCTAATTTATAGCATGTTAAAAATAAAGGTAAAGCAAAGGTGCCTGAGTGGATTTTTTAAATATGCATCTGTGCATTTTAATCTAATTCACTACAGTCAAAATTACACTAGCGTTCAAAAGTTTGTGATCAGTAATTTTTGTTTTAATTATTATTACTATTTTGAAAGAAATTAATAATTTTATTCAGCAAGGAGACATGGAATTGATCAAAAGTGACAGTAAAAAATTATAATGTTACAAAAGGTTTTCCATTTCATATAAATGCTGTTCTTTTGAACTTTCTATTTATCAAAGAATCCTGCAAAAAAAAAAAAATAATAAAAAATAAATAAAAAAGAAAGTATCAGTTTCCACAAAAATATTAAGACCTGTTTTAAGCATTGATAATAAGAAATCTTTCTTGACCACCAAAAGCTGAAAGGTCAGCTTTGTTATCACAGGCATAAATTAATTACATTAAAAAATAAATAAACAAATAATCATACTGAACCCAAACTTTGAGAAGAGCATTTTGCAAAATATTACACTATATACTCATTATATTTTACTTTACCAGTTAGTGATGTCTTAATTTTATTTAATTGTTTAAATAAATCTTTTATGCAACAAGTTATGACAGCGTCATGTCTGTGTGTCTTATCTGTATGTGCAATATGCAAATTAAAGCATACATTTAATATACTTAATATATTTTTCCTCCACCTCTTACCTCAGCAAATTGCTCTGTCCCATGATTCATTGCGTTCAAACCTTGTTCAAGCAGGGTAATGTCACTGATTGTTTCCAGAATGAGTGATTTGTGCTTAAAGAGCACATCTATGTCTTTAACTAAAAAACACATCAAAAATATTTTGGTACACAGAGCAATGGGTCTAATTTACTTATTAAACGTGCAATTTACATTCACCCTTTCAGAGAATTACAGAGCTAGTGACCAAAAGCAATGTGTCGATTCAAAGTCTTTTTAACACTCACTGGTTTGGAGAAGTTTTTGAGCGCTTGGTTTCTCCTTGACCTCCAGCATGAGGATCTGCAGCTCTGGACCGTGTGTCTCTGCCCACAGCAGAAGCCTCCAAACAGTCACCGCCTGCAGTGAACCATCCAGCGCTGCAGATATCAGCCTTCCAACCACCTCAGCATCTCCTTTCTCTCCCAGAATAGCTTTAATACACTGAATGGATACAAATATATACATTTAAAAGCTGCTTCCTTGCATCGAATCCACTCTAAAATTCTAAAAAGTCAATTAATAATGCAACACAGATACCTCTCTCTCATTTGCATTCATATCTGGACCCATTTTAAGGCTATATTCGATAAGCTGGAGGTCCAGTTTCAGCTCTATGAGTCTGTTCTGATATATTCTCAACAAAACCATCCCACTGCTGTCTTCTGTTGTGTCATCTGACAAAGAATATGTCATCAGAAGTATTAGATAAGGGAATTTGCTGTATGATGAAACAGATTAGGTATTGTTGCCAGGTTTTGCAGTTCATACCCCTTGCGTCTTTCAGGGTCTGCAGAAGCTGAAGCACATCTGAGGAGCTTTCCTTCACCTCATGGAGCAACAGAAATGTTTCTTCACTTATGGTCGTCTCTTGGAGTTTACATAACAAACTTTCCACCACCTCCACAGAGGAATGAGGAAGAACAGACACATACACTACTGTTTAAACGTTTGGCATCAGTAAGATGTTTTTGTTGTTGTTGGAAAGAAATGAATACTTTATTCAGCAAGGATGCATTAAGTTAGTCAAAAGACTAACTTCTGAACTTTCTATTCATTAAAGAATCATAAAACATGTATCAGGTTTACACAAAAATGTTAAGCAGCACAACTGTTTTAACATTAATAATAAGAAGAAATGTTTGATCATGTGACACTGAAGACTGGAGTAATGGCTGCTGAAATTTCAGCTTTGCATCACAGGAATAAATTATATTTTAAAATAGATTCAAATAGACAATGGTTATTTCAAATCGTACTAACATTTCACAAAAGTATTGCTTTTTCTGCATTATTTTCAAATAAATGCAGCCTCTGTGACCATAAGAGACTTTCCAAAAGCATTCAATAAATCTAACTAACCTCAAACCTTTAAATGGTAGTGTATATATAACAAATTATTAATCAATGTGTACTGTTGTACTGATCTATATAAGAAACTGTTAGGGACAAATATACCTCTTTTTCCACTTCATTTGTACATCTGTTTACTGCATTGGTCAAAAGCTCTGAGAGGTTGCTGACACTGGAGAGGTGATGAGATAGTTCTGATATTTGGGCTAAAACCCCATTAGACCACCGAACTCCTGATGCAGGAACTGTACGTAAAGAGATCAGTCTCTTTATTTGTACATTTCACTCAAAGTTTAGCAAATTCTGCCTGAAATGTTTAGTCATTTTAGTGTCCTTTTAATACCCCATGATTCAAAACTTCACACTTTCACTCAACCCAGGTCAGCTTACCTTCTGGCTCGGGACAAGTCTTGTTTCCCTGGTCCCCCAAAACTGATCCCAGCTCAGGATTAAAATATTTTAGCTGTTCTAACAAAGTAAGGACTGTTTGAGCTGACAGAACTTTCTCTACTTTCACAAAATTTAGCAACCTCTGGTAAACCTCATCTGTTGATGGATCTCCTCTGAAGCTGTCCAATACAACCTGCAGAAGATTAGAAGTGAGATCTGCATCCAGTCCTAATTGTTTCTTTAGATCATCAGCACTTTTTAAAGGAATAGTTCATCCTAAAATGAAAATTTGCTGAATATTTATTTATCTTCTGGCTATCCGAGATGTAGATGAGTTTATTTCGTCATCGTTACAGATTTGGAGAAATTTAGCATTACGTGACTTGCTAACCAAAGGATACTAGGAGTAAATGGGTGCCGTCAGAATGAGAATACAAACAGCTGCTAAAAACATCAATAATCCAGAAATAATCCACACAACTCCAGTTCATCAATTAATGTCCAGTAAAGTGAGAAGCTGCATGTTTTTAATAAACAAATTCATCATTACAACAAATTTTTAGCTTTTCACTTATGGCTAAAATACAAGTCCTCTATCTATAATATCACTTTCTCCAGTGAAAAATGTTGAAATCAAACACTTTTTACAAGCAAAAACAGTCCTAAACAGTTGTAAACAAATATGTTAGTGGATTTTGATGTGAGAGGACAACAGGGTAAGGACTGTTTCAGTGTAGGAAGCGTTATTACAAATTATTTTGGCTATAAGCAATGGCATGAAGTCAAAAATGTTTAATGATGGATTTGTTTATTACAAATATGCAAACTTTCACTTCAAAAGACATTAACTGATAGACTGGAGTGGTGTGGATTACTTGTAGATTATTGTGATGTTTTTATCAGCTGTTTGGACTCTCATTCTGACGGCACCCATTCACCGCAGAGGATCTATTGGTGAGCAAGTGATCTAATGCTACATTTCCCCAAATCTGTAATGAAGACCTGAGAGTGAGTAAATTTTCAGCAAATCTTCATTTTTTTGGGTGAACTGTTTAAGAAGTGAATTATCAGTAACATGCAAAACTTTTTATCTCTCTTTTTTTTTTTTTACTATTATTTTACCTGGCGCTCTTGTGTGGATACTGTATCCCACATCTCAAGAACCTTAACATATGGCCGTCCATTCTGGAGGATTTTTGTGATACCAGCTTGATTTTGAGAGATCAACCCAACTGCACTGTCCTCTGAACATACAAATAAACATAACTCATAAAAACCATTGGAATAAAGTGATCTCAAACAGAAATCTCAATTAATTAGTCATTTTTTTTTTACCTTCAAAACTATTCTTGTCCCTTTTAAGCTCTTCCAATTCAGACGGCTCCTTAACACAATGTTTAATAACTTGAGCGTTCATCGATTCAGTCTCAGTTTCCACTGAAGTCTGCTTCATGAGGTCAGTGAGAATGTTCTTACAACCAACGGCCACATCAAACATCTGCAAGCTGTCTGCAGCGGCTATGAGTCGGGTGAAGTTGTGTTTACCAGGAGGCAGTTTACCGGTGTACACCACGTCCAGAAGAGAAGAAAACTCTTGAGAGGACAGTAAATCTGTGTCGATGGAGATGCTGTCAGAACCTTCCAGAACAGACTTAAATAACATACTGGAGGCTGCCAGCACTAGTTTGTGAGCGGGGTGTGAGGTCTCACCCACCAGGATGGAGCAGTCGCAAAACTGCTTCTCTTTACGTAAAGCATGCAGCTGCTGCATGAGCTGTCGGCTGTAGTTTGGGAGCTCCATCTTGTACCTGTAGAGGTGGAAAAGAGGAAATGCAGAAAAATGTATCAAGTAAGTTTATCCTTAAAGTGAGAAAATAATATGTCAATGGGTTAAGAAAAAATAATATTGTATCTGACCCCAAAGTCAGTATCTTAAATTATTTTGCTTTGCAAGTAAACGCGTCTTGAGTTAAGAAGGTTTAGATGTTAGTACTGGAAAACAAGAGTTTATGCTTAAAACAAGAAAAGTATGTGGCCTGTGATAACCATTGATTTCCGCACCATGCCATATCATAAGAATATTGTCAAAGCAAATCATAAGCATATCTTATTTTCTAATATATATATATATATATATATATATATATATATATATATATATATATATATTTTTTTTTTTTTTTTTTTACATAACACTTTCTATTTTTAAACATAAATTCAATTATTTTTTATTTATTTATTTATTTCCCCAAAAACAAGGCTTAAGTTATAATCCTGCTCAAGTAAATGTATTGTGATTTAATCAAGTTTAGATATTTGTATTGGAAAGCAAGAGTTTATGGTTATATAAAAATAATATTATTTTCCCTTATTATTATCCCTTATTCTCTAAGTTTATTTTTCTTACCCCAATTTTTAACTTTTTTTTTCTCCAGAAAAAAGGACTGATTATCTTAAGTCATTTTCCTTCTCAATAATTGCATCTTGGTTTAAGACTTTCTAGATATTTGTAATTGGAAACAAGACAAAAAAGCATGAAAATTCTTCACATTGTGCTCAAAGAAGACCATAATAATATTTTTGAGTCAAATATAACATATCCTGTTCCTAAATAACATCTCTAAAAGCATCTGATTATTATGACAAATGAAAACAAACACAATTCATAAGGTGTTATTATAACTGATAGGGAGAGATTTTAGCCTGTTTATTCCCAGCATAAGGAAACTATAGGGATAAACGATGCCATAATCACATGCAGTGAGTGACATTTCAGTTTGTCGCTAACCTGACATGCTATCTGATGCTAATATAAAAATAAAAGCAGAAAAAAAAAATACAAACAGCACAATATTAGAGCTAAATGGTTGTGTCTCTTGCAGTAAACTACAGCTTCACACTTCCCCTTTACCTTTAAATTCAAATGATCCGGCTCTTTATTTAAACTCTTCGAAGGACAACATTCTGCAGCGCAATAAAGATTCGGCCCAAAACTCTGCGCATGCGCGTCATGATTTGGGGTCCCTTTATATACGCACGCGTGTGAGAGAATGAATGAGAATGAGCTTTATTGCCAGTTATGTTTACACATAGGAGGAATTTGTTATAGTGACAGAAGCTCCACAGTGCGACAGAATGACAGGACACAGATAATAAAAAGAATAATATACAAAATAGGCAATGTACAAAATAGAAAAAACTCAATATATACTATAGACAATTATGTATGTACAGGTATTATATGTGCAAATTTGAAATGCAAATATGTATGTGTTAAATAAATAATGTATGATAGTGTTGTGTGTTCCACGTTTAATGTCAAGTGTTCATGAGATGGATTGCCTGAGGGAAGAAACTGTTCCTGTGTCTGGTCGTTCTGGTGCTCAGAGCTCTGTAGCGTCGACCAGACGGCAACAGTTCAAAGAGGGAGTGTGCTGGATGTGAGGGGTCCAGAGTGATTTTGCCAGCCCTTTTGCTCACTCTGGATAAGTACAGTTCTTGGAGAGTGGGGAGGGTTGTACCAATGATTCGCTCAGCAGTCCGGACTACCCTCTGTAGTCTTCTGAGGTCAGATTTGGTAGCTGAGCTGAACCAGACAGTTACTGAAGTGCAGAGGACGGATTCAATGATGGCGGAGTAGAACTGATTCAGCAGCTCCTGTGGCAGGTTGAACTTCCTCAGCTGGTGAAGGAAGTACAACCTCTGCTGGGCCTTTTTCACAATGGAGTCTATGTGATTCTCCCACTTCAGGTCCTGGGAGATGGTGGTGCCCAGGAATCTGAATGACTCCACTGCAGTCACAGTGCTGTTCATGATGGTGAGTGGGGGGAGAGCAGGGAGGTTTCTCCTGAAGTCCACGATCATCTCCACAGTTTTGAGCGTGTTGAGCTCCAGGTTGTTAAGACTGCACCAGACAGCCAGCTCCTTAACCTCCTGTCTAAGCAGACTCATCACCGTCCTGAATGAGGCCGATCAGTGTGGTGTCGTCTGCAAACTTCAGGAGCTTGACAGAGGGGTCTTTAGAGGTGCAGTCGTTGGTGTAGAGGGAGAAGAGCAGTGGGAGAGGACGCAGCCCTGAGGAGCACCAGTGCTGATCGTACGGGTGCTGGATGTGTATTTTCCCAGCCTCACTAGCTGCTGCCTGTCTGTCAGGAAGCTGGTGATCCACTGACAGACGGAGGTGGGGACGGAGAGCTGAGTTAGTTTATTCTGAAGGGTGTCCGGGATGATGGTGTTAAAAGCGGAGCTGAAGTCTACGAACAGGATCCTCACATAAGTCCCTGGTCTGTCCAGATGCTGCAGGATGAAGTGCAGTCCCATGTTGACTGCATCATCCACAGACCTGTTTGCTCTGTAGGCAAACTGCAGGGGGTCCAGTGATGTCCTTCAGATAAGCCAAAACCAGTCTTTCAAATGATTTCATGACCACAGACGTTAGAGCCACAGGTCTGTAGTCATGAAGTCCAGTAATTTTGGGTTTCTTTGGGACGGGGATGATGTGTATAATGAACAGCTGGTTTTCGGGAAGCTTTTGTAAGGATGATTAGAAACAGACAAACACTCCTCCATAGACATCAATCATGTAGTCACGTACAAGCACCCCAAAACCTTTATGAATTTATGGATAAAAATGCACAAATATTGTGTTTTAATAACTACCAATTAATTATATTAAATGCCCTTTATTGCCAGATAGGTTTATAGTTGTAAATCACTCCAAAACATATTTTATAATGTTGTATTAACCACTTGGGACCCAGTAAGATACTGGTGTTATCTGCAAAAGTTCAAATAAAATGACTCATCTCAGTGCTAAAAATTTTATGGAAAACGTAGGCTAAATTTCTTATGCAATTGTCATAAATATTTATTTTCAAATGTATTTAAAATAAAGATCTCAGGAACCTTTTAGCAAGTTTTCAATCTTTATGATTTTCTCACCAAAGATATGTTTTCATCTTTTGGAGCGATATTGCAGTTGAACAGGGTAAAAAAAAAATATATATACTGTAAAATGCGATTTTTATTGCAAGCCCCTGAATAAATAAAGTATTAGTAACACAGATTTCTGAATTTGTTCATTAAAATTATGTAATAAATCAAAGTTGGTATGACATCTCAGTAAAAACGATTAAAATGTAGGTTTTTCAATGCAGGTTAAAAGCATATACATATTTCATATTTATAGTGATATGAATACAGTGATGTGGACAAAAAAAATATATATATTTTTTTACCACAAGTCAGTATGACATGATTTTTTTTTTTTTGGCTGTCTTATGATGCTGACTGATTGGACCAGAAATAAAACAGTAACAGAAACGTACAACTTTACAACATATATTTAATACAAATTAATATAAATGCTCCTATCAAAGTAAAATTTCTGCAACCGTTCTACGCACAAACTACACATCTTAAGATGTAAAAAGAATATTTATTGCCCATATGAAAGAACATACAGAAAAGTTCACACAAATGCCTGCTTAATATTTCAAGTAGCAGAACATGTCTAAACTATTTAGCAATGCTGTAATATTTCCCACTTCTGGAAATGTGTCCTATTTATCCTCATCTTTCTAGACGTCTCCCCTCTGCTGTATTTTGATGAGGTTATTTACATTAACAAAACAAAGACTAAATATTTTTTAATATTCAAGTTGCTCATGCATTCTTAATTATGTACGAGCTCTATTGCAGTGCCATCACAAGCTTCTTTTCAACAAAGGATTTACAGAGACTTACTGTTTTACACACAATATACGATCAGACCATAATCTCTGAACATAACATTGCAACAAACAAGGAGGAATTCCGATTTTCCTTGAAATGGAACGTCCTTTGAGGAAATCTCGACCCGTATTTTTCACAGTCATGGTAAGCACGACCACAAAATCTTGCAGAATGCATCAACATCTTTCAATATTAAAAGTCAGCATGATGTTTTAAAGCAAAAGACACTTTTGAAGTTGTTGCAACATTTCAATGACAAAATAAAAAAAAACAAAAAAGAAAATAAAAAAGACTTCATCCCAAGAATGAACATCTAAGTGTAATTCAAGCTTTATCCTTGTTCAGACATTGTCAGCATTGTTCCACATCTGGAGCCTCACTCAGTGTCCTAAAAGCCCAGTGCCTGAACAAAAGGAAACAAATATGGTAGATTGTGAATAATATTTCTTAATATAATGTTTCTGGATTCTTTCACAAAGGCTTTAAAAATTAAAATGCATGTCTGAAACGATCACAAAATAGTGTATTCATACCTTTAAATCCTTCTTCAGGCATACAGACTAGAAAAAAAAACTCAGCATCAAAAAAGGTGCAGAAATAGAAACTGAAAATGACATACTGGTTAGAGAATTTAAGCCGACAAAAACAGTACTTACCTTGATAAACATCATCCATTGCAGCATAATCAGCAATAGGTTCATCAGCCTGTAGAGGAAAAAATAAATTTAAAAGTTTGTGGTCAGCAAGATTTTTTTCTTTGAAAGAAATACCGTTATTCAGAATGGACACAACATTAAATGTCACAACATTTATAATCCTATTTCAAATAAATGCTATCCTTTTGAACATTCAATTTATAAAGAGATCTTGCAAAAATGATCAGTTCCCACAAGAATATTAAGCAGTACAACTGTTTTCAACATTAATAATAAGAAATCAGCATATCAGAATGGTTTCTGAAGGATCATGTGACACGCAAGTCTGGAGCAATGATGCTGAAAATTCAGCTGTAATATTTTAAATAAACGCAGCCTTGGTGACCAGAAGAGACTTCTTTCAAAAACACAGCCAATGCATCGGCTCCCATCAAAAATACTTGAGAGTTGTACCTTAAGGCAAATGATGCTCTCTGGAATAACTCCAAGACTTCCTAGCGTGGCGGAGTCATCTGTTAAACAGCGCCCGTCTATGGAGAGGTTTTGGTCGAATGGAGCCACAGAGAATGCATGCATGATCTGTGGATGCAATCATTTCAAATAAGACAACATGCTGCATCACATAAAAAAGGAAATACTTAACTGTCACAGCAATAAAAGACCTGGATCTTTAGCTCTTTGAGTGTCTGGTTGGCAGAGACGATGAGGGCTTTCTCCCCACGGAGTTTCCTGTGCCTTGTGCTCCTCCTGATGCCAGACTTGGACACAGCGGTCACAGGGGCCACAGAAAGAGAGCCGGTCTCGTTCAGCTTCTGCCGTTTGGCTCCACCCTCAGACTGATTTAAAGAAGAGGGCATGAGACATAGATAGATAACTGGAAAGGTTGATGGATGGAAAATCTTTAAACATACCTGACTGAAGTCTGGATCTTTCTCTCCGTCCATCTTTGGCTCTTCTCTTTCATCCTCCACATCTGACCCACTCACACTGAACTCAGGGGCAGATTCCTTAATCATCTGCAAGAAACAGCACAGATTAGTTATTCCTGGTTGTACACTCATAGTGTTTAGGGTTAAACTGAGGACACATGATCATGCAAAAACTCACCCTTTTCTTGTCAATGACTTTGCGAACATACACTGTGGCCTGCGCGTACTCGCTCATGTCCCTCTGCTGCTGGAATATGAAGCCCTCTCTGCATTCCCGACACAGATCTAAGAGCACAACACACATTCTCACATGAAACACAATGCCTGCTTGGAGAAACTCCTGGCTGAGGGTTGACGGTTTAGCTCACCCGGATGAGTCTGGTATTGCATATTGCCATTGTCTAGTGTTTTATCATGAATCTGACGTATAGAGATGGCCTGGTCCACCAGAAACATTCTGCTGATCACCTCCCATTCACCAGGCCAGAGAAGAGCTATACTGTGCATTGACATATACAAACAATCAGACTTAAAAGTGCTCATCATATGGATAGTTAACATTGTGCATTGTTCAAAAGTTTGGGTTCAGTAAGATTTTTAAAATGTAAGAAAGTCTTTTATGCTCATTTCAAACAGTTCTAATTATTATCAGTGTTGTTTAGTTCTTTGATGAATAGAAAGTTCAAAAGAACAGCATTTATTTAAAATAGAAATAATTCGCAACATTATAAATGTCTTTATAATTACTTTCGGTCAGTTTAATGCATCCTTGCTTATTTCTTTAAAAAAAAATCCTCACTGACTTTTGAGAAGTCAGGAGTGAGTAACTCACTGTTGATCATCTCCTTGCAGCATGGAGTCATATGTGAACATGAAGCCTCCGTGAGGACAGAGCAGGATACTGTTCCCCACATTGGACACTGGGTTGCTCTTTGCTGGCCTCCTGTGGTGATCAGGTTTAACAGAAGAGGTTACAATAATTTAGGACCTATCAAATGATTCACATTTAAACTGAAAAATCTCAACACCTCTTTTTTCCATTACCTGATAAATTTCCTCCATTCATCTACAAAGTAATGAGGTACAATGTACAGAACATCTGTGTCCTAAAACACAATCCAAACCAAAGTCAGTTAGCTGAAAATAATATTGAAATATTTGACGTGTTCACCCTCTAACATCTACCTCTCTAACAATCACGAAAAAATCTGAAATTGAATCCTTTATTTTGTAAAAAGGCATCACCTGTGGCCATTTCTGCAGTGTGGGCCGATTCTTCTCCTGGAAGAGGTTGAGCAGGGAGCTCTTCTGTTCATTTGCCATCATTCTGTTCAAAGCCTCATTCTCTTTACCTTCTCTTTCCAGCCTCTGAAAGACACGGTCAATCTTAAAAACTTTGCCCAGAAATACTCAATAGGCAGCTCACAAGGTTAGGAGTGTCTACTACACCTTTTACCCATGAGAGTTGTGCTAATTGATGAATTTATTACCATGCACTGCTGACAGGACTTGTGAGTTTGCGGGAACTCTGGTGCTTTGGGGAAATACATCCGCAGTTTATTCCACACCTCAGCAGAAACCACCCGTCTGTCATTCTCTATTATACTTAGACCACCTATGGGAGAAAGAGATAATAAAATTGCATAAATCAACCTTGCTAATAAATAATACAGAATTACTAATAATTAAATATTAATTTAAAATGAAGAATTCATATAAAATGTTCATTTAATGACAATTTTGTGCATCACTAAAAACATCATTGAACAGGACAGATGCGCCACTAAATACTGAAAATGTTTAATTTAGTTTTTCAGTTTTATCCACAGAGAAAACAAACCGTGATAGCAGAGAATGTCTTCATTAAAGTTTTTCATCTCTTCACCATCCCCCTCTTCGTTATCTCCTTTAACTCCATCGACTAACAAAATGAAAAAAAAGAAAATAAACAACTAAAAGACAAGAGCAAAAGCCATAAACAACATCTGCAAGTCTCAGTACCTTTAGATCCTGCACTGCTGCTTTTCTCTCCGTTAACCTTGCTGTTGTTGTGTTTGGTTTCCTCCTCGTCTTCCTCTAGCTGATCTAATGCCAATTGTCTCCAGCTCCTTAGAGAAGCCTTACCGATCCAGAAACCCGATTCATCACTGAATACACCCAATATAAACACCAGATCAGCTTCATCAAATACTTAAGGAACTGCATTAGCAGGGTTATTATAATTAAGTAAAACCATTACTAAAATATTTCATTAATTTGATGTACTAAAAATTTCAGTAAAAACTATATAGATACAAAAACAACAAAACTGCTAAAACGTTAAAATTTTAAATGGAAACTACAAAAATAAAACTAAATACAAAATAATAAAGACCATAATAGCATGTCAATGATACTAAAATAACTGTGGAGTAAAAGCATCTGCTGGAGTTCCAGGTTAAAGAAGCACTCATACCTTTTTAAAGGGGCTTTGGCAAGATTCATGACCTCTCTGTAATCTTCATTCAGCTGGTTTTTCAGTCTGATCACTCGACATCGCTGAGTGACACAGTCTCTGCAGAGAGATGACTCTAAACACCACCCAGGATGAATGAATACATGGATAAAACACATTAATGAACAATTAAGAGATCTGACAAAAGAAAGTCTTACGGCCTAGTCTAGATATTCCTCCATAGCGGCCGAAAAGGAGATCAGCGGCCTTCGAGGATATTCTTTTGACCTCGCCAATGTTGTCTGGGTGCAGTTTGCCGTGGGAACACAAGAATTGTCTGTTGTCAATTTCCTTGATGGCCGTGGAGTCATCAAGCCATTTCTTGAGCCACTCCAGAGGCACAAAATCATATGATTGGCCTAAAAGCACAAAAGGAGCCCGAGCATTAATTTCTTCTCGAAAATGAAAACGGATGCTTTCATATGAATACAAAAGCCATTAAACTGGATACACTATTGTTCAAAAGTTTGGGGTTAGTAATTCTTTTAAGAAATTAATATTTTTATTTAGCAATGATGCATTCAATTAATTTAAAATATTACAAAACAATCCCATTTCAAATATGCTGTTCTTTTGAACTTTCTACTCTATGAAAAAATGTATTACAGAAAACACACAAATATTAAGCAACACAACTGTTTTCAACATTTATAATAATAATCAGCATATTAGAATGATTTCTGAAGGATCGCATGACACTGAAGACTGGAGAAATAAACTATAAAAATATTACAGTATTACTGTTTACCGTCTTTGATCAAATAAATGCAGGCTTGGTAAGCAGAAGAAACTTAAAAACATTAAAAAATCTCACCAATCCCAAACTTCTGAATGGTAGTGTAAATATAATAAAGGTCAAGATTGAAAAAAGCGAGATTTAACAGTTCATATTAGTGGAGAAACTAATGCACGCAGCATTTTTACGGACCGTCTTCTGCAGGTAACAATTCGTAGAGCTCCTTCACCTCCTCATGTTTGGCTTTGCCTTTGTCAACACTCTGCTTTCGCATGTCTGCCATCTCATTGCACCACTCCTCAAACTTCTTGTTGTCCTGGTCAACCAGCTTCTGGAGAAAAGCTAAAAACCAAACAAATACATCTTAGATATTTAATGGTGAAATTAGATATCACTTACAAAAAAATATTGTGTAATAAATGGGGAAAAAAATACTCTCCTCTTTATGACAATGACAGTTGTGTAAAACCACTCGAAAATGTGATTGATTAATCCATAATGTCCACAGAGGTATATTCTCAGTCAGTTTTACCTGGTACTTCAATGTTAGTTTCTGTTTGGTCAATCTCTTCTGTCTGCTGTTTGTACACTAACATGTACGCGTTCCTTGAACAGTGATAGCCTTTGCTACATTTTGGCTTTCTGGTTTGAGACTTGGCGGTCTCGGCTGCAATGTAAACAAGAATAAGCAATAAAGTAGTACACTTTTGTATTTTCATGTTTTTAGAACTTTAAAAGCAACTGCACTAACAAGTAGCTACAAAAATTAGACATCATTTAAAGTAAACTGTCCAAATGTGTTATTACCGATGTCTTCCTCAATGCCCAACTGAAGTTTCTTGCCCTCCATTTTCTCGATCTCCTCATCATTGAATTTGTACCAGTCATTGGTATGGGCGTCTCTTACATGAGCGATGTAGTGGCCAGAATATGCACTCACGCCACGGTGAATCAACACTGCACTGAGCTCATACGTACACTTCTCTTCTGAATTTAGAGGTGGAGGAAGAAAAAATAATCAAGCAATGTTAATTAATTACAATTTCCTGTTCATTATCTCAGATTCCTAAATTACATACACTAATGTCTGAAAAATATGGGGTCAGTAAAATTTGATTTTTTTAATTCAATACTTGCATTCAGCATTTAATGTATCAAAAGTGATAGTAAGAATTTACATTGTTACAAAATATTTCTATTTCAAATAAATACTGTTCTTTCCAAATTTCTATTCATCAAAGAATACTGGAAAATATGTATCATGGTTTCCACAAAAAAAGTATTAAGCAGCACAATTGTTTTCAAATGATAATAATAAATGTTTCTTGAGCAGCAAATCAGCATATTAGAATGATTTCTGAAGGATCTTGTGACACTGAAGACTGGAGTAATGATGCTGAAAATTCAGCTTTGCAATCATAGAATTAAATCACATTTCACATTATATTTAAACAGTAAACAGTTAATTTAAATTCTAGAAATAATTCACAATATTACAGTTTTTACTGTAGTTTTGATCAAATAAATTGTCTTGGTGAGCATAAGAGAATTTTTCAAAAAACATTGAACAAGTTGGGGTGGGTTCTAAATTTGCACAGTTGCTTTTTGTTTTTTACTACTGTTCCCAGAAGAAAATTTAATAAAAAGTTGATAACCAAAAAAAAAAAAAAAACATTAAACAAGTCTTTTGAACTGCAGTGTACATACTAAATGCACAGCATACCTCTTCCTTCCAAAAATGGCCCCATGTCAAGAACTTCTGGAAAACTAATGAAGGTGTTGAGTTTCTTCTTATGACCACTTTGCCTATAAAAAGCAGAGAAAAACAGAAACAAATGATTAAAAATGTCTAAAACCATTTAGTAACAGGTCTGATAATTGACAAAAATTACAACACTCACCTATCAAAAACAAAACGCATGAGCTGAAAATTGAGTGTGCGGGGAAGACTCTGGAGCTTGATCCGACGGGTGGCGTTCTGCTTACTCTGACAGCTCTCGCAATAGTAGCGATTATCACCGTCCAGCTTCTCCTCCTAAACAGCACGAGGAACAACACATTGAGACCCTCAATATCTGATCTGCACTGACATATGGAGCTGTCAGGCAAAGAAATGTGAGGAATCACCTTAAGAAACTCCGTTACACACTCCGTGAGGTTTTTGTGTCCTTGAATGTTCAACTCCAGCTCATAAAATCGTGATGGTAGAGGAGACTCGCGCCCACATTTGTTGCATCTGGCATAACACAAAAAACAAGCACTAATTACTATATTATAACACATTAAGCTCAGAGTAAGAGTAATAAATGCCTGCAACTGAAAATAACATTTGTTTAAAATAACTTACACTGTAACATAAGAGAATTGTCCACAGAACTGCTGTTGAATGACATTTTGGAGATTTGGATCCTTCTGCTTTGAAAGTGTGTCTTCAAGAAGTGATAGGAAGAGTTTGGAGAATTCCTGAGCATCCTAAAAATAAAAGAAAACCGCATTTTGAGCTTTCCCATGATCCACAAGGAAATCTAACTTGCTTCATCTTGTGCTGGCCTACCTGCTGTTGTCCTGTGTCGAGCCCAAGAGCCTTGACCAGCCCCGAGGGGTCGATATACCGTCTGTTGCTGTTCTGTAGCAATGCAAACAGATACTGGAGATGTTCACATATCGTCCGTGGTTCATAATCTGCAGAATAATGTGCACAAATGACAAAAATCATTTTAAATGATTGGGACTTTTCTATGTTTTTAAAACATATTTAATGCTTCCAATATTGTACCCTTCATGCTTAGCTTCAAAGCATCTACAGTTAGAGTTAGGCCGGGCATAGACTGTGCGATTTTCATCCGATTTTGAGCCGAATTCTGACTCGTGCGACTTTTTTTGAGTCGGGCCGAATTTTAGCTTTGTTTTAGAATTTTAGAAATTTTGGTCGCCCCTCGTGAGGGTATCGCACAGTTGAAGCAGAGCTACGAACTGACTGCCCTAAACTCAGGGCTTTTTCCCTCACTGCGCCTGCGCGACAACAGAACTTTAACTATTTAAACTTTGATGCAGCAAGAAAGAAAACGAGAAAAGGGATCTTTAGATAAAATAATGTTATTATCACGGGAAATGTGAATCATTGTCCATCATTTTGCAATCAGTGATAAAGACAATCAGGTCGCAAAATTATAAATATTTCAGTTTTAAACCATGAAGGCGAGCCAGTGAATACCACACAAACAATTTGCAAATTGCATGAGCGTAATGCCCGTGAAGAAGTTTTCAAATCCAGTCAATTCATTAAGCTACAGAAAGTGAAAGTAAAAAATGACCGAGCTTTCGGCATCTGTCGCTGCATTAACGGCACATATTCTCTCAGAGGAGACGAAAGACATGTTGGGTGGGTATTGTCTTAATTTATTTTCTAAATAAAAAAAAAAAAATCTTATGGCTGATATACTTGTGAAAAAAGACAACAACAACAGAATTGAAGTATTTTGTGTTAAACAAGTTGTTTTTTGGAATTTCTTTGTCTGTGATAAAGGTTTTATTTTCATTGACTGATTATTCTTTAAGCTGTTCATTCAGTGTTCGGAGTCCAGACATCTGCTAGACGGTTGAGAATTTTAATTATAGGCCTATTCGTTGTGGAATATATCTAACTGTTTTTAAAAAAAAAATTCAGTGAAGAGTAATCTAATTAAATCTTTTATATCTGCGCCACAATTGTGCGGAAAATGCGATATGAAATTATTGCGGGGCAAATGAATTGAAGTAGACCTATAAATTTAATAATAAAAGTGCCATAATAATAATAATAACAATAATAGTAATAATTTCATACATTAATTGGAAATGCCAAATCCTCACGATATCACCAATAGATTTTTTATTTTTATTATTATTATTTTTTAAAAGATATCTCTGGCTATCGTCCATATACGGTGTCATCGTCCGCGCAAGCGCAACCCGAGTATTTCACACGTATAGTGTGAGCACATAAATCGTGAGCTTTGGCTTTACATCGCATGCGATCTTCTCGTACAGTGTGAGTTGATACCTTGCTGAAATCGCACAGAAATCGCACAGTGTATGCCCGGCTTTACTGAATGGCAACAGTCGCTACAATAAATGTTGCATGCTACAATGGCATAATATTTTCCTAATGACAAGTATAGCATGTTGACAATAAAACCATCCAGGCTTTAAAAGAAGGACCCTTGAGTTCACCTGAATCTGTGTTGTGCCCTTCTGCTCTGGAATTCTGAAATTGATATAAGGCTCTACGAAGCTCCAGATTGTGGAACCACACCTGGAGGAAAGTGTTCACGTAACATGTGGCGCCAAGATTCGTCAAGCCCACAAATGTGTTCTGCAACAGAGCGAGCAATCCCATAAATGTTGATTAATAAAGGCGTTTGAGGACCCTTGCATTCTAGTTTTGTTATTGTTAAAAAATACTATGACTATAAAAGATCACTTTCCGTAACTGAATCAAAGCTAAAATAAAATAAAATAGAAATATTCAAGAAAAAAACTTTCTAAAAAAATGAAAATTAAATGTTGCCTTGGCAACTAACTAAAACAAATTAGTTTAAACTTATGTACTAAAATTATTAACAATTACTAATATACACACACACACACACAATACAAATTACTACAATTACTAAACTGAAATTAAAATGAAAACTACATATATAAAATAAAAAACTAATAATAATATAGTAAATACTATAATAGCACATACATAATACCAAAATAGCACTATTTAATTCTTTATGTATTAGCATGCTACAGATTCACCTACTGTATGGTTTTCATCATTTTAAATGAAGATATGTTATCCAGCGCACCTTATCTCGTCTTTCAGAATTTGGGTCATCGATGTTGTGGAAGGCATTTTCATCAATTTCTCCTAACCATGATTGTTCCCCAATACCGACTAGACAGTTGGGATTCCCTTTACAGTTCCTCCTGTGTGGCAGCAAAAAATGTTTAGGATGAGACAGCGATGTGATTACAACAATCTGCACTAATAAACATGTTTTCACAGTTGTTTCATTGAAACGGCCTCTTTAAATCAAAATTACAGTTAATGCACTCAACAGCATGGACAGAATTAAACAGAGAGAACAGTAAACACTATCGCCTTCAAATTACCTGCATGTCCCTCTTTTGCACGCCAGCACTGCTATCCTATAAGCTAACTCTATATGTTCATGTGTGATGTCCTCTGGTTTAACCGTCTCTGCCCACCGCCAAGCAGCTTTTTCCAGCTGCAACCGAGGAGCCATTCTGCACACAGAAAAGCACAAGTCTTTAGAGTTATACAAAATACACCTGAACATGCATGTACAGACACCCTGAAAACAGAAAACACACACTTTTAGAGAGTTACACAGAGATTATATACTGCACACAGCAATAAATTATTAAAAACAAACACAGACATCTTACACAGAAAATCACATCACACACACTTGACAGATACACACATCTGTGTGATGCACAGGCCTTGCATCACTGGTCCAGCATGCACAATACTTCTGATTTTACCCCATACATCAGAAAAACACTCTAATGACAGCTAATTTATATTAACAAGCAAACAACTGGCAAGCACAGCAAATAACATTCAAGAAGCACCACTGAGTCCCATTTAGCACATACATTTTTGATTATCCCATCAACATAATTCACAGTTTAGATTAAAACATACCGTCAAAATAAATACACCGGTTTACGGCCTCAACACAGCTGTATTGTTTTATAAATCTTTAGTAAACACAATAATATTGAATGTTTTCATCGAGGCTGCTAAAGCTGCGCAGTTAGCATGCTAGCAACTAGCTCTTGACTTATTTTCATTAAATAACATGCACCTGGCGTGAATTTACCAAGAGATTCTTGACTGTGAATATGTTTCATAAATATAGGAATTTTAAATCACACTTTATTGATGGTACGTTTGTATTTAGCGCCCTTGCGTCAGCTTTTATATAAATATTTTTGTCCCTTCGTCAGTTTCAAACTTCTATGAGACGTACGTACTTACGCGTGACGTAATCGCGGCGTCTGACGTCAGTACGTCAGCGAGCCGCTCGATGTCGCGCTGTTGCCACACATGGCAACATACTGTTTTCCTTAACTTTCTCGCTACTCTGGAAAAAATACAATGCAAGAGTTGTTGAAATGCAAATCAAACTCTTGAAATCACAGGATAATGTGCTGTTTTTTTTTTTTTTTTTAGCTAGATCACATTTGAATGACATGCTGAGTTACAACACAAATTGCACAAACAGGTTTCTGTACATTTCCTCTCTGATTATTTATTTTTTATTTTTTGCATCTTGGAAAAGTTAAATAGATGTCATAGTTTTAAAGAAACTGTACGTTCATACAAATAATGTGGGCTAATTATTTGTATGAACATAAAAATATTCAGCATCTCAGACCTAAACTGAACAAGTTTTACAGATATAGCCTATTTGGCAGAAATGTAATAGAATAAGAAACAGAAATGTAATAATCAGTCCCTGAACAAAGGGGTCAACATCGAAAGTCGCAGTGGTCTTGCTTTAACTACCGTGCATCTATTTTTTTTTTTAATTTCTTTTATTTTTTATTTTAGTTACATTCTTTTGGCATTTTGAAGAATTTAAACCATAGGCCTATATTGATACGTTGTGTTTTCTTCACTTTAATCACATTTTTGTGGGAATTGTGCCCAAAAGGATTCCCATGGTAGATCATGAGACACATTCACACACTTAAAAGAGAAAAGTCCAATGAAACCTTTAATAAGAAGCTTTGTTAAAGGCCCCAAAGGTTTAAAAGCTTTTTATTGCACTTTAAACTCCACCTTTGAACTTTGAATGAGAACATATCATACAGAGTTTTCTGTGTCACAGGAAGGTCAAGAATTAAGCTGGAATTTATGCAAAATTGTGGTATAATGGCTGAGTGTTCTTTGAATTTGTTCAAGTATTATTATGGAGAAATTTTGGCCAAGTCCGTCTGCTTGAATGAAGAAATATCAGTATGTTTGCATGATCTGCTTGGGTTTATGTTTCACACCAGCACCACAGTTTTTTATTTATTTATTTATTTTATTGTGTGATATAAATTATTTTATAGAGATTTAGAACTATTTAAGCTAAAGGTTTGGACACCTTTGACATAATTTATTTCTAATAAACCTTCTGACCTAAATGCTTATGCTTAAAAGCCTGAAATTTGTTCTGTACACAAGTCATGTCTACATGTCTAAGCATGCATTTATTCACAAAACTATGGCTGTGTTGGAATGAATAAGGATAAGCAGCAGCAAGTATCCAGTAAACATATGAACTACTCATATGACACACCTCAACTTTGAAGAAGTATACTTAATTCCCATAGTTTTAATGACAATTATTTTAAAATGTGAGAAATATAATAATGCAGAATGAATAGTTATGCCCAAACCTTTGTATATAGGCTACTGTAATAGTACACATATAATTATAAAACTCTAACCATTGGCTTTTAGTGCTCAACAAACACTTGTCCGAATGTAATCAGCATGACAGATGTTTAGCTCTGTCTTCAGCTGTAGATGGTGCTTGGGTTGGGGCAGCTTTGAGGGGGTCCTGCACGGCTCCTCCTTTAGATTCGTATTGGACCTGTTGTCATGGAAATAGTTCAGACGCATAAATTTGACAAAGAGTCTTCAAAGGCACAAAAGCCAGGATGATGAACAAGGATTAAGCTCGACGCATCTGAGACGCCATAGACAAATATTCCTGCTTCAAAAGCATTAAAAAGCACTTCTTTAGGGGTGCTTCACGGGCTATATGTCGTCTTTATAAATTAAGGGAATGTTTGGTTTTCGCAAGAGTAGACTTTGCGCGGTACAAATGCGACAGAACAATTACATTTAACATTGGAGCAGCAAGTGCTTTGCTTGGACACGCGAGATGGCCAGAGTGCGATGCATTCAGCACCTGTCAGGATGGTTTGTTCTGTTCAGCTTAATGACACGCCAGAGTCACTCCATTGAGACAGGTAGGGTGATGGGTGTTCAGTTCTCACGATTTATCCCGTTATTACCTCGTTGACTCCGACACTTCTTGCAATCAGGTTTCTTCTCGTATTCTCATTTGTGTGTATTGGCATTAGAACTAGTTGGAACTGCAGTGGCTTTCACAGACATTTGGCTTGTCCTGTGTAATTTGTCTTTCCTCAACTGTAATCTAATGAAGTTAATTGAAAGTAAATTTAAAATGATGTTTAATCTTTGATTTGTAGTTTTTCAGTTCCTAAAATGTTTTAAAAATATATGTTTTAATGGCTAATATAAAACACAAAACAACATATACAGTTAAATAATAAAATAAATTGTATTTAAAAAAAATATTATTTTATTATTAATATATATTAGTATTTTAAATTTTTATTATCTTTTATCTTACAAAATGATGTATGTGTATGTGTGTATATATATATATATATATATATATATAAAATTTTATTTATATCAAGATCTAAAATAAAATATATATTGATGTATATTATATTTAATTACATATACAAACATTTTGTGTAGTAACACTGTGTGTAGTAAACCTGTTTTATTGGTAAACTGAATTTATTTATGTATAGACGTAGATAGTTATCCTGTGATATGAAAATCATGTATTGTTTTGAATTATGAGACAATACATCTGGCTAAGGATGATTCATTTGATCTGACATTAAAAACTGATATAACACCTCCTCGTCTGGTCCTGTGAAAAGCCCCTGGCATCTGTGTCATTGCCCACAGAGTTGGCACGCTCTCTGCTGTTTCTCTAGAGTTTGGAGTTACAGTGGGAACCCGAGTGTGATTGGAGTTCAGAGCGCTTTGGTCTGGCCAATTAAAACATTTATAGGGAACTTACTATTCTGCTGCTGCTCATTTTTGTGGAAACTCAGTTGAGGACACATGGTTACAGAATATTTTGAGGTATTGGTGCTTTTCCACCAATAGAAGGTTTCTCTGGACATTCCTGGCAGTGAGACATCACGGATATACCGGTTGCCCTTGGTGACAAAGCTAATAAACCAAGGAGAGGTTGTAAATCTTCCTATTATTTAGTTCGTACCCCAGATGGGGGGATGCAAAGCCAGTTCATGCTTGTGGTCTTTCTAGATTAGAACTGGATTTCTTTTGTTTTCCTTCCATCCCTGTGTCCTTTATTTCAATCTACATGACCATTAAAGGAATAGTTCATCTAAAAATGAAAATCTCAAACTCAGGCAAGTTTGTTTGTTCATCAGAACAGATTTGGAGAAATGTGGTTATATCACTTGCTCACCATGCAGTGGATCCTCTTTAGAGAATGGGTGCCATCAGTATGAGAGTCCAAACAGCTGATAAAAACATCACAGTAATCCACAAGTAATCCACACCACTCCAGTCCATCAGTTAATGTCTTCCTCCATTGAAAAAAGTCCATCCCCTGTTGTCCTCTCATATAAAAATCCATAAACATATTTGTTTAGAACTGTTTTGGACTGTTTTCTGTTTATGGATAGAGGACTCATATTTTAGCCAGAAGCAATGGCTTAAAATTAAAAACTTCTTAATGATGGATTTGTTTATCATAAACATGCAGCTTTTCACTTAACAAGATGTTAATTGATGGAATGGAGTCGTGTGGATTACTTGATTTTGAATTTTATGGCCATCTCAATATTCCCAACAGTGAATGTCGTGGACTTCTGTGGACAGACAATACAGGGGGACGGCATGATCGTAAAGTCCCACCAGGAGTCCCGGAAGTACTACTTTGTCTCCATTGGGACAGATTGCCACCTCACCATGCAGTCCGCCACCCCCCGGGACAAGGTGCAGTTCTACTTCCGCTTCTTTCTGGTCTACAGCCTGCTAAGAGTGTCCCCGCACAGCCCCGCACCCCTCTTCCCAGAATCACCCAGGGGGTCCTCCTCATCTGGCCCAACACGGCCTGATCTGAGCTTGGAGCCAACCACCGGGGAGGGGCCTGAAGACCCCTGCCATGCTGGCTCTTACATCCAGTTCTACGATGGGAGGGATAAGTCCGCACCCCCTATTGGCCAGCCACTCTGTGGGAAGAGCCCTCCCCGACCAGTGTTGTCAACGGGCAACTTTCTAACTCTACGTCTTGTGACGCGAGGAACTCAGCCAAGGGTGGACTTTGTTGGAGACTTTACTTCATTCAGGCTGGGTTAGGATGTTTTTACAACCACTTCTCTTTTTCTTGAAGTTTAAGCATGATTGTATATCAACAGTCTGCTCATATTGTTTGTCTCTCCAGGTTTTAACCAATCAGAATGCAGCGGAGAACCTTACTTCAACTGTCGCAATGGGAAGTGTATTCCCATGAGTCTGGTTTGCGTAGATGATAAAGGCATTGACAACTGTGGCGATGGCAGTGACTTAATCGATTACCCTGGTTGCAATGGTCAGTAAAGAGTTATTTTGAGAAGGCTTTTCCATCTGGGATTTGTTTTTGATAGATCTTGCTCTTGTGTTTCAGGTCCTCTATCTACACTCAAGCCTCCACAGCATCATGTTACCCAACCAGCACAGATGCTGAATGTTCCCACTCGGACAGTGTCCACTTTAAAGAACTGTGCCACTCCAAACGCCATTCCTGATCCAGACTCTGTGACTGGTAAGTAGTTCTTAAATACAATAAAATGTGCAAAAATTCTGCAACATACTTTAGATTATTAAACTCAGACTAAGAAAAAATGTAAGGTTCTTTTTAGAACTTTTCACTGAAAGGTTCATTGTTTAACCAAAAATGTTTCTTCTATAACATTACTGTGAAAATCCTTTTTTTGGAATCTTTATTTTTTAGGAGTGCATATTATGTTGGTGACTGGTTTGTAAAGCACATCCCATCCACATCTTAAGTAATTAATTGCTACCCATTGGCTTGATAGCTGAATGTAGAATTTTACTCACTAAAAATCCATCTATATACAGATTCCAAAAGGGGGTTTTGGCAGTTACATTTATAGGCATAGTTGGTTGAGAAACATTTTGGGTTCCCCAAAGAACCTTTTGATGAAAAAAGGTTTCTGTCTTAGTTTGAATAACATTTTAAACATCTATAGAACATTTTGCCACTATGTGAAAAAGTGCATCTAAACATTGTAGTAAACATCTCCTGTTACCTTCCATTATAGAATTTTGTTATGGTGCGTAAATGACAGCATTTTCATTTCTGAATAATCTGTTCCTTTAAGATAAGTCAGTAGTTTCTTTCTGGTCTTAAGAATGTGTTTTACAGGCTTCCCATAATTCTCTATGGTTAACTGTAGAAGTCCAAACTAACAAAACATGTTACTGTCTAAGCATTCAGTAAATCAGTTTTACATGGTTGTGGGTTTGAAGTCACTAAAGCGGCTGTACAATATCCAACATCTTGTTTAAATGTATATTTAGACCTTAAAATGAATTTGGATAGATAGATGAAAAACCTAGAGTGTAAGAAGATGGTTCAATGCACAAAAAAAAAAAATTCCTCAAAACGGCAGCTCTTTTTGAGTGTCCATAAATTTAGTTTTATTGCTGTATAATGGTGAACTCTGAAAGGCTAAGGACACAAAGCTAATTGAGGAGCACATAAATGTTCATTGCAAACAGTGAGCTGTAAATCAGCTGCTTGTTGTAACTTCTCAAGAGCACTAGTCTGCTAGAAACTACTCTTGTGCATTTGAACTAATAGCTGTCATTTACCTCCACATTCGATCTAAATTGCTTTTAAAAATCCACAGGTGTTCAAACAAAAGCACACTTCTTGAAGAGACAGATTTCACAAAGAAAGCTTTAGGAACCATCATATCATATTTTACTGTATAAAATGATGTAATGTAGTTTCCAAATTCAACAAAAAGCCTCTAAAACTAAAATTTGTTTCCATTTTTGAAATATAGTTACATCAAAATATAAATATTAGATGAAATACCTAAAAAAGTTAAGTAAGCAATATGATACATTTGATATGTAATTAAATTACATAATTAAATTATAATCACAATTAAATTAATGTAGTTTATTAGCTGTAGGTCTGCTTGGTCTGATTGGATGAGCCATAAAATACAGTGCAATTTTATTTTATTTTATATTAATATAGCTTAGGCTAATGAACTATATTGCTTGATCGAACATTTATTTATTCTGATAACTATTATTAATATAACTTTATTATAATATAATTATAATTATTGAGCAAAGTGTCTTTTATAATTGCTGTTGCTGCTAACTTAATCATGCAAAATGTACTATATTATGCACACTATTGTGGCTTATTGTTTTATTTTAAAAGACGCGTCCTTACCATATTTTGGTCTGTTTATTAATTGATTCCATGAATACCATTTTTGCTAGTTTAAGAATATGGAGTGAGTACATTGAGTGTTTGTGCTGAATATATTTAAATCTCACTAGGAACTGTGCATTGTAGTTATTTAAGCAAATTCTTTCTTTCTCCAGATTCCCAGACTTCCATTTCTCTGCTGGTGCTGTATGTGGTTTTGGGTGTGACGGCAGGAGGGGCTCTCATGTGCTGGTGCTGTTGGGTCCCTGGCTGGTTCCTGTGGCGCGTGAGTGTGTTTCGCTTCTTGCCCTGCTGCAACTCCTGCTGCGCTTCCTGCCAGCTCTGCGGACGGAGCTGCTCGCAAAACAAGGACCACCGACTGGCCAAGGTTACACCGGAAGGAGCCGCAACTCCTGTGTCTTCTACAACCACGGTGGCTGTGTAAATACACTCATCTGATATCTCCTATAGATCTTTAAAAGACTCATAATGGAGATGATGAGGACAGTACGTTAGGAAGTGGTATATTAGTAGAAATGTTCCTTTTTCAGTTTTTACAATGAAATGAGCAAGTATTGCTAGGCAGTGGAGTGTTTTTCACTGAAACATTTTTGTTTTAAAAAATTATAGAATATAATTCTATAATTTATAACAAAATTATAGAATTATAAAACTGGATTTGTTATATATTTGTTATATATTTTATAGATACTGGATCTGTGGAAACATCATGAACTGAGATTTCTAGTTTCTAGCTGGTTTTGTAAAAAAGTAAAAAATTTCCACACTACTTACCTCAGTGGGTTACAGCTAACACTAGGACATCCAGCTACAAAGTACTGAAAAATGTTTTATTATCAAAAGTTTCCAATAAAATGCTCATAAAGCTACCCAGAGAGCATCATTATAGCTGCATTTTATTGGAGTTACTGGTCACTATACTCTCCTCCAGTTGATAATATTGTGAAGTTTTTGGACCAGTCTGTTTCCTGAACATCTGCAGTTGTGACTCTTTGTCTTATTAAACTATTGGACTGCATATAAAAACTAGATTGAAGATTATGCCAAAAAAAAGTGCTAATACTCGTAAGCTTTGTTCTGAAAAGTATTTCCTTAAAACAAAATCTTATGTTTTCACTGATATAAAAGCTTAGAAACCTATTGATGCCACTGTGTTTAAGCAAATGTAATGTTCAAGATAACTAGAAAAAAAAAACACTTAAAATCACACAATTTTTTAGGCAGAACTAGTAAATATGATTTGAGAAAGTACAGTGGAAAGTAGTGGATATTTGTTTATCAATCTGATACGCAAATTATTTAAAGGAATAGTTCACCCAAAAATTTAAATTTACTTAAAATGTACTATAGATGTAGATGAACTCTGTATAGAACTGTAGATGAGTTTGGTTCTTAATCAATCAGATTTGGAGAAATTTAGTGTAACGTCTTTCTCATCAATGGATCCTCTGCAGTGAATGGGTGCCGTCAGAATGAGAGTCCAAACAGCTGATACAAACATCACAATAATTTACAAGTAATCCACACACGACCCTAATCTATCAATTGACATCTTGTGAAATGAAAAGCTGTGTGTTTGTAAGAAACAAATCCATCAAGACGTTTTTAACTTCAAACCACTGCTTCTGGCCAAAATACTAGTCCATAATCCATAATAACGCTTCCACTAGTGCTTCATCAAATCTGTTTCGATGAAGAAACAAACTCATCTACATCTGAAGGTGAGAGCATTTTGTTTTTTTTGGGGTATTCCAGTTTTACCATTTCCCTCATTTCCCCTAAAATGTATTTTGAGGTTTGTGAGTTTTATTTTTTTTGTTTTGTTTTTTACGTATTTGTCCACTGCAATAGAAGATAGTATGACATGTATCACAACTTTTGTCAGCATTTTGAATTTGTTGATATAAATAAAATTACAATAATATATAAACAAGGTCAGTCATATGGAATAATGAGAAAGGGTCAAAGGTCATCACTCATGGTGGTTTGAATTTAACATGACACCCTGAATATTTAAAAATAACTTTTATATTAGGTTTTTTTTTTCTCATCATGCACCATAAACACTCTTCCCAAATTAAAACAAACATTTTTTAAATTAGAAGCATTTGTTACTGGATTATTTCATGCACATTCAAATGCATTGTTCTGATATTTCAATTCAATATACGTCACTGATGTTGACAAAGGTAGTCTGTATGTTAAGTCTCTTATTCTTCTCACCAGGATTGAAGGCTTGACAGACAGTTTAGATACAAGTAAAGCTGTAAATAGACAAATTCAGTCTTTAAAAACAATTTTAATGTGACGAATGTCTCAGATCCTTCTTGGGACTGTTTACATAAGAGAGAGAAAGTCTGGCAAGCACTTCCATTTCAGACGGCGTCTGTTGCATTTGTCACTCCTAGCAACCTTTCAGACCAGGTCCTCTTTTCTCAAAGAAGAATTTCCTTTTCTCTGTTTGACCGATTTATATAATCACCAAACCCCCTGTTCAAACAGGCCCTAGACATTTAATATCTGACATTAAGGTGACCTTGATTTTTTTTTCTCTGAACCCAGGCAGTAGATCCTTTTTAGGTCTTGAAGGCCACAGCGATGGGTGTGGATTGTTGTTAAACTGACCCCATTAAGACCATCTGTAAATGCTTTAAATTAACGGCACTGCATTGTTCCTGTGGTATCTCTCTGACACAAGCGGTTGCAAACGTCATTGGTGACCTTGCAGAACATGCCTAAATTGTTTGGTCTTCAGTGTGTTCATAAAATTAATGAGTGGATGTGTAAATATCACCTAAAACAGACAGAATTCTATAATGGCTAAAAATATATATTTTCCATCTGCTAAACAATGCTGTTGGCCAATATTTGCTGGGGTTTATTGATGACACAGTTTTTTTTCCTCAAAAAAGGACCAAGGCATCCCTTACTGATATCAGAGGAAACTTTATAGGTTTTATAAAGGGGAGTCTGAGGAAATTAATCCTGATCATAGCACAGATTTTTCATTTGCAACAAAAAATATTTTAGAAATAAAAAGAAAAAAAAAATTCCACTATTTTCTTCCAGCGATGCCTGTTTTTTTTTTTAGACCTGCATAACATAATGTCTCTATGCAAATAGGCCTGATTACTCTTGTTTAACCCAACAATATGCTATCCAGACATTATGTATTGCATAAAAGGTGACATTTAATCTTAGCCTGATTCATAATCTAACTTTAAGGACCATTGTACTTCTTGTTTCAATTAACAAAAGCTGATACATTAAGTGAAAGTGATTCTGTAAACTTCCCTTTTAAATGTTTTCATCACCCATGTGAACCTACCTGCTTCTGGAGGTTGATTTTTACTTTTAGTTTTCTTACTTGTGTGGTCAGTTTTTAGTTTTGATCTCATTCTGAAATTGATACATGGTGGATTAGATATTTTTTATATAGCACAGGATTCTTGTCGGAAATGTCAAGTTAAACTGACAGTTTGCTCATTTTGAGGTAAGTCTCATTACCTACTTCCCTCTCAGATGCTTTCAGAGTAGGCTATTGTCTGTTGTTCAATTGTAATCTTAAGTTTGTTCACAGTGCCTGCAGACATTGTGAGATGGCCTTGTTCATAATCTTTCATCTTTTACTGGAGGTTAAATCACAAGGTAAGTGATCTTTCATGCGTTATAAAGATAATAATACAGTAATTTCCATTCATCTTCCCCCATGAACATTGCAGTTTTGTTTTTATTATAAAGTATACAGATTTTAGAGCTCTAGACCTGACTTTTACAAATATTAGTAACACATTACAATAAGGCTTTATTTGCTAACATTAGTTATACATTAGTTAACATGAACTAACAATGAACATATATTTCCAGCCTTTAGCTAATATTGATCTAAATGTTTTCTGATGCATTTTTAAAAAACATTGTTAACATTAGTTAATGTACTGTGAACTAACATGAAAATGAAAATATGTATTAACTATCATTAACATAATACTTTAAAAATGATAACATAATACTCATTGTTTGTCCATGTTAATGGATTAACAGATGTTAATAAGAGATCTCATTTTTAAGTGTTGCACAAATGTTGAACAGATGTTAATGTAATATTTACTTTAACATTTTAATATTTGTTATAATTTTTTTTTTTTGTTTTTACTTAAAAATAAATTTTACATCATAGTCAAGAGTCAGTAGTTTCATAAAAGCTATTTGGTCCAATTATAAGTTGGACGTATATTGGACTTGTATGTTAAATTAATGACATTAACACATGCACAGACAATTTTTATGCTTTTTCTAATTTATTGAATTAATTAAAAAATATATATCTGTGCATGTGTTAATGCCATCAAAGAGCTTTAAATTAATAATAATAATTAAATAATTAAAAATTAAATTAAAATTGCAATTTAATGAATAATATTAAATAATAATTAACTGTTAATTGGAAAGATGAATGTGTGTGTCTCGTGTTTGTTGCAGGTTTGCCGCAGGCCAGGCTGACAATATTTCCAACATTTGCTACTGATGAAGAAAAGGTGCAGATGGTCTGTGGAGGTCATGAGAATCAGCATATGTCTGAGTGCATGTTTTACCCTGCAGGACAGGAGAACTTTTTAAAACCAAATACATTGTGTAACTTTTCCCTTACGGGTGCCGACCTGATCACATGGTCACAAGATCAGTTCACATGTTAACATATCCTGCTACTATACTGCATGCCTCAGGAAAAAATGGAACATCACCTCATTCTGACAGAGTCTCAGTCAGGGTCAGAGGTAAGCTGTTTAATCACAAAATATTTTTAATTTGACAGATGAAGAGGTTTATTCTTTTCAGAGCAGATGTTTTTGTTTCTTGTAAGGTTTGGCCGCCATGTCATCTTTGCCACCAATTACAGAGAGCAGCCCAACTACAATGACCCAATGGAACCTCTCAAGGTTGGAATTATCACAGAATTTCCAGATTTATTTAATTTAATAACTTGGATTAAGTAATATTTTTGTCACATATTAAATATTAGGAAGCATTTCAGTTGCTGAAAGTGAGTTTCATTTTCTTGGTCTGATGCATTTCCAATTGAAACGCTAAGTTGGAGCAGGGCACAGAGGAGATTGTCGCCACCCCCTTTTTAAACAGCTAATAGGATTTAGCTGATGTCTTAAGTATGAGCCTTGTATTTGCATTGAACAAAAATTTATATACACCCTTAGTCATCAAGTCTTTAAGACTAAAGAAAAAGACTTGTATATCTGCTAAAATATTACGCAAGCTTTTATATAGATATAGACTAATAGCTAAATAATCCTTTAAATAAGTATTCGAAGGGCAATTTGAGTTTTTTTTTTATTCTAGCACTCTCTAATCTAAACTGATCATTGCAATGTCATAATCATTTAAACATTCATTTCAGTGAATTTGTCCACTGTGTCAACATCGAACGCAACAACATGTGACTTGCCTTAATTGATTGTTATTACTTAACAACTAGGCTATATCTCTCAACCAACATAATTCTATTTAATTTTGTACACATACCTCATATTATAACATCTGTATTATAATCATCCATTTAACAATAATTTGCCCATTACTAATATGTTTAACACGTAGCGTAACGCTTGTTCTGTGGGTTCAATAGCTTTGGCTGTAACATCCAGTACTGAAATCATTACAGATTCAATAACCAGTAAGTGCTTCATTCCTTCTCATGATTTTCCTCTACTTATCAAACATTTTGATTGGTTGGGTTTAAATCCACTCATCTAAATTTGTTGTGTTAATACAGAGATGCCCAGTCTAAGTACCCATGATAGCCATAGTTTAACAGATCCTGCAAATGGTGAGTCCTCAGGTCATCTCCTTTGATTTATATAACATTACTGTAGCCAAAACACATTTGATTGATTTATTTACAAAACCTCAGCATCCTTGGAATTGATTAAACACCATTAAACATGCTGAATATAATACAGATATGCTAATGGTCAGTTTTTCTTTACAGTTTTCCCCTTGATGACTGAAGGCCCTGAAATCAAAAAGTACGCAAATACAAGTACGTAACTTTACTCGGAGGATGAGTTAATAAATGCAGCACATTCATTGGAAACCAGATGGCACTGAACATTAAATACATACATTAATGCAACAGTGCATTTCTTGTTAATCTTTGATATCTTTGTCTCACACAGAAATGTTTTTCTTCATTGCTGTGGTTGCAAGTGGTGGAGGAATTGTACTGACTGGACTCGTGGGCATCTGTTTGTATGGATGTACACGTACGTATAAAGAAACTGACATGTCTTCCATATGGCTTGTAGTTTTAAGATTCTAATTGAACAGATAAATGTTCAGCTTGACAGTTTGATGTTTCTTTTATTGCAGGAAAGTCAAAGGCAGAGAGGTAAGGATATATCCGAGTATATTTTGAGTACACATATGAAATCATTAAAGTACGGAGCCCCTAAAGGGACATTGGCAAAAAATAAAAAATGAAGACTTTCGCGTGCGCACGAGAAACTATCGCGTGTGCACGAGAAACTATCGCGTGCTCACGAGAAACTATCGCGTGCGCACGAGAAACTATCGCGTGGGCACGAGAAACTTTTTTGAGCTCAGGCTTTACAGTTTCCGGTTGCGTCACTTCTGCCATCTTACAAAGAAGAAAACAAGAACATGCATGTGCACGAATTAGCCTAATTGAGATCTGTTTTGGCCTTCAATACTAAAACATTGTTTCTGTTCTTGCATTGGGACACAGATAAATCATCATTGAACAGCATAAGAACAGCTATATTCCACCTGAACAATACATAGCCTAACATCTCAGGACTGTACATGTGTACATAACTTCTCAAAACTTTTCATCTGTAAAATAGCGCATTCATAATTCTTTCTATTTTCTCTATATTTTGTACATAACCTCCTAAAACATTTGCACATTCATAATTCTATTTTATCTATATTTTTATTACCATATAGTTGTTATTCTTTTAATGCATTGTCTATTCTGTTTATTATTAGCCTTATATTTCGTTCTATTACCTTAAATTATATGCATGCCTGCACTCTCTCTGTACTTTCTCCACTGGATGCTCCTGTCACCAAGACGAATTTCTTGTGTTTTTGTGTGCATAAACACACTTGACAATAAAGCTCTTTTTGATTCTGACATTTAAAACGCATTTTGAGGTCTAGAAGTGATTGGTAGCTACAGTATAAAAGCTCAAATTTTAGATTTCGATATGGCAATAGCCTGTTGTCCCACATAAAACGTTAAAAGCAAGTTAAATATGTATATAATCGAAAGCGATTTTTTTTTTATTTTTGATAATTATTTCTTTACTTCAGTTAGGTTTCGATAACTGCTGTTAGTTTCGTTTCATTTTCGTTTTTTATTTCTTTGACATTTTTCTTTCTTTCTTTCTTTGCCTAAATGCCTTTATTTTCGTTAAATATAGTTCCTAATACCGGTACAACATATTTTACCGTTAAACATGTACACTGAAAAAAATGACTCATTGGATTTACTCAGTTTTTTTAAGGTAAGTGGTTGCAATCAATTTATTTTAGCTACATTTAAATAAACAAATTTAGTTCAAAGTTAGTCAACTTATATATATATATAAGAAATAAAAAACGAAAATGAAACGAAACTAACAGCAGTTATTGAAAACCTAACTGAATTAAAGAAATAATTATCAAAAATAAATAATCGCTTTCGATTATATACATATTTAACTGTCTTTTAAAGTTTTATGTGGGACAATAGGCAATATTTCTAAAATGCTTGTTAAACGAGTTTAAATGTAATAAATATTGTATTCATGTTTAAACTTTAAAATATGTTGTATTAAGAACTGTATTTAACGAAAATAAAGGCATGCAGGCAAATAAAGAAAGAAAGAAATGTCAAAATAAATGAAAAACTAAAATGAAACAGTTATTGAAAGCCTAACTAAAATAAAGTAATAATTATAAAAAATAAATGTGCTGGCAAAATGAGTCGCAATGCGCAAAATGGGTTCTTTTTATTTTCACATTCTCCATTAAAATACGTTCAAAAATGATATGTGACTTGTTGGAATCAGGCAAAAAATGACTGAGCCGTTTGAAGGCAATAGAGACAGCAGATCTGATTTCGAGAAAAATCGAGTTAAAGATTACAAAGCAAAATCACCAAGCAACGTTGCATATTTTCCTCCAATCCTATTCTTAATAATAATTACTATATTATTAATCACAATATAGCTATTTTATTATTTTATCTTTGTTATTAAAAATAAGAACAAAGATGCAAATAAACGGTAGTTTAATCAAGAGCAGCGAGTGATTCCATATTTTCTTTTTATGTATGATTAACATTGAGACAGATCTATATTAAGACCTACTGTAATGCATAGATCAAATATAATGTTACACATCAGATATTCCTCCAACCATTAACTAAACGTTCATGTAAGGCATAACAGATTATGATTGTGTGAAACTCGTCAATACATATTTCGCAATAATTGCGCGCTCGAGGAGAGGCGAGACTTATGTACGCGCTTTGCAAATGTCAGTCAGCTCGATCGTATTGTTTTCATCAGCATAGGTTTGAAAATCATATTTCACTGGTTTGGACTCATGTAATGGAGAATTCGATATGAATATTCACAAAGCTGGAATGCTGCTCTTTGCGACAATAGACCTACAAAATATGGTGAGAAGCAGCAGCGGTCGTCCAGAAGCGAGCATAGAAAAGGTAGGCTACTCCTCTCAGAAAACGTACAAATAAAGATCAATTTAGATGTTTAATTACTATTTGGAGCATTGGGATAGCTAGAAGAGGGCTTAATGAACTCATTTTGTGAAAAACTCAAATTCGACCAAAACTGTAATTTTTCATTTTTTATTTTTTTTTTTTGCCTGTATAGCTCAAAATTAGTCCATGCGCATTCCGATATATATATAGCCGATATAAAGTGCAGTCAGTCGATTAAAAAAAATAGCTAATTAATCGACACGTTTTTTTTTTCTGAAATCTGCATCGGTCTTTTCGCGACGATTAAATGTTTAATTTTACTTCTAAAATGATTGTTAAACCAGTTTAAATGAAATATTGTATACATATTTAAACGGTAAAATATGTTGTATTAGGAACTGTATTTAACGAAAATAAAGGCATTTAGGCAAAGAAAGAAAGAAAGAAAGAAAGAAAAATGTCAAAGAAATAAAAAACGAAAATGAAACGAAACTAACAGCAGTTATTGAAACCTAACTGAAGTAATAATTATCAAAAAAAAAAAAAAATCACTTTCATTTATATACATATTTAACTTGCTTTTAACGTTTTATGTGGGACAACAGGCTATTGCCATATCGAAATCTAAAATTTGAGCTTTTATACTGTAGCTACCAATCACTTCTAGACCTCAAAATGCGTTTTAAATGTCAGAATCAAAAAGAGCTTTATTGTCAAGTGTGTTTATGCACACAAAAACACAAGAAATTCGTCTTGGTGACAGGAGCATCCAGTGGAGAAAGTACAGAGAGAGTGCAGGAATGCATATAATTTAAGGTAATAGAATGAAATATAAGGCTAATAATAAACAGATTAGACAATGCATTAAAAGAATAATAACTATATGGTAATAAAAATATAGATAAAATAGAATTATGAATGTGCAAATGTTTTAGGAGGTTATGTACAAAATATAGAGAAAATAGAAAGAATTATGAATGCGCTATTTTACAGATGAAAAGTTTTGAGAAGTTATGTACAGATGTACAGTCCTGAGATGTTAGGCTATGTATTGTTCAGGTGGAATATAGCTGTTCTTATGCTGTTCAATGATGATTTATCTGTGTCCCAATGCAAGAACAGAAACAATGTTTTAGTATTGAAGGCCAAAATAGATCTCAATTAGGCTAATTCGTGCACATGCATGCTCTTGTTTTCTTCTTTGTAAGATGGCAGAAGTGACGCAACCGGAAACTGTAATGCCTCAGCTCAAAAAAAGTTTCTCGTGCGCACGCGATAGTTTCTCGTGAGCACGCAAAAGTTTCTCGTGCGCACGCGATAGTTTCTCGTGAGCACGCAAAAGTTTCTCGTGCGCACGCGATAGTTTCTCGTGAGCACGCAAAAGTTTCTCGTGCGCACACGATAGTCTTCATTTTTTAATTTTTGCCAATGTCCCTTTAGGGGCTCCGTATTAAAGGAATAGTTCACTGAAAAAAGAAAATTTGCTGAAATTTTAATTCATCAGAACAGGTTTGGAGAAATGTAGCATTACATCACTTTTCCACTAATGGATCCTCTTTAGTGAATGGGTGCCGTCAGAACAAGAGTCCAAACAGCTGATAAAAACATCACAATAATCCACATGACTCCAGTCATGACATATTGTGGAGTTAAAACCATGTACTTGTCAGAAACACATTCATCAAGTTTTTTTTTTTTTTTTTTTTTGTTAGACTTTAACCATCGCTTCTGGCCAAAATATGAGGTTATAATCCATGATAACACTTCCTCCAGTGAAAAACTCTATCCCCTGTTTTCCTCTAACATCAAAATCCACCCACATATGTTTAGAACTGTTTTGGACTGTTTTGCTTGTAAACAGTGCTTGATTTGTGCATATTTCTCTCCTGATTCAGACTAGATGACGTTTTTACTGCAGAAAGCAATATCATATAGAGTACATATATACTATATTTTAGTTAGAAGCAATGGTTTTAAGTTAAAAACACCTTAATGATGGATTTATTTATTGCCAACACACAGCATTTTACTTCACAAGACGCTAACTGATGGACTGGAGTGGTGTGGATTACTTGTGGATTATTGTGATGTTTTTATCTGCTGTTTGGACTCTCATTCTGACGGCACCCATTCACTGTAGAGGACCCATTGGTGAGCAAGTGATGTAATGCTAAATTTTTCCAAATCTGTTCCAATGAAGAAACAAGCCCCTACAACTTGAATGGGCTGAATGTGAGTAAATTATCAGCAAATTAAAAATTTGGGTGTGAACTACTCCTTTAAAAAGAACTGTTAAAAAAAAGAAAGAATGAAAACATGCACAAATTCTATTTGTGAAATCTACTAGGACTTGGATCGAATTCAACAGCAAAAAACAGGGTACGTTTTTATCCCTCTATATTATGTTACCATCATTTTGTCAGTTCTCTCAAACAGTTATATTTGATAAAACTATATCTTCATCTTAGTCTGAACTCTATCATGGTCATTATTTGATGTGTTTGATGTGTCATGTTATGCAGGAAACAGTGAATAATCAATGCAAACTGAGGTGAGTAAAGCAGTTGGTTACACATTACACATTATTTATGATCATTTTAAGATTTTCCTCCAGGTTGAACTGAATCATTTGTATTGCACCATCCTCACCAAACCAGTCATCTCCAGTGACAGCAGGAGTGTTTACAGTCAGCTGAAGGTTCACTGAAAGAAAACAACTCCGCTTGCTACTGTTTTAATGCAGGCTGAGCAATCTTAATTTTAAACAGGATTTAATCCTCTATAGCAAATGTTATTGTAACTTCTGCTTCTTAATTTCATTATCTTAACCTTTCAAAACTGTGTCATAAACGTCTGTCTGATTTCGGTTTACTTGTATTTTCTGTAGTTTCACACGTACAGTATAACCACATCAGGCACACAGCATTAATATGCATACTTTTAAGCAATAATAATTACCTAACAATTGTTATACTGTATTATTGTGAATGGCAGTTGTATTGGTGAACATAGGGACACTCATATTTTGTCCTGTTGCTTTGTGTGAATATTTTACCTGATTTTCATTATTTAAAGCACCTCATTTATGTTTCTCTTCTTGTTCCTTTTGTACTTTTTCCCTGTTCCTCAAAGTTAGGTCTGAAATCTCTTTGAAGATTGGAGTAATGGCAGCTGAAAATTCAGCATTGTCATCAGGAATACTATATATTAAGATTCATTTTAAATTGGAATAATATTTCACAGTGTTACTGGTTTTGTATTTGTGATCAAATAAATGCAACCTTAGTGTGTAAGAGAGACTTTTTTCAAAAACATTAAAATAATCTTTCCAAGCCCAACCTTCTGAATGGTGGTGTACTGTAATAAATAATTTTATTTTATATTTTATTTTATTTTAATAACTTTTATTCACTTTTTTTTTAAATCGTCATTTTAAAGTTTTTAAACAGACTTACATCAGAATTTAAATAGTTAAAATGATAAAACAGCAGATGTCTTGTTTTTGGAGCTCCATCTCAACCACAATGGTGTCCTGTGGCTTAACACTTCAGACAAACACAAACAATTGTAAGAAAATTGATAAATTGACTTTAATATTAAAATATTCTGAACTTCCCTTTAGCATCAGAAAAATAAAATGTTGCTGATCATTATACTTCTGTGTCATATATTTAATTTTATAGAAATATATTGTGCTATTTGGTATATAGGTTTCCTTTCATTGCTTGCTACTTCCTCGTGTATGTACTGATGTGGTGTGTGTCTGTACATCAGTTCATCACTCTTTCATGTGTCGCTGACATGGTGCTGCTCATCTCCCTCATCTTTACACTCTTTCTTGAGGTTCAACCTCAACGTAAGTGGCATTTTAAATTTTTCAATAAAATTTAATCTCACATCAAGTGTCTGCTCGCCTCTGCTTTTGAATAGTATGCATAGTTTATCTTTAATATTTTTAACTGTCACAACTGTTGATTTTACCAATATTTATAAAATAATACAATAAATGTACAGCCAAAAAACCAAAAACAACAACAACAACAACAATTGTAAATCATTCTGTATTTGCTGTATTTGCAAAATTGAATGTATTTTATTCAATAAATCGAATGTATTTTATTCAATAAATACATCTTGATTTATTTGTGTTTTTAGTATTTGAATTAAATTAGTTTATTTTTATATAATAAAGGGGGTTTATTATAGCACTGTTAAATATTGAAGTAAAATCTCACTGTTTAGCACAGTGTCATGACTGTTTTATTATAATCTAATGTATTATTATATTACTATTAGACTATAATATTATTATAATCTAATGCTCTACTATCACATGCCTGTGTGTGTTTGCAGATGAGCGGCCGGACATTAGAGTCAGCTATGACTCTAAAATGGGTGAATTTAGAATTCTTTGTGAAATACCAGGATCAGATAACGACGGTTATATTTGTTTTCTTTCTCTTGGAGATGAATATCCACAATTTAAAAAGATACAATCTCATGAACTGTCTGGAAAAACACAGTGTCGTTTTACAGTCTTGGAATATGAATTTTCAAGTAATCTGAAGTCAGTCGAGAATAAAGTAGTGAGCTGCAGTTATTCTCCAAAAACTGCACCATCCAAACAATCATTCAGTGACAAATTCAACCTAAAAGGTTTGTAATGTTAGCGTAATCTTCACATTTTCACAATAAATGCTAATTAATTCAGTGTTTTTAATGTAGATTTTTTTCCTCTATAGTTTTTTTTCCTGTGAAAATTCAGTCACCAACAACAAAGGGAACATTATGTAAGTTCATCTCATATTTGATTATTAATTTTTGTGACGATTATTTTGTAACATGGCAAAATTATCTCTGCAAATTTAACACCAACCTTCTCTATAAGTTCAACAACAATAGAAACAAAAAGTGAGTAAGTGAGTAAAAAATATTTGATTTCTTCTTTACCAACAACTTTGAACAGTAAGTTCTTAATATTGTGAGATTGAAAGCCTGGTCTGGAACAAGGGTACAAAAATAAAAATCTTTACATATATATATATATATATATATACAGTGGGTACGGAAAGTATTCAGACCCCCTTAAATTTTTCACTCTTTGTTATATTGCAGCCATTTGCTAAAATCATTTAAGTTCATTTTTTTTCCTCATTAATGTACACACAGCACCCCATATTGACAGAAAAACACAGAATTGTTGACATTTTTGCAGATTTATTAAAAAAGAAAAACTGAAATATCACATGGTCCTAAGTATTCAGACCCTTTGCTGTGACACTCATATATTTAACTCAGGTGCTGTCCATTTCTTCTGATCATCCTTGAGATGGTTCTACACCTTCATTTGAGTCCAGCTGTGTTTGATTATACTGATTGGACTTGATTAGGAAAGCCACACACCTGTCTATATAAGACCTTACAGCTCACAGTGCATGTCAGAGCAAATGAGAATCATGAGGTCAAAGGAACTGCCTGAAGAGCTCAGAGACAGAATTGTGGCAAGGCACAGATCTGGCCAAGGTTACAAAAACATTTCTGCTGCACTTAAGGTTCCTAAGAGCACAGTGGCCTCCATAATCCTTAAATGGAAGACGTTTGGGACGACCAGAACCCTTCCTAGAGCTGGCCGTCCGGCCAAACTGAGCTATCGGGGGAGAAGAGCCTTGGTGAGAGAGGTAAAGAAGAACCCAAAGATCACTGTGGCTGAGCTCCAGAGATGCAGTCGGGAGATGGGAGAAAGTTGTAGAAAGTCAACCATCACTGCAGCCCTCCACCAGTCGGGGCTTTGTGGCAGAGTGGCCCGACGGAAGCCTCTCCTCAGTGCAAGACACATGAAAGCCCACATGAAGGACTCCAAGATGGTGAGAAATAAGATTCTCTGGTCTGATGAGACCAAGATAGAACTTTTTGGCCTTAATTCTAAGCGGTATGTGTGGAGAAAACCAGGCACTGCTCATCACCTGTCCAATACAGTCCCAACAGTGAAGCATGGTGGTGGCAGGATCATGCTGTGGGGGTGTTTTTCAGCTGCAGGGACAGGACGACTGGTTGGAATCGATGGAAAGATGAATGCGGCCAAGTACAGGGATATTCTGGATGAAAACCTTCTCCAGAGTGCTCAGGACCTCAGACTGGGCCGAAGGTTTACCTTCCAACAAGACAATGACCCTAAGCACACAGCTAAAATAACGAAGGAGTGGCTTCACAACAACTCCGTGACTGTTCTTGAATGGCCCAGCCAGAGCCCTGACTTAAACCCAATTGAGCATCTCTGGAGAGACCTAAAAATGGCTGTCCACCAACGTTTACTATCCAACCTGACAGAACTGGAGAGGATCTGCAAGGAGGAATGGCAGAGGATCCCCAAATCCAGGTGTGAAAAACTTGTTGCATCTTTCCCAAAAAGACTCATGGCTGTATTAGATCAAAAGGGTGCTTCTACTAAATACTGAGCAAAGGGTCTGAATACTTAGGACCATGTGATATTTCAGTTTTTCTTTTTTAATAAATCTGCAAAAATGTCAACAATTCTGTGTTTTAATGTCAATATGGGGTGCTGTGTGTACATTAATGAGGGAAAAAAAAATTAACTTGATTTTAGCAAATGGCTGCAATATAACAAAGAGTGAAAAATTTAAGGGGGTCTGAATACTTTCCGTACCCACTGTGTGTATATATATATATATATATATATATATATATATATATATATATATATATACAGAGCTTTCATAACCTCTGCTCCTTTTCAATAGATATCACAAAACCACAGTTTAAGCTACAGATAGAAATGCTGTTTACACTGAGACAGACCTATGCCATGATCACTTGTGCTCTTTCACCTCAAATCATGAGCTGTTGTAGAGTGCTGGCTTTGTAAGCTATTGTGGTTTGCAATACTCAAAGGTGATCTTGGTGCGTGCTATGAAAAACGTGCAAAAAGTTTATATGCTATAACCCAAAATACACTTTCACAAAGGCATAAAATTTGGTCTGCTTCACTTTAGCAGCAAATTTCTACAGCTTTTAAAAATTAATTATACTATAATGGGAAGAAGTTAATGAAATCCTTTTGTTAGGTCATTTATTTAGTCCATTCAGACCACTGATTGTGCTTGATGGTTTAGAAATGTGTGTTTTAATGGTTGTAATGGTTTACTGTCTCTTAAATTATACTGGATTTTCCAGTCAATCTTTGGGTTGTTCTTTTTTAATATGTGTATTTCTCTAAACAGTGGTTCCTCCTGTGCAAGTTCAGTCATCAACTACAACAGAAGGATCAACATTATGTAAGTTCATCTTATATCATGCATTTCACAATGTTGCACAGTTCTGTCCATATCAGTTTCCTCTATACAACTGAGCCAAATGTGATTTTATAAAGTAAGAAAATTATTATTTTTTCAACCTTTTCAAATGAAAATAAAGTGGTTATTTCTCATTATTCAACATCACAACCCCTCAGAGTCTCAAGGGACACCATAGCAAGTGTGTTGGTGTAGTACATTTCTGGTTTTGCTATACTTTTTCACCACCATATTTTTCTAAAACAGAATATTTTGCAAATGTTCAAGGACAATGGAATAAGTTAATAAATGCTAAAATCTGATTTCTTGGTGACTCAAAGGCATATGGTTATTCATGGTCAGTGGGGTCATTGTTGTGGCCGGACTCACGGGCATCTGCTTGTGCTGCTTCAGCAGTAAGTTCAACATACGACACACTCATGTAGACAAAACATTTGTGAGATGTCCAAATTTTGTTTGTAAAACAAAACATTTAAAACAATGTATATGATTTTTTTTTTTTTTCTAGCAGAGAATCTGGGGAGGTTTGAATATTCTGAAGTGCAGTATGTAGCAGTGTGAGTGTTTAATTTAACCAGTATAACCAAACTTTAAAGTATACAAGTTAGTTTGCTAAAAACATACTATTCTCATTTTAGCAGAATCAAGGACAGCTCAGCTAATCAGCATCAAGGTAAGACATTCATAAATAAAAGTACATATAAATAAATAAAAACAAACAAAACAAATGAAACATAAAAATGTGATGCAATTGTTGTCTTATCAGATGTTCTGGTCCCTCCCTAAGTATTTCAGTATTTAAAGATACGTAAACTGAACACTATACATTTTCTTTTTCTATAAATCTTTCACATGTTTTATAATGTCAATCCACGGTTTATATACAGGGTTAAATGGAGGTTGGGGCTCCTTAAGTTGGAAAGAAATATCAACAGTATCTCAAATTCATATGAGCTTTACCTATGTACTTTTACGCCCCGCTTAAAGACAGGAGTTAATCTTGGGAAGGAAATAGAGAGCACAACAACACGTTTAACCCCATACTGCACACATCTTTTTTTCTTATCTTGTTAATTTAATATCTATTTGTTTAATTCAGGACAATGTATACCACCATCCGTGATGTGTCTGCAAAAAATAACTAAATAAATAAATAAATAAAAATAACTAAATAAATAAATAAATAAAAATCCACCAACTTCAACTTAAAAACTTAAGCTCAGTTGCTGCTTTATTTATTTATTTATTTATTTATTTTTTTTAAAGTAAAATCAAACTAGCTGTAACTATTACAACTTAAATTATATTAAACTGACTTAAGAACTGAGTTGGATTTTGTATAAAAAAAAATGAAGTTGAAATCGGTTAAATCAATTTTATGTATTAACTGAAGTAATGGGCATATATATATATATATATATATATATATAAAGATCTTCTGCCAAATTCATTTGTTTTTAAAATACTTTTATTTTTTTTCTCTTTCAGTTCCATGCCTCTTCTTTGTGGAAAGATAATTTAAACATCAAATAAGCGTTTACATACGGTAAAGGATCCAGTGTGTAACAATACTACAAACAATACTGTTGTATTTGGTACTTTTTTTTTTTTTTTTTTTTGAGAAATTCTTTGTTAATAGGGTATGCTTGTTTGCATTCTGTTTGCTGAATGCATTTTTTTGTTTTGTTTTGTTTTTTAAATGTGAATAAAAATGGTGGCCTCTCCTTATTTTTGTGCTAAACTATTTTTCATGTACATTGAAAAAAAAATATATAGAAAGTTTTCACAAATTTTAATCTTCACAAAGTTTTAAATTTCAGAAATAATTTCAGAGACAATTTCAGAAATAATTTCAGAGACAATGAAAAAATAAAAAATAAATTTATATTTATATATATGTATGTATATATAATGTAATCAACTGCACAAACCTTTGCAGCCCTCTGCTGTCTAAAACAGGAATTTACAAAGATGTATGTGACATAATAGCCCCCTTCTATCTTCTCACCACTTCACTATGCATTGTGGTACATTCAGTTATATATAACCCATTATATTATGTTTTTGGTGCATTTAATATCTTGGTCCTTTAGAATCGGAATCAAAAGAATTAAAGAGTGACTTGTATGGAAAAAGTCTCCTCTATCTTTTGACTGGGCTCACAATAACAATGGAATTACACATTTGACCTATTTTCTTAAAACTGTACTGTACTAACTTTTAGTACATTTTAAAATCATTTTTGTAGTTTTTTTTTTAAAATGTCAATGACAGAAAACAGCTGTTCAAACAGTTAAAGCTAGTAAAGGTGGGGCAGGCGGAGAGGCAAACAATAGCAAGCCAGCTTTAAAATCATAAGATCCCACCCTCCCTGCAAATCACTCTCCAAAACCACAAGTCCTCCTGTGCACAGGCAGACAAGCCTTTAAACAGAAGATGTCTTGTTTTCACAGCTCCAGCTCGACCACAGTTGTGTCCTGTGGCTTAGAAAAGCCTTAAACACTTCAGACAAATAACTAGAACAAAAGCTATTGTGAGAAAATAAGACTTAAATATGAAATTTATATTCAGAACTTCCCTGAGCATCAGAAAAAATAAAATGTTTGTTTTCTCATTTATATGGTTTGATATCCTTGATATATCCCTACAGGGATATATCGTGCCATTTTTTTTCATAGGTTTCCTTTCATTGCTTCCTACTTCCTCATGTATATACTGATGTGGTGTGTGTGTCTGTACATCAGTTCATCACTCTTTCATGTGACACTGACATGGTGCTGCTCATCCCCCTCATCTTTACACTCTTTCTGGAGGTAAAACCTCAAGGCAAGTCACAATTTCAATTTTTAAATGAACTTTTATCTCATATCAAGTGTCTGTTCTCCTCTGCTTTAGACACAGTTTTGTCTTTAATATTTGCACCATTATCTGTCAGAAGTGCTTAATTTAGGTACCAACAACATTTACAAAATAGTGCAATCAATATTTAAAGCCCAAATAACAACTGCAAAACATTTAACAATTACAATACGCACAGCTATACTTGGCATACCAAGCAGTTTGTGGATAAGGGGATGTGATGTTGGGGAAAAAAATGAGATGGGAAGAAAGCTATATTTCAGTGCTTATGCATTTATATTATTTTAAAATGCATACGTGTGTATTTGTGTTACAGTATATCTAAACAGTGTATGCTGTATGTTCCTCAGTTGGCACGTTACAGTTTTTTTTTAGTTCTTGTTCTTTGAATTTAAGTTGTGAGTAAACACAAAAGCAAAAGCCAATGTTATTTTTAGGTGGATGACTTTCTTTGTGGGTTGCAGTTTTCTTCTAGCTGCATGCATGAATTAGATGCACGTCGTCAGAAATACCTTGTAAAGGGTGATATGCCACAGCACCAAAGAGTTTTTGGATTTCCTCTGAACCTCTGCCTTGTTCTTATTAACCAGTGGTTCTCAGCCTTTGACTTGAAGGCCACCTAATGTCCAACACAACATTCAAGGGCCCTATTATTGGCTATTTTCTCTGGTATTTCGGTTTTATGCATGACAATGTTGTTTGTTTTTAACAAATATACAGAAATGATTAGATAGGCTTAATTTTGTGATAAGATTCAAGATTCTGTTTTGTTTTGTTTGTTATTATTCATTAGCACTTCTTGATTTAATTGTGTTTTTAGTACTTGAATTTAGTTTTTTTTAAATTATTTAAATAATTTTAAGTAATCTTTTGGCTTTTTTTGGAAGTTTGCGGAGGCCCCCAGTAGGCCCCTGGTTGAAAACCACTTCTCTATTATGGTCAAAGCAAGTTACTTTTGTTCACATTAGTTCAGTGATGTCAATGGGCATCTTGTTTTAAAATATGAGCCTTTATAATGTAATGTTTTACAGTTTTATTCTGACCAAGGAATTGTCCTGGTGTTCAGCAGATTATATTTACAACTTATATTTGATGTATTGTTATCTGAAGATTTACTGTATTTCTGCTACAGCTTTCTCTGATCAGTTTTGGCTGACAACATCTCCAGCATCAGTTCAGAAAGACTCAAGCACAGCACAGATGACACCGTCTGAATTGAGTGAGAATAAGGGGTTCTTTTTGTACTGTAAAATGTTACAGTAAAATCTCACTGTTTAGCACTGAGTATCATTTAACTCTACTGTTAAGCATGATCATAATCTAATGCTCTACTATCACATGCCTGTGTGTGTTTGCAGATGAGCGGCCGGACATTAGAGTCAGCTATGACTCTCAAATGGGTGAATTTAGAATTCTTTGTGAAATACCAGGATCAGATAACGACAGTTATATTTGTTTTCTTTCTCTTGGAGATGAATATCCACAATTTAAAAAGATACAATCTCATGAACTGTCTGGAAAAACACAGTGTCGTTTTACAGTCTTGGAATATGAATTTTCAAATAATCTGAAGTCAGTCGAGAATAAAGTAGTGAGCTGCAGTTATTCTCCAAAAACTGGACCATCCAAACAATCATATAGTGACAAATTCAACCTAACAGGTTTGTAATGTTAGCGTAATCTTCACATTTTCACAATAAATGCTAATTAGTTCAGTGTTTTTAATGTAGATTTTTTTTTTCCTCTATAGTTTTTTTTCCTGTGAAAATTCAGTCACCAACAACAACAAAGGGAACATTATGTAAGTTCATCTCATATTGTTAATTTTTGTGATTATTTTGTAACATGGCAAAATTTTATTTGCAGATTCAACACCAGATTTCTCTGTAAATGCTACAACAACAGAGCCAAAAGGTGAGAGAACTAAACGTGACACAACAATTGTGATGATTTCTTCTTTACCAACAACTTAATGAATAGTAAGTTCTTAATATTTCACCAGCTCTGGCTACAGAATCCAGTACTTGTTGTGAGACCACAATAAACCCTACAACTGGTGAGCACCTTTTTTAATATTACGATTTAATTTTATGATTATGAATTCTGCAATAACTAAATAGCATTTAAAGGGATTATGGCAAAACCATTCTCAAGGTAAAATCCAGCCCTCAGAATACATGTGTTGGAGTTCTGATGAGATGTTTTTCCCTGCAGTCATGAGGATCTGAAACACTAAGTTTCATTCTAGTTGCCCTCAGAATTGAGGAACAGTTTCTAGATTCAGCCACAGTCCTAATGACATTAAAGACTTCATTGTGTAATATAGCACTTAAAAAAAAAATCTATAAATAAATAAGGTAATATAATATTCTGGTTTAGAATAGGTAAACACAGGTCAAGAGGTAAAACAAATAAATATTAAATAGATCTGAGGATGTAAACTTTAAGGAAGTAGATCATTATTTGATCAGTCTGAGGTGACGTTTTCTGATATGACTCATATTGTTCTCAAAACTATGAAATATCACACAATCGGTTTATTATTAAAGTTAGCAAGAAATATGTATGATTATTCATGAAAAATCTAAATACTTGGAGATGTTCAAAGTCAATAAGTATATGAACTAAATCAGTGAGAAAATAAGAAATATTTGTATTTAATGACTGTTTGATGTACTGAATTGCTACATTGTAGAAACTACTCATCCTTCACAACCTCTCAATGTCAAATGGAACACGACAGCGGGTGAGTTACTGCATTAAACTTGTGAGTTACTGCACTACAGTGAAGGTTGTTGTTGGAGCAGATGCTGTTGTTAAAGGTACACTATGTAACTTTTTTTTGCTCAGAATTTACAAAATTGATATAATGAGCAAGTACATCATGAATCCATCTTCCAAAACATGTTTTTGTGCTTTACACCTATAATAAATGTTTATATTTGGACTGTTTTAGAGGCCAGCTGCGGCAGAGAAGCCCATTACATTTACATTTACATTTACATTTAATCATTTTGCAGACGCTTTTATCCAAAGCGACTTACAATTGGGGAATACATAAAGCGATTCGTCTTGAAGAGGCAATCAGACAGAGGAAGTGCTCGTAACAACAAGTCTCAGGCATTGTTCAAATAAGTACAAGCTAGAAAGGAAAGGAATAAATAAAGAGAAATTTTTTTTTTTTTTTTTTTTTTTTTTTAAAGTTTAGGATGAAGTAGTGCTGAAAGAGATGAGTTTTCAGTTGTTGCTTGAAGATTGATAGGGATCCAGCATTCCGGATAGGGGTGGGAAGATCATTCCACCAGCCAGGAATGGTGAATGAGAATGTTCTGGAGAGTGATTTTGAGCCTCTCTGTGATGGTACCACGAGGCGTCGCTCACTAGCAGATCTCAGACTTCTGGAGGGGGTGTAGATTCGTAATAGTGAGTGGAAGTAGGCGGGTGCTGAGCTTGTGGTTGTTCTATATGCAAGCATCAGTGTCTTGAACTTGATCCGAGCTGCAACTGGTAGCCAGTGCAAGGAGATAAAGAGAGGTGTAACATGGGCTCTTTTGGGCTCATTGAAGACCAGACGTGCCGCTGCATTCTGAATCATTTGTAGAGGTTTGATTGTGTTTGATGGAAGTCCAGCCAGAAGAGCATTGCAGTAGTCCAGCCTAGAAATGACAAGGGCCTGGACAAGAAGTTGTGCACCATGCTCTGTCAGAAAGGGCCTGATCTTTCTGATGTTGTGTAGTGCAAACCTGCAAGATCGAGCAGTCTTTGCAATGTGCTCTTTGAAGGTCAACTGGTCATTAAAGATTACACCAAGATTTCTGACCGAAGTTGATGGGGCAATTGTTGATGAACCTAACTGAATCATGAAGTCATGCTGTAGGGTTGGAGTAGCAGGGAAGACAAGAAGCTTAGTCTTTGCCAGGTTGAGCTGTAGGTGATGTTCTTTCATCCATGCTGAGATGTCCACCAGGCAGCCTGAGATCCGTGCAGCTACCGTTGGATCATCTGGTTGAAAAGAGAGATAGAGCTGTGTGTCATCAGCGTAGCAATGGTTGGAGAAGCCATGTGCCTGTATGATGGGACCCAGTGATGTCGTGTATGTGGAGAAGAGGAGGGGTCCAAGAACTGATCCCTGAGGAACCCCAGTGACCAGTTGATGTGCTTTGGATACCTCCCCTCCCCAGGCCACCCTGAAAGACCTACCAGTGAGATAGGATTCAAACCAGCGAAGTGGAATCCCAATGATGCCCAGAGATGAGGGTAGACAGGAGGATCTGATGATTAACAGTGTCAAACGCAGCAGATACATCCAGCAGAATGAGGACTGATGATTTGGAGTCTGCTTTTGCAATTCGCAGGGCTTCAGTGACTGAGAGTAGCGCAGTCTCAGTTGAATGGCCACTCCTGAAACCTGACTGTTTAGCATCCAGTTTGTTGTTCTGTGAAAGAAACAATGAGACCTGGTTGAAGACAACTCGTTTGAGTGTTTTGGCTATGAATGGAAGGAGAGAGACAGGTCTGTAGTTTTCTATAAGAGAAGTGTTTAATGAAGGATTCTTGAGCAGTGGGGTGACCCGAGCCTGCTTGAACGCAGTGGGGAAAATGCCTGTGAGGAGAGATGTGTTGATGATGTGTGTGAGTGCTGGTAAGAGTGTGGGAGAGATTGCTTGGAGAAGGTGTGATGGGATTGGGTCTAGAGGACATGTTGTAGGATGGCTGGAGAGGAGAAGTTTGGATACCTCTGCCTCAGTGAGTAGACAGAAGGAGAAGATGGGAGTTTTAGCAGTGGATGTGGTTGGTTGGAGGTCGTGTATGTGTGGAGGAGAGAACTGACTACTGATTGTTCTAGTTTTGCCTGTAAAAAAAGTGGCAAAGTCATCAGCTGTTATAGAAGTGGTGGGAGGTGGTGGAGGGGGACATTACCTGCACAACTCGTCATATACATAAACAGAATGAAGTAGCTCTGGCTACAATGTTCTTCCACAGGACCCATGCAGTTTTGTTTATTCACTGCTAGAATGCCAAAAGTTACATAGTGTACCTTTAAAGGAATAGTCCACTCAAAAATTAAATTTTGCTGAAAATGTACACTACTCTAAAATGTAGATGAGTTTGTTTCGTCTCTATAGAGATTTGGAGAAATTTAGCATTACATCACTTGCTCACCAATGGATCCTCTGCAGTGAATGGGTGCCGTCAGAATGAGAGTCCAAACAGCTGATAAAAACATCACAATAATACACACAACTCCAGTCCATCAATTAATGTCTTATGAAGTGAAAAGCTGACGGCACCCATTCACATGGCAGAGGATCCAGTGGTGAGCAAGTGATGTAATGCTAATTTCTGCAAATCTGTTCCATTAACAAACTCATCTACATCTCTGATGGCCTGAGGGTGAGTACATTTTCAGCAAATTTTCATTTTGGGGTGAAGTATTTCTTTAAGAGATATCAGAGTGTTTCAAGTGTCTCTTCCTTCATTTCAACCTTTTAGTTCTCAAAGTTTCAACTCTTGGTGAAAATGCTGTCCATACACCAAGAACAAGTACGTATTAACAATCAGTATAAATCAATTAATCACTGCAACTGAAAACTTTGCAAATGGTAATCAGTCTGATTTCTTGGTGACACAAAGAAACATGGCTCATCCTGACACTGGCAGCCACAAGTGCAGGGATTTTCCTGACCGGACTCATAGGCATCTTTCTATGCTGCATGAGTACGTTACCTACACGTGCAAATATACAGTAGACTGTCTTTTTTTAATATCCAGTTTGCAGAACAGCACATTAATGCACTGGTATGATTTATTTTACTAGGACTGCAACCAAGGAAGAAGAGGTGAGACTTTTCTAGTGCACATGTTGTTAGTGTTAAAACCATAAAAATATTAATAATTTTTTGTTTCTTATTATTTTAAGCCCTGTGAATACTTCTGCAGCAGCCATTTCCCAGACCCCAGGTAAATCATAATCATTTATACTAATTATTGTGTCATGCATATGAGCAGAATATGTTCATAAGTTTAATAAAATATTGTGATAGTATATCATTATAAAATGTATTTCTAATGTATCAGATGATATTGATGCCAGCGAGGAACGTTCTGAAGAAAATGGGGTGAGCATATAAAGGCCTGTGACAGAGACCTTCCACTGTTTACATCCACCACCTTATGTATTTATTGATTTACTTCTCTTTCATTTCTTCACATATTGTATATTTATCTACATTCTTTTCTCTACAGACACTGAACCACGTGTACTGCACCATCCCTGATGTCGCTGCAGGCACTCATATGTTATACAGTCTGGCACAAATGCCAAACCATCCTCTGCCAGTTTAATTTTTCTTTCATTATATTAAACTAGTTGACATTAAAAGAGAATGTGGATGTTTCAATCAAACTATTTTGTTTTTCTAATAATCAAAAACAAAAAGCAATGCCAGAAAAAGTGATGTCAGATATTGTTGGTCTATTAATGGCATGAATGTTTTAACTTGTCTTTCCTGTAGCTCAAATAGTAGAGCATGGCGCTAACAACGCCAAGACCATGGGTTGATTTCCAGGGAAAGCAAGAGCTGATAAAATGTAAAAAACTGTAATTTGAATGCAATGTAAGTCACTTTGGATAAAAGCGTCTGCTAAATGCATAAATGTAAACTTCATCACAGCTGTACATTACACTTACACACACACAAACACTTATTGTTCTGTGTGACTCATGTTTGTGGTCAGTATGTAGGACTACTGTATATACATACCCAGCCTCTCACTTCTCCCTTAAACTTTTCTTTGCACCTCAGACCAGTGTGAATCTGTCTTTAAAACGAACATTTTAACCACACGGTTTTAGTCATTACATGCTTGAATTTGTGCATTGTTGCTCTTTGCAACTAAGATATAGTAGTTTTACTAAGATATAGTAGTAGTATTATTATATTCACCTTTTCTATCACTCCACTTCAGGTGACTGTGTTTATATTTATATATTTGTGACCCTGGACCACAAAACCAGTCATACAATGTAAGTAGCACGGGTATATTTGAAGCAACAGCCAAAAATACACTGTATGGGTCAAAATGATTGATTTTTCTTTTATGCCAAAAATCATTAGGATATTAAGTAAAGATGAAGTTCCATGAAGATATTTTGAAAATTTTCTACCGTAAATATATTAAAACTTAATTTTTGATTAGTAATATGCATTGCTAAGAACTTTAAAGGTGATTTTCTCAATATTTAGATTTTTTTGCACCCTCAGATTCCAGGTTTTCAAATAGTTGTATCTCAGCCAAATATTTGTTATATTCTTGTTTATTCAGCTTTCAGATGACATATAAATCTCAATTTCAAAAAATTCACCCTTATGACTGGTTTTGTGGTCCAGGGTCACATTTCTAAAATATTCAGCTCATTATAAAGGTTCAGTCTTACGGTAAGTTAGCTCTATTGTTTTAGGCCTATATATTTTTAAACACTGTATGTTTACATATATTGTGAAAAGTTTTATTTTATCATGTCTGATTAGTATATGTGAAGTTTAACCATGAAATAAGATAGACTTCTTTTGTCTGTCTCCTTTCAAATTTGAATAAACTGTAAGTGTACATTTCTCTTTGACCATTATACATACAATTGCAGTGTAACAGCACAATTAAGTTAACTAATTCACTAAATGCAATCGGACTTTACTCTGCAACCTCTGCAAAAGAGGATTTAGCTTGTGCGAACTTGTGTGAGCAATACAACATGAAAAAAACAGCTTTTGATTTAAAAACTAATGGAACTAACTGGAAAATTAACACTGAGTTACTAACAATGAGTTACTAACTTGTTTGTGGTGACATGTAGTGTAGACTGTAGAGTGTCATACCAGTTTAAAGGTACCACATGTATCTATCTATATATATATATATCTATATATATGCAGACCCACAGCTTGCAAGACTATTTTTTTGACATCCAAATGTTGCATGAATTAAAAGCACAACTTTCCCACTGTGATATCCGTTTCTTGTACAGTTATTAAAATCAAACTCTAAAAGACAAAACTGAAATAGTGACACTGGCTTGCTGAGTCACTATTAGCCTATATACAATGGAATGTATATAGGCTATATGTTAGCCTATATACAATGGAAATGATCTGCATGTGAACAGGTTATTTTGTTGTTGTATTTCCAAACTTTTAGTATATTCTGGCAGCTTTGCTTGGATAGTTGATTTAAAATTGTGATATCTAAGCCTGGGAATGAGGTCATGTATTATCTTAAATGCACCTTGTGATGTCGTTGAACTCTCTTTTCAATTTCAACAGCGACCTCTACTGTTGAAGCTTTGACAACTGCCACAGGAACTTGAGTGACCTTTAATTTTAAACTAAAACATACCTGAATTACATTGAAGCAATTCAAGTTCAGTAAAGGTTTATGTCATAGCATCTACTGTTGTGAAAGTATGAGTGGTTAGAAAATTCTTTTCCTCATTTCATCTTGTAGTTTTCAATGCCACAACTCCTGGTGAAACTGCTGTTACTCGAAGACCAAAACCAAGTTAGCATTACCAATGATCTGAAATTAATCAATTAATAATGGAAAACTTTGCATATGGTGATCAACTGATCTGATTTCTTGGTGGCAGAAAGAAACGTGTTTCATCATGACACCAGCAGGGGATCTTCACTGCAGAGAGCAATATAATGGATGGAGAATGGAGCCAGAAACAGTGCTTTGAAATTAAAACCTTCTTAATGATTTACAACAAACACCCAGCATTTCACCTCATAAGGCATTAATTGATGGACTGGAGTCGTGTGGATTTCTTGTGATCTTTTTTATCAGTTGTGTGGACTCTCATTCTGACGGCACCCATTCACTGCAGAGCATCCATTGGTGAGCAAGTGATGTAGTGCTAAATTTATCCAAATCTTTTCCCATGAAGAAACAAATTCGTCTACATTTTGGATGGACTGAGGGTGAGTACATTTTCAGGAAATTTTCAGATCCAATCTCTGATCTTTTTTAAATTGTTTTTTTATTATTATTATTTGTTTAATGGTTTATTTATATATTATCATCAAGTTGCAAAGTGTTGGCCTGTTTCTTGTTATATAATATAATATAATATAATATATTACACTGACAATAGAACGTCATTTAATGAATTTATTCCACGGTTTCCTGTGGTCTGATGTACCACTTCCTAATTCACCATTGTTTGAGTTGTGTGAGTCTCATTCTGTCTCTTTTCTCACACTTGCTGTAATGGAGTTGTTTACCTTCATAATTTTTCGGCTCCTCATGGAGGTTCAGTCTTACAGTAAGTTATTTATCATGTCTAAAAAACTAATATTCACATTTTGTATTCATGTTTTGATAAAGTTTCATTGTCTCGAATATGGCCGCGTTTGGTTGGTACACAGTAAAATCAGCAGTGTAATATTTGCAGTGTTAAAAGTTATTAATTCTCAAAGAGTTGAATTAACAATCTACAGTGTTAAACAGTACTCATGTTCAATGTTGTTACATGGTGTAATTTTTGGTAATTATACTGAAAGGGGGAAAAAAAACCCCACCGATTTATCTGACTCCACCCTTCAATGACTGCTGCGTCTCAGAGCGACGATGCCATTTTATCTTCATGTGACTGAGACGGTAAGTTGGGTTGCTTTTTTCTTTATAAAATTACAGCTCTCAGCATACTCAAAATAAGGGCTAATCACAATTATTTTACCATAGTTAGAGTAAATTAAATTACTGAAATAAGTGTGTGTGTGTGTTTTAATTTTTTTTTTGTTTTTTATCCTTTTTGAATAGAATTGGCCTAGACTTCTGCAGTGTCAAGTAAAGGAAGCTCCTCTCATAAGATTGGGAGTCTGATGACACTGAGTGTGAGTGATGGAAGCCCTTCAAGAAAGGAATGTGACTGACTAATTAACCTCTACACGTCTGGTACATGCTTTAAAGTTACCCCTTTGTTAAATAAACATTGAAATTTATACATCTGTCTGAAGACTCTTGATTTTATGTCTAATCTTGTACATTAACACCATGCAACAGCATTTTTATTTTTGCACTGAGAAGAATACTTTATTATTAATAACACTTAAAACAACACCAGGGGTGTTAAATACACCATAGTGTAAAATTTGAACAACAATAGTGTTAAAATTGACACTTTAAGTGTTAAACTGAAACTGTTTTTTACTGTGTAAAGAGATTTAATCACACAAAGTACAAAATGATTACAAATTATGAAAACTGCATGTCTTTGTTTAATATGTATACATGAATATTTGAAGAGTTTGGTTCCAAAACGCTATATATCCATTTTCATTAATTTGAATAAAAATGTGTTCTCTTTACCAAGAGAGTGGCAAGATGAAAACAACTAAGTTTGTCTCAAACTTTCACATAGCATCTTTAGGTTATAATAACATTAAAAGTTCAAATCGAGATTTTGATTTTCAAAGATTTATTACAAAAACAGATTTTTTTTTCTCCAAAATGCAATAAATCCATTGAATCAATATAAAAGTTATTTTTCATATTGAAACTGTTGAAAATCCACAACAAAGTAAGTTGATCCACATATAATCGAATGCGATTCATCTGCGATTATGAACGTGATATTGCGTAGCTTGTCAATGATCTCTGTATTAAAATGCTGCTCCATCTGAAAGCACGTGATGGAGATGATAATCGCATGCGATTTGTCGTGCAGCCCTAATCTTTTAGTTTGTCTGTTGATCACAAAGCACAAAGTAGATGAGGAAACTAGGATGCCGGGTGTGTTCAAAGCGCCGCCATCACTGTTTACGATGCGCGGAATGGCGCGCTGTGATTGGTTGAGCGGATATATCGCGTTCTGCGGAGGGCGTTTATCGCGGTTTGGAAAAAAGGGAGAAAACGTGACAGAATAACACGGCGGATATTGCATTTTGCGTAAAATTAAAAATTGACTTTTCAATACCGTCCCGACCAGATACTATACTGATTTTTTTATTTTTTTATTTATGTCCTGTACGCAAACAGGGACACGTCGTAAATTATTGGGAAACCCGCCACAGCAATATTCAGCCTCTTTCGCTTGGGAACTAATGTGGTCGGAACCAAAGCTTACAGAGCTATGTTCTCTGGACTCCTCTGAAGCGGTGGACTTCTATATTCCGATTGGTTACCGCCCAACCGCGTCATAGCTCATTACCATAAAGTTGACCTGACTTCAGCTCTCGCCGCTGCTCGAGGCCGGCTCAAATTGAAAATGAATGACTTCCGGCCACTTTGACGCTCTCGACAGTCTCAGCCAGAACTGACCTTGTTCATTAATTGTTGTGCTTGTAAAAACAATCATTTAAGAGATGTAATGTAGTGATCTGTTTTGTGTTGTTTCAGAGTCTCCTACTGTAAAAGTATCTCCAGATGTCATAAGAGAGTCCAGCTCAGTGAAGATCAGCTGTGAGACACCAGCAGATGTTGCAGTGAATCAGTGTTATTTCATCATAAACAGAGAAGAGAAGAATATAAAAGTCAGTTGGAGATGTGAGCTGGATCTCAGTGGTGCTGAAGTGCTCAGATGGGCAGCTGTAAAATCACCTGAATCACTCAACATTTACTGTTACTACATAATATATGAACGAGGCATCAATAAACCATCACTTCATTCTCCTCCTGCCACAGTGACGGTTCTAGGTGAGATACTTCACTGATGTTCTTCTGGTTTGAAAACTGTTATTGCAGTGTTTTTAGTAACTGAATCATTTGTCTTTAAACAGATTCACTTCAGAAACCCTTCATCAGTGTTAGTGGAGATAATGACATCTTATCATGTGAAATACCACTTTCAATCCGATCTGATTTCATCTGTAGTCTCTACACTGAGGATGATGATCTTCTGTATCACAATGTCTCTCAGAGGACTCAGTCTGGAGAGAATCACTGTATGTTTTATTTAAATCGTAGTGAACTCTTCACACGATCAGTGAACAGCAGACAGCTGAGCTGTGTTTATTCACTCAAGACTCAACCTGAGATCAGATCACCACACAGTGACACAATCACCATCAGAGGTGAGAGCATGTCACAGATCGTAAGCATCATTCATATTATAATGTAAAATAGAAAACAAAATACTGTGATATTACTGTATTACATCCTCTCTTCCTCAGTGGTGAAAATCACTGTGTAAAATTAATTTGTTGGATTCAAAAGTCATATTCAAAAATATAGCAGGGATTCATTTTCAAAGTTTATTGTACATGGTAAAGTGCTGTAGCACTCCGAACCACATTTATTCACTTAGATGTGATTGCATTCTTAGCTCTGGCTTAAATAAGCACACATACATTGTACAGTATGTGTGAATGCTTCTTTAATGTTCCACAATACAACAACAAAAACAACAACAACAATCTTTTGGAATCTATCCTCCACTCTTCAGTTATCTGCTTATCATGGTTATTGTTTTCCATGTTTGCATGTTTCTATGCAGTTTCAGCAGCAACAGCAGAACTAGGTAGAATTTTTATTTCCAAACTAAATGAACACTGTAACGTTGTTGAATACTATTTTACATCATAACAGTGACATCTACTGGTGAAGCTTTGACAACAACCATAAAAACTTGTGAGTGAAGTTTGTATTTAAAATAAAACATACTTGACAAGCACACAGAGACATTTTACACATTTCACTCAAACTGATTCAGTGTAAAAATCACATCACACTGTTGATTATTAGCTGTTTTCTCAGCAGCCTCTGCTCTGCATGATTCCACCAGAGAGACAGAAACTTGTAGACTAAGTATATTTTTACTTTGCTTTTGAAAGAATATTAAATCTGTGTTAAATGTTAAATAAGAAATATCCTTTTCTTGACAGTGATGTAATCTAGAAACACTGATGTCTGTAATATTGTGCAGTAGTTAAGTTTTTATTCTAATATGATTTAATCTGAGATCTTTTCTGTTGCAGCTGTTCCTCACACTGTTCACACTCACTCTGAAGATCGTTCATTCACTCACAACACAAAACTGCTTATTATGAATATTTCTACAAACTAAAACAAACCTTGAAATGTCCTACCTTCATGATCACATCATGATCTATATTATTTTAAAATGAATTTAATAACAAAAAACACAATTAATCTGATTTAGTGCAATTAAATTCACTTATTGTAATATAAACATGGATTAAATCAAATCTGATTCTTTTGACAGATTCATGGCTTTATTTCTGTCTGGACTCATAGGATTCATTTGTCTGTGCAGCTTCACCAGTAAGTACAATGTACAGGTTTATTTGTGTATAAACTGAACTCCATGATATAGAAACATATGATAATAAAGTCTGTATCTCTGCAGGTTCTGCTGAACTACAGTTCCTGCCAGCTGGAAACAACATCTCTATTAACTTCCCCTGTGTGCTCCTCAAAACATGAATGACCTGTTTACTTTCTTCACTTGTTGCACATTAAACCTAATTTCTATAGTTTTTACACTTTTTAATCAGCTATTTTAATATACACATGAACGCAGATTCTAACAATAAACTTCATATTTTCACTGCTGCAATTGTCATAGTTTTGTTTGCATTATTTTCTTTGTCAGACAATAGTCTTATCAATGAACAAATGAATTGTTTGTGTGTTTTTATGCATCAAGGATTAAACTTAATAAAGGTAACCCCTGAGTGAATAATTTCCACATTATTATTATTATTTTTGATAGCAAAATCTATTCTATTTTCAAGCCTATTAATAGCTATTTTTGGCATATTTAAACTTTTGCATAGTTACTTTTTACAAAACTACCTTCTGTCTTTAATATGAGTTTGACCACAAAATCTGCCCCAGATCTGCACAGAGTTGAACAGTACATGTGGTCACATGATCTACGTTCACAGAACTGACTGCACAATGGATTAAAATGGTTTCCTGTGGTCTGATGTGTTACTTCCTAATTCTCCTATTGTAAGAGTCTCGTCTCCTTTCTCACACTCGCTGTAATGGAGTTGATCGTTTTCATTGCTTTTCCGCTCCTGATGGAGGTTCAGTCTTACAGTAAGTGATCTCTGTTGTTTAATGTCACTTAAATTCTGTAGTCTGTCACATTTGTAGTGAACAATTTTTCATTGTCTATAATATTTCAGCAATATTTTTCTCAGTTGACATTTGAAGATTTAGCCTACCTACCTGACATATTCTTTGTACTATAATGTTCCTGTATATAGTACTGTTTATTAGCAGCTGTCTTATTCACAGTTTTAGAACCTAAAATATGTGACTGGAATATTATTGTACTTGTAAACATTGACAATGAGATGTAATGATCTGTTTTGTGTTGTTTCAGAATCTCCTACTGTAAAAGTATCTCCAGATGTCATAAGAGAGTCCAGCTCAGTGAAGATCAGCTGTGAGACGCCAGCAGGTGTTACAGTGAGTCAGTGTTATTTCTACATAAACAGAGAAGAGAAGAATATAAAAACCATTTGGAAATGTGAGCTGGATCTCAGTGGTGCTGAAGTGTTCAGATGGGCAGCTGTTAAATCACATGGATCACTCAACGTTTACTGTTACTACACAATACAGGGGACTGATGAACCATCACCTCATTCTCTTCCTGCCACAGTGATAGTTCGAGGTGAGAAATTCCAGCCTGGTCTCATTGTTTATATTTAGTACATAACATTTACAGGTAAAAAACAAACAAACAAACAAAAAAAAAAAAAAAAAAAAAACATTCAACACTACAAATGGTGTACTTTTAACAGATAGATTGGGACCATATATGATCTTTAGTAGTGTTAAAATTGACACTTTAAGTGTTAAAGTGAAACTGTGTTTTTTACTGTGTAAATAGATTTAATCACACAAAGTACAAATTGATTACAAATTATGAAAACTGCATGTCTTTGTTTAATATGTATAAGTTACAGGAATATTTGAAGAGTTTGGTTCCAAACCGCTATATATCCATTTTCATTAATTTGAATAAAAATGTGTTTTCTTTACCAAGATAGTGGCAAGATGAAAACAACTAAGTTTTGTCTCAAACTTTCACATAGCATCTTTAGGTTATAATAACATTAAAAGTTCAAATCGAGATTTTGATTTTCAAAGATTTATTACAAAAACAGATTTTTTTTTTCTCCAAAATGCAATAAATCCATTGAATCAATATAAAAGTTATTTTTCATATTGAAACTGTTGAAAATCCACAACAAAGTAAGTTGATCCACATATAATCGAATGCGATTCATCTGCGATTATGAACGCGATATTGCGTAGCTTGTCAATGATCTCTGTGTATTAAAATGCTGCTCCATCTGAAAGCACGTGATGGAGATGATAATCGCATGCGATTTGTCGTGCAGCCCTAATTTTTTAGTTTGTCTGTTGATCACAAAGCACAAAGTAGATGAGGAAACTAGGATGCCGGGTGTATTCGAAGCGCCGCCATCACTGTTTACGATGCGCGGAATGGCGCGCTGTGATTGGTTGAGCGGATAAATCGCGTTCTGCAGAGGGCGTTTATCGCGGTTTGGAAAAAAAGGAGAAAACGTGACAGAATAACACGGCGGATATTGCATTTTGCGTAAAATTAAAAATTGACTTTTCAATACCGACCCGACCAGATACAATACTGATTTTTGGCGGAAACTCTTTTTTTTTTTTTTTTAAATGGCGTTTATCGCGTTTTGGAACCAAACTCTTCATTTGAATAGCTGGGCATTTCTTCAACTAGGGGCACTTTTAGCCTTGTGAAATTGAATTAAAAAACTTGTTCAAAATTCACGTAACACAGTCTCATAAGTTTAAATAATTTGTCTAGTTTTAAGGTCTGTAAGAGGACAAACTTAGATTACAAGAGAAATAGTTAATATTTTACATTTTCCCGACCTGCAATGAACAAATGTAATTTCAACCACATCTCAATATACAGCTGTTATTTAAATATAGAATAACTTATGCCACTCAACAATTGTCTAAGATCATTTTTGTAACTAGTTTTACCAGTTTTTCCACAATGTACAGTAATTATACATTTGTCAGTGAGATAAATTAACTGCCCTAAGGACCAAATGCTGAACTGTGCACCTGTCACAGTCTGAAATGTAATATTGGTTTGGGTAAGAGCTTATTAGAAAATAATTAACTTGAATTTTTATATTAAGTAGAGCATGATCTCATAAATTGTAGATACTTTTTAATGTCGTGAGAACTTTTTAAATATTTTTTAAAATTCTGTGGTGATGGAAATGACAGGGTGTGGTGGAAATGACAATGAATTAAAGTGAATGTAGAGAAACAGCAGAGATATTTATTAGAAAAAGTCTTAAACTCATCACACTCATTAAACTCAATTCACAAAGTCATTAAACATATCAATTGTACTTTGTAACCATAAATGTCATTTCCACCACAGAGGCAGTGTGGTGGAAATGACATTTCTGTAGTTTTTTGTGAAAAAATGGAAGATAGCTTCACTGATTAGCTTTGAATTAATACTTAGCATTTCATGTATGCAAAATACTCTTATTTAACTTAAAATTTTTAGCTTTTCAAAAACACCCTTGAAGGTAAAGCATGTTTGGAAATGACATAGAATAAATATATTTACTGATCAAGCAATATTTATCTTGATTTTTCTTCATATTTTGTTTATGAAAATTTAAATTCCCTCCATGTCCAACATGTGCTCTGATGTCACTGAACATTTCCATAGAAACCACCTAAACAATCTTTCACACAAACTTTTTAAAGCGACATTACAGTGTTGTGGTGGAAATGACACCAATACTGTGCGACAGCTATATTTTGTATAAAAAGTAATAATGATAGTGGTCTCACATTAAATATTATAATGTATTTTAATTATTTTACTAGTGCTTAAATCAGGTACATTAATAGTTACCAGATAAGTCATATTTTTAAACTGTATTTTCATTGTTGAAGTTTAAAAGTCTGGGTGTGCGACAAGGAGAAAACAGTGATTTTGACACCTATAAGGAGGTTGAAAAGTATGAAAAAATCATAACAGAAAGGTAGTAAAAAGGTGGTTTTATTGTTAGTTTGACAAAGAAAGAGGAATTTGTCCAAAATTATTTGGTGAAAATCACTGTGTAAAATTAATTTGTTGGATTCAAAAGTCATATTCAAAAATATAGCAGGGATTCATTTTCAAAAGTTTATTGTACATGGTAAAGTGCTGTAGCACTCCGAACCACCTTTATTCACTTAGATGTGATTGCATTCTTAGCTCTGGCTTACATAAGCACACATACATTGTACAGTATGTGTGAATGCTTCTTTAATGTTCCACAATACAACAACAAAAACAACAACAACAACAATCTTTTGGAATCTATCCTCCACTCTTCAGTTATCTGCTTATCATGGTTATTGTTTTCCATGTTTGCATGTTTCTATGCAGTTTCAGCAGCAACAGCAGAACTAGGTAGAATTTTTATTTCCAAACTAAATGAACACTGTAACGTTGTTGAATATTATTTTACATCATAACAGTGACATCTACTGGTGAAGCTTTGACAACAACCATAAAAACTTGTGAGTGAAGTTTGTATTTAAAATAAAACATACTTGACAAGCACACAGAGACATTTCACTCATTAAACTGATTCAGTGTAAAAATCACATCACACTGTTGATTATTAGCTGTTTTCTCAGCAGCCTCTGCTCTGCATGATTCCACCAGAGAGACAGAAACTTGTAAGTTAAGTATATTTTTGCTTTGCTTATGAAAGAATATTAAATCTGTGTTAAATGTTAAATAAGAAATATCCTTTTCTTGACAGTGATGTAATCTAGAAACACTGATGTCTGTAATATTGTGCAGTAGTTAAGTTTTTACTCTAATATGATTTAATCTGAGATCTTTTCTGTTGCAGCTGTTCCTCACACTGTTCACACTCACTCTGAAGGTTGTTCATTCACTCACAACACAAAACTGCTTATTATGAATATTTCTACAAACTAAACCAAACCTTGAAATGTCCTACCTTCATGATCACATCATGATGTATATTAATTTAAAATGAATTTAATAATAAAAAACACATAATTAATCTGATTTAGTGCAATTAAATTCACTTATTGTAATATAAACATGGATTAAATCAAATCTGATTCTTTTGACAGATTCATGGCTTTATTTCTGTCTGGACTCATAGGATTCATTTGTCTGTGCGGCTTCACCAGTAAGTACAATGTACAGGTTTATTTGTGTATAAACTGAACTCCATGATATAGAAACATATGATAATAAAGTCTGTATCTCTGCAGGTTCTGCTGAACTACAGCTCCTGCCAGCTGGAAACAACATCTCTATTAACTTCCCCTGTGTGCTCCTCAAAACACGAATGACCTGTTTACTTTCTTCACTTGTTGCACATTAAACCTAATTTCTATAGTTTTTACACTTTTTAATCAGCTATTTTAATATACACATGAACGCAGATTCTAACAATAAACTTCATATTTTCACTGCTGCAATTGTCATAGTTTTGTTTGCATTATTTTCTTTGTCAGACAATAGTCTTATCAATGAACAAAATGAATCGTTTGTGTGCTTTTATGCATCAAGGAGTAAACTTAATAAAGGTAACCCCTGAGTGAATAATTTCCACATTATTATTATTATTTTTGATATCAAAATCTATTCTATTTTCAAGCCTATTAATAGCTATTTTTGGCATATTTAAACGTTTGCATAGTTACTTTTTACAAAACTACCTTCTGTCTTTAATATGTGTTTGACCCAGATCTGCCTTCTGTTAACATTTGAGTTGTACAGTACATGTGGTCACATGATCTACGTTCACAGAACTGACTGCACAATGGATTAAAATGGTTTCCTGTGGTCTGATGTGTTACTTCCTAATTCTCCTATTGTAAGAGTCTCGTCTCCTTTCTCACACTCGCTGTAATGGAGTTGATCGTTTTCATTGCTTTTCCACTCCTGATGGAGGTTCAGTCTTACAGTAAGTGATCTCTGTTGTTTAATGTCACTTAAATTGTGTAGTCTGTCACATTTGTAGTGAACAATTTTTCATTGTCTATAATATTTCAGCAATATTTTTCTCAGTTGACATTTGAAGATTTAGCCTACCTACCTGAGATATTCTTTGTACTAGAATGTTCCTGTATATAGTACTGTTTATTAGCAGCTGTCTTATTCACAGTTTTAGAACCTAAAATATGTGACTGGAATATTATTGTACTTGTAAACATTGACAATGAGATGTAATGATCTGTTTTGTGTTGTTTCAGAGACTCCTACTGTAAAGGTATCTCCAAATGTCATAAGCGAGTCCAGCTCAGTGAAGATCAGCTGTGAGACACCAGAAGATGTTATAGTGAATCAGTGTGATTTCTACATAAACAGAGAGGTGAAGAATATAAAAACCAGTTGGAAATGTGAGCTGGATCTCACTGGTGCTGACGTGTCCAGATGGCCAGCTGTAAAATCACCTGGATCACTCAACGTTTACTGTTACTACAAAATACATGGGACTGATAAACCATCACCTCATTCTCCTCCTGCCACAGTGAAGGTTCTAGGTGAGAAATTCCAGCCTGGTCTCATTGTTTATATTTAGTACATAACATTTACAGGTAAAAAACAAACAAACAAACAAACAAACAAAAACATACTTTTTTTGTACTTTTGGATAAATACTCAAACATACAGTATGTATGTATTGACACCATCTAAAATGTAAAAATTGTTAAATATTTATAGCTAAAGTAACAAAATATTTACAAACCTTTTATATCATAAAAATATTTGTATCATTGCATTTTAACCATTTTATAGATTTTAACCATTTTAGATCCCTTAACCCTACCTTAAAACCTAACCATAACCATTTCATATACAGAATATAAAAAGAACGGATATATAAATGTCATGGACAGAAATGTAGGCCTACAATGACAGTTTTGGTTAATGGTAAGTGAACTTGGCTTGCTGTCCTCGACGGATGCTCGAACCCGAGGCTCGGCTTAATGTTAAACCCCCAAAAAGTATTTACAAAGGACTGCAAACTGGGCAGTCAACAGTGAGTAGTTTGGTGATACAAGTAGAGAAAACCTGGATTCAATCCCTCTTCCCCGGGGACGGATTACGACTTCCAAATCCCCTGGGGCCAGTTACCTCCAAGGGCCCTCTGCCACCATTTTTTTCCCATTCCCGTTATAAATGACTAATAACTCAAGTACAAATACATTATAAATCATTAATAAGCAGTTCTAAATTAAATTCATGAATAAAAAGAGTGATTTTATTGAAATACCTGCCAAATAGTGAGCCATTTTAACTCATTTGTAATAAATGCTTAATAAATATATTTATTCATACTTTTTCACTCAAAACCAGATTCCTGATTTATTTCATGATGCAGCAAAAATAGACTATTATAGCGAGACTGAAAGGTGTTATATTTATGTTTTTCTCATTTATATCTCATGACTCGTACCACTTTTCTCACGATTTTTCTTACCAAATCTACCCATTTTTACCCATGATTCTCCACAAAGTTTCATGATGCCTGTCCACATCAGTGATTAGAAATGGATATATTTTGTTATTAATCAAGATGAAATTCACAAACTCTATTTGAATGAAAAGTTTAAATGACAATTTAATGAAAATTTAATTCATTTATTAGTTTCCTGTGAACCTTAATGTAAAGAACCATTTATTAATGAGTTGTAAACATTAATAACCTGTGAAAGTGAACCTTAATGTAAAGCGAACGCCTGTGAACCATTTATTGATGACTTATAAACATTAGTAACCTGTGAAAGTGCACCTTAACGTGAACACCTGTGAACCATTTATTAATGAGTTATAAACTTTAGTAACCTGTCAAAGAGAACCTTAATATAAAGTGAACACCTGTGAACCATTTATTAATGAGCTATAAACTTTATATTTAAAAATGGCTCACTATTTGGCAGATATCGCATTAAAATCACCCTTTTTATTCATGCATTTATTACTGCTTATCAGTGATTTATAATGGATTTGTAAATGAGTTATTAGTCATTTATGAACACCTTTATAAACCCTTTAAAGGGAACCTTAATGTAAAGTTTTACCATTTTTTTCTCTCACAAGTCTAATATTTGCTACACAATGAAAAACCAATGAGGCAAATTAAGGTGTATGAATCACGTCTTTAATTAACTGTCAAATATACATTGTATTTAATGGATCGCATGAATAAAAATTATTTGTCACCATAAAACCACCCTGTGACACATGCCTTGTAAACATCAAATAATCACGCAAGATTCAGAAAATGCAATTTAAGAAAAAACACAATTACAAATACTTTTTTTGTGGGCCCTGACAATTATCCAATCCAGCATATGGTTAACAAAACAATTTCTTACCTTACATGAGTTTCTTTCTCGTCTTCCTGTCCAAAAAAAATGTATACTAAAATATTTTATTTCAGTACACTTAGTACACTTTCATAATATACTTAAATTGCTCTATTTTCACGCATTAATTTTGTACTTAGAAATTATTCTTCAGTCCTTCTTAAGATAATCTTAAGAACATCTAAATGTATTCAACTGTGCTATTTTGAGACACCATGAATATGAACTGAAATGTGTTTTTAACATACTATCTCTGTATTAAAATGTACTTAGTTACCACTTGTATTACACTTGAACCCATCTTTCATACACTTTTAAATATACTCATCATACATAGCAAATATACTTATAAATTATTTAAAATATAAGAATAATATGTAGTAAATATATACAAAATGTATTTATAATGTATTGCCCATTAAATATACATTAAATAATTAATTTCAAATGTATTGTAACTATGTTAATATTCCCTTTATATGATATACTTAACTACATGTTAATAGTGTCTTTAAATAGTACAATCAAGTACACTACTATGTCATTAGTAGCACTTTTTTCCACATTAAAATATATAAAATATAGGACTTTAAGTACTTTATGATAAAATGTATACATCGTAAATAAGCTTTCCATTGATGTATAGTTTGTTAGGATAGGACAATATTTGGCTGAGATACAACTATTTGAAAATCTGGAATCTGAGTGCAAAAAAATCTAAATATTGAGAAAATCCCCTTTAAAGTTGTTCAAATGAAGTTCTTAGCAATGCATATTACTAATCAAAAATTAAGTTTTGATATATTTACAGTAGGAAATTTACAAAATATCTTTTTACTTAATATCCTAATGATTTTTGGCATAAAAGAAAAATTGATCATTTTGACCCATACAATGTTGGCTATTGCTACAAATATACCCATGCTACTTAAGATTGGTTTTGTGGTCCAGGGTCACATATAATTTAAAAGTGTCCTGTTGTACTGCAAAAGCAAACCACACATTTATGTAACATGCTTATGTATTTTTGAATGATCTACTTTTTATATGAATACATAATTGAATCGTGCTATTATTGCATTTATAGTAGCCTAAGCACAGTGAACGTATAGGATTTTACTTGTAATTAATAAATTTCTACTGTATTTATCATGAAAATCCATTAAAATAGAACTTTGTGATAGTATACTGTATATAAAAATCCACAAAAAGATAACATATGTAGTTAGTTGGAGGGCTGATTTGAGAGTGGTGGAAAATGTTGCTGCTGCGGCAGTGACATTGAAGATTTGTTGGGTGACAGCCCTGGTGAAAGGGAGGAGGTGGTCCGAGACGTACAGTTGCCTGAATGGAAGGCTCATGGCACTCGGAGGTGATATGAGCTGAAGGGCAGGTGGAAATCCTGCTATTGCTGAGGAATGGCAAACGAGAATCTAGATGACTGGGTAAAGATTTTTAAACAATTTTGAAATGGAGGGAGATAATTAATAGCAAGGCACCACTGCCCGAAGATTAGTTTATAGAAAAATTGGAATGATTTCCTGGAACATCAGATTTGCATAGACAGCCTAGCTCTAGGATGAGTGACAGGTCTTCATATGGAGCCAATGACCTAAATTTCTGAAAGGCAGAAAGTGAGAGAGACATCAGTTTGAATTTTAAGTCCTGCTGTGAGTTCTGCTTTAATTATAATATAAGCGGAAGACCAGATTTGCTACAGTAATTGAGGAACAGCATTAGTTCAGCAGAACTTGAATTTGCATTTGTTGAAGCAATAGACTGCAGTTGAGTTGTCATGATGGGAGAAAATACTTAGGAGGCCCATACTTTTAACTACAGGGTAGTGGACATGATGAGCAGAGGGAGAAATCTCTGCTGCGGCAGTTAAAAGTAACATGGTTTAATCCTAAGACTGCTGCAGAATGGAGTATTGATGTATATGTAATGCCGTAATGTAACAGGTGAGATATTAGGTACTGATGATACAGCCCATTTAAAGTATCCCTCTTCACGAGCCACAGTAGCACGTTCCTGGCTTGTAGCACAGATACAGTTACGGTGATTGCGAGTTGAATTAATACGTTGCTTAGCCCGGACCAAGCGGACCATCTTCAGAATAAACATAAGAAAATGTTTACACACAGCCCACTGTGCGCACATGTCAGAAAGAGATGCGGTAATACTGATTTTACTTGCTGATTTAGTATGGTCCAAGATTATTATTGATCACATTAATTTTATATTATTTTCTGATTTTATAACTCACAATTGTGAGTTTGTATTATGTACTTCTGAGAAAAAATGTCAGAATTGCAAGATTCTCAAGCGGTACCAAAAGTACCTGTAGTCCAAATGACAGTGTGTTATGATGACTTGATAATCATGATTTTTACACAATGGTAATTCATTAAACATGATGCAAATATAAGGCCAGTAGTTGACAGCTTGTGTACATGAGTGAATTTTTAAATTCAATTCATATTGCTTTATTGGCATGACATACTTAGACACATATTCCCAAAGCATTGTACATAGCAGAATAAAAACAAAACAAAAATACATATAATATACATCCATAAATAAACAAAACAAAATACATGTAAAATACATCCATATATATATATATATATATATATATATATATAAACATTAATGGTACTACTAATGCAGATGTGTTCACTCTTTACTTCTTAGTTTGTGGCATTTATAAATATGATGTGCTACCAAAGAAGAAGTAGGTCCTTCACCATGTAATATTCCTTATTTGTCATTTTCATGGAGTGACTGGAACTCAGGAATAATCTGCTGTATTTGACTATACAGTGCGTCTCTTAAGGACGTGTATTTGTTACAGTGGAAGAGAAAGTGTTCCTCCGTCTCAACTGATCCAGATGTACATTCGTTACAGATTCGCTCTTCTTTAGGTAACCACGTCTTTTTATGTCGTCCTCTTTCTATGGCCAGCTGGTGGTCACTCAGTTTGTGCTTCGTCAGTAAATGTCTGTGAGTTATATTCCTGACTGAGACCAGATAGTCAGCCAGACTGTACTCTCTGTTGAGTTCTCTCTCTCTATATACATTTAGGTCCATATATATTTGGACAAAGGCACAATTTGTGTTATTTTACCTGTTGACCAAAAACATATTCAAGTAACAGTTATATAATGAATATGGGCTTGAATATGGGAGGAAAGGTTAAGGAATTACAGCTCTTTAATATGCACCTCCTCCAACTGACTCAAAACCCATTTCTTGGAGAGGTGTGGGCTATTCCTTCATTATTTATACATCAATTAAGCAGGTTAAAGGTCTGGAGTTGATTCTAAGTTTTCCATTTGCATTTGGAAGCTGTTGCTGTGAACCCACATCATGCGTTCAAAGGATCTCTCCACACAAATCTCCAAACAGACAATTTTTAGGCTTCAAAAACAAAACAAATCCATCAGAGAGATAGCAGGAACATTAGGAGTGGCCAAATCAACAGTTTGGCACATTCTGAGAAAAAAAGAACTCACTAGTGAGCTCAGCAACATAAAAAGGCCTGGGCGTCTATGGAGGACAACAGTGGTGGATGATCAGAGAATCCTCTCCATGGTAAAGAAAAACCCTTTCACAACATCTAGCCAAGAGAAGAACACTCTCCAGGAGGTAGTCATGTCACTGTCAAAGTCTACAATCAAGAGAAGACTTCACAAGAGCAAATACAGAGGGTTCACCACAAGGTACAAACAAGGCTAGATTAGACCAAAAAAACATCTAAAAAAGCCAGACCAATTCTGGAAAAGCATTCTTTGGACGGCTGAAATTAAGATCAACCTGTACCAGAATGACGGGAAGAAAAAAGTAGGAGAAGGCTAGGAACGGACTCATGATCCAAAGCATACATCATCTGTGAAACATGTGGAGTAGTGTGATGGCATGAGCATGCATGGCTTCCAGTGGCATTGGGTTACTGGTGTTTGTTGATAATGTGACAGAAGACAGAAGGAGCCGGATGAATTCTAATGTATAGGGATACACTCTCTGCCCAGATTCAGACAAATGGAGCAAAGTTGATTAGGTACAAATAAATATACATAGTACAAATGGACGATGACAAAACATACAGCAAAAGCAACCCAGGAGTTTTTGAAGGTAAAAAAGTGGAATATTTTTCAATGGCCCTGTCAATCTCTTGATCTCAACCCGACTGAGCATGCATTTCACTTGCTGAAGACAAAACTAAAAGCAGAAAGACCCATGAACAACAACTGTATTCAGCTGAAGTGAAAGCCTGGCAAAGCATCACAAAGGAGGAAACTCAGTCTCTGGTGATGTTCATGAGTTCCAGATTTAAGGCAGCCAATTACGTTTGAGCTCCTGAAAATAGGGGGACTGTTTATAAAAATGGTTATAATTCCTAAGCATTTTATATTACATTTTTGTTCAACACCCTGAATTAAAGCTTAAAGTCTGCACTGACCTGTACCTTCAACAACAACAACAACAACAAAACATATAAAGTTAAAAATTAAAAAAAAAAAGTTTGCAAATTATGTAAATTGACTCCCTGTAATGCTGATAAATTATCTCTGCAGTTTCAATGTCAACCACCACTGAACAAACTACTACAACAGCTATGAAAACCTGTGAGTGATTTTGTTTGGAAATCAGTTATTCTTACTCCATTTTGAATGTCCTTAAAATGACAATTATTATTTCAGGTTCATGATTGTTTATTGAATATTTACTGTATATACTGTGCATCATCACACATTTCACAATGTCTTTTCAGCAGCATTACCTGTAATGTCCACTTCTGAAACCATAACATACAGTACAGCTGGTAAGTTGCTAATAACACATTTCTGGTTATTCTATTATTCTTAAATTTGGAAAAACAATTTCCTTCTGAAAAGTGATTCCCCTTGCGATTTTTATTTTTATTATTAGACCTCCATTCCAAGACAAACCTGTCAACAAGTATTACAAAGGAAATCACGAGTAAGTTCATCCACTCTTCCTCAATGATAAAAATCACTGTGTGAAATTAATGTTGAATTTGTCCATTGGATTCATGGATGTTGGAGACTCATGATTATGGTGTTTTCAACATGGTTAATATTTGTTTATGAATTATGCATATTTTTATTAATATTCAGTTTTAATACTATAACTATATGCTGTTTTTTCCCCGCTGCAGTTTCCATTACAAACTCCACTTTGCCTGGTAACAGTAGAATATCAGAACATAGTAAGTACTTAAGACTGGAATACAATACACAACGTTTAAAATCTGAACAGATTTTTAAACACCAGACATCATACACTTGCTGACTTTGTAAATAGTTACAGAGGAAAACTGCCCATCATACACTACATGACTGAGGATCACACACTACCAAATATTGAGTTGAGTGCTTCAAAAAGATATCTGAACAAAATGTTAAATCACACTGGAACATTCTGTGTTTCACCCAATATGTTTGCTTATTTATTTACATTTTTGGGGGAAGTTACATTGATTTAATAAAATGTCAGTACTTTTTTTTAGCTCTGGCTTTCAGACATAAAATGTTTGTTGTTTCCATGTTCAATATAACTTAAGATGTTCTCACTGCAGTTTCAACAGAAACATCCACTCAAAAAGCTTCGCAAATAGACACATGTGAGTAAAGTTTAGTGCACAATTAAAACCTGTATACAACATATATATGTATATGTTTATTATATATATATATGTTTATATTATGTTTATTCATATAGCAATTTTTTTTTACCGTTTCAATTTCAGCAACAATGGCGATCACTTTCACAACAGCTTCCCCCAGAACAGGTAACTTACTGCATCTTTTCTAAATATCAGCAGACTGCCATATTAGGATTTTTAAATTTTTTTATTTTACCATGACTTCAATCACTGAAACACTGATGTCTATAATCACCATGCGTTAGTCATGTAGTCTATGATTTCATGAGGGGTTTTTTTTTTTTTACTGTTGCAGCTGCTTCTAGTGTTCACACGTCAATGGCTCATCCTACAGATCCACACACAGGTTTTGATATTATTTCGGAGTACTTTGCTTTCATATTTTAATTGATTTGATGATTTCACTCAATTTCAAATATATTCAAATAATATCAGCAGACTGCCATATTAGGATTTTTTAATTTTTTTTTATTTTACCATGACTTCAATCACTGAAACACTGATGTCTATAATCACCATGCGTTAGTCATGTAGTCTATGATTTCATGAGAGGTTTTTTTTTTTTCTGTTGCAGCTGCTTCTAGTGTTCACACGTCAATGGCTCATCCTACAGATCCACACGCAGGTTTTAATATTATTTCGGAGTACTTTGCTTTCATATTTTAATTGATTTGATGATTTCACTCCATTTCAAATCTCTGTAAAACATTTACTTCTTTCTATGCACACAACAAAAGTAAAACAAATATACATTTTCTCAGTTATTTTGTGTCACTTCTGATGTAGGTGGACTGATGTATCTAAAGCACATATTAAACATCATAATACACATAAATACAGACTGAAGTGTTGGTTTTATTTTGACACAGGCACAAGGTTTATAGTGCTGGTTTCCACTGCCGTTGCTGTAATTTTGTCTGTACTCACAGGACTCATCTGTCTGTGCCGGTTTGGAAGTAAGTCAAGTTTACAAACGTACATTCTTTGGGCCTCATTCATCAGTCTTTCATAAACATATAAGTACATTCGGAGTAACTGGTGTGTAAAAAACTCTCCTCTGGATTCACAAATGTGTGTATCTAAATGAATTCAAATCATTTGTAAATAGTGTGCATGCACACTCATTCACATTTAACATAATCCCCGACCCATGAATTACAACTATGTGAATTGTGCACAGAAATGTTATGTGATCTTTTTACCCTCAAGCTTCTTCACTGCAGACAGCAAGCCAAATAAGTTTAACCTTTAATAGCTTAAAGATTACTTGGCTATATGGGGAAACAAACTTGTGAAATATCATTATAGTACATACTGTATGGTGTTATCAAACTGCAGTGTCACCAAACACTTTTATGAATATGAAAATAAGTCATGAATGAGGCTTATTGTACATTGTGTTGGATATGTACTGAACTTAATGCCATTCAATATAGAATTAATAATGCAAGATAGAATTAAACATATAATGCTGTAACTCATTGTTTTCTAGGTAAAAAAAGAAGAAAACAGTAAGTCTTTTTTCATGCATTCTGTTCCGTAGTCTGTGATATATATTGTTGTAAATATTTATTTTTCATAAAAACTATTTTTGTTGTCCAGGAGCTAAATGTGTGAATGTTTAGCTTCTTGTTTAGCTTCTTTAGCTTATACATGTATGAAAAGATGCCATAAAGAGCAATATTTGATTCTTTGCAAAATTAGATTAATAAAAATGGAAGTGCCCAGTCAAGGAATTGGTGTGGTGAGTATCTGTGCATTTACAATTTATATATATATATATATATATATATATATATATATATATATATATATATATATATATACCATAATAAGTGAGAATGGCTAAATGGGACTTATTTATTGATTATTGATTATGTTATTTAGAGTTGTTCTGGATCTGCAGAGATATATTCTCTGATCACTTCTGTACCAGAAACATCTCAGCCCATATCTGGAGGTAAGAGAACATTATTCTCAGGAAATGATCTCAGATAAATTAAAAGCGTAGTTGCTAACAGATGTCACCATGTGAGGTTAAAGTTACAAACATTGTGCAGTGGCCGTGGTGTCTGGTACCATTTCCTCTTTCAGGTCATCGGCAGATCAGCATTATTAACCACATCTTCTTTTAAAGGAACAGTTCAGGCCATAATGAAAAAAAAAAAAAACCTCACCATAAAATCTTAGAACTTGTAACAATAACAACAGTCGTGGCCTAATGGATAGAGAGTCGGACTTGTAACCCAAAGGTCGTGGGTTCGAGTCTCAGGTCCGACAGGGACTGTAGGTGTACCCTCAATACCACAACTGAGGTGAGACCCTTGAGCAAGGCACCAAAACCCCCAACTGCTCCCCGGGCGCCGCAGCATTGGCTGCCCACTGCTACAGGTGCATGTTCACTACTGTGCGTGTGCACTTGGATGGGTTAAATGCAGAGCACAAATTCCAAGTATGGGTCACCATACTTGGCCACATACCACTTCCCCTTCCCCCTTCCTACACACAATGAAGTTTCTGGAGCACTGGGGTAATGTGACGTGAGGATGTGTAAGTCAAAACGCACATTTGAGTTTTGTATATATTGCAACCTCTTAACAGAACTTGCTGGTAAACCTGGAAAGAGAAAATTACAATAATCGAGCCATGATGTGATGGAGGCATGAATAAGCCTCTCAGCATCAGGCCTAGAAAGAAAGGATCTAATGTGAGTGATGTTACAGAGATGGAAAAAAACAACTTTAGTTATGTTTTTAAAATGAGAATTAAAAGTCAGCTTAGCATTGAAAATCATGCCTAAATTACACACCTGGGCAGAAGGAGATATTTGGGTATTGTCAACGTTAACTGAAAGTTTAAAATTACTATAGTTATTAACATTAGATAGAGTGCCAATTAATAAAATTTCAGTTTTAGAACAATTTAGCTTAAGAAAGTTGTGTTTCATCCATGCCTTGATTTCCAGCAAACAGGCAGAGAGAGTCGAAAAGGAAGAAGTGGAATCAGGCTGAGTGCTAATATAAATCTGGGTGTCTTCCGCGTAACAATGATAGCCCAGGCCATACTTCTGAGTAATCTGCCTAAGAGGCAGCATATAAACACTAAATAAAACAGGACCCAGAACTGACCCCTGATGGACACCCTGACACAAAGGCACAGTCTGAGATCTGTTAGTACCCAGGTAAACAAACTGAGAGCAATCTGAAAGGTAAGATTTAAACCAGTTCAACAAAGACCAATCCACCTAGATTATGTAGTCTGTCCAGTAATATGCTGTGACATATCGTATCGAATGCAGCACTAAGATCTAACAGAACCAAAATGCTACAAGCCCTAGAATTAGCTATAACTAGAAGGTCATTTAAGACTTTAACTAGATTAGTATACGTACTGTGTCCAGACCTAAACCCAGATTGAAAAGTCTCTAGTAGGCTATTTGTATAAAGATGAGTTTGGAGTTGGCTAACAACCACATGCTGAAGGACTTTTGCCAGGAATGGTAAATTGGAAATTGGCCGATAATTGGACATCTCAGCAATATCACTCCCAGGCTTTTTAAGAACCGGTGTAACTGCTGCCATTTTTAAAGCAGGAGAACCAATCCCTACACTGAGTGAGGCATTGACAATAACAGACAAACAGTTTTTCAACACAGTAGAAGAAAAGGATCAAGTATACAAGTAGTTGAGTTCATTGACAAAACAAGTTTAGAAATGAAATCAGAATCAACAGCATTGAAACTTGAGAAAACAAACTCAGGTAAATTTGGAGGATGTAAGTCACCAATAGTATGACTAAGATGGTCAAGATCAATATCACTGATTTTCCTAAAACGGAAAACATGTTCTTTCACAGTCTGCAAAGAAGAAGGAATCAAATTGAACGTGAGGAGCTTGTGGTCACTTATACATACATCAGACTTACATTAAGACTTGTATAATTATACAGAGATCTTCCCGTTTGTCGTAAAGCTCTCAATCTATTTTGCAAATGCTCTCATTCAGTCATAGTGTTTGGTATCAAGACATGCATTTATGTGTTTGGTGTCACTGTTGTCAAATCTAACGTGATGCATACAATATGAAGCTTTTTCGGTGAAGCCATTTTACATTTGTCCTCTTGTTTTGTATAGTTTTCTATTGACTCTGTTTGACCCTCTTCATCATGTTGTTCTTTCAAAGGCCTCGAACACCCGAAGTCACATCAGGACAGCACAGCAGATCCCACAGACACTCGCTCTTTCATTTTGTCTGTAAATTCAATTTACCAGCCCTCAGGTAATGAAATGTTTCTCTCATTAAAGTGGTCATATTATGAGGAATCAAATCTTTGTTCTGTTCACATAAAAGTTGTTAATATAGACCTACTATGAAAACAAACTGTGGTTTCACAACTCAAAACTTCCTCTGTATTCCAAAAACTACATTTTTGGTGCCTCCATTTAGAAGGTGAGATACTTAGCCTCCCAATCATGCTGAGCTAATATGGAGGAAGTTGGACAAATATTAAATTCATCACAACACTGATGCAGAGAATGATTCTTAGAGATGATTCTGCTGTGTCAAAGCTTAACATGCATTAAAGTTTCATGACAAAAAGCTTGTTCATCAAGGTCAACATGTTTAATGCTTCTGCACTGCATTACAGATGTTTTGGTCAATAAACAACAGAAAAGGGGAAATCCAGAGGAAAATGAGGTATGTTTGAACACTGTCACACACCAAACATACATAACTGTCCATCGTGAACAGAATACAAACACATTTACCTGTGCCTTAATAATCTTTCTTCTTCCTTAAGAATGTTTATCACCTGTACTCCACGATCCCTGACAAACCAGTTCACTCAAACGCAGAAGATCACGTGTACAGTTTGTTGAATATGCACTGATGAATCTCATATCTGTGTTCATTATGTACAGCGACTATAAATAAAGTGTCTTGACTTGCAGACAAAAACAGTAGTGTTTATTATTTTCTTTTTATTATTTTCTTTTTATTATTCAGTGTTTGGTGTGGAATATACTGTGATCTCAGTGAATATCCAGAGCATCTTCTCTGGCAAACCCACTAGTACAATACCACTAGTGGAGCTTGGGCATTCAATAAGAGCTGAACTAAAATTGTAATGATAAGAACTTTTCTGATGAAATTGAACCATCTGAAGGTTTGAACCAAATACTTTTTTTCTTATTAGTTCCTCTTCAGGAACTCGAGCTGCGTCCGAAAACGCATTGGGAACACCTCCAGAGTGAGCGGCTCTGAATATCGTGTGCAATCAATCCAATGGATGGACGAGACGTCACGGACGGGGTGACGTAACGACCAGCTGGCTTAAAAGCATGTGCGGTGAAGCCGGCGTCAGCTTTTTGTCATTCAGCAAGCGCTCTGTGTGTGTATTCATTGTCTCTCTCTCTGTTGTGAGTCTTATTTAGTGTTGTTTGTCTCACTAAAAGCATAAGCTCCCTGATATCTTTTGCATACAGGAATAAGTATGTCAAAAAACGACGTCACAAGAATGCACGTCACACCTCTGTTCATCAATTTGCACTGGCTACCAATAGTGGCTCGCATAAAATTCAAGGCATTAATGTTTGCATACAAAACCACCTTTGGCTCTGCACCCCTTTACCTAAATTCAGTACTTCAGACCTATGTGCCCTCTAGAAGCTTGCGTTCTGCAAGTGAACGCCGCATTATTGTGCCTTCCCATGAGGCACAAAATCACTTTCTCAGACTTTTTCATGAACTGTTCCCATCTGGTGGAATGACCAGCCCAACTCAATCCGAGCAGCTGAATCCTTAGCCATCTTCAAGAAACGGCTAAAAACCCATCTCTTCCATCTTTATTTGACCCTCTAACTCTAGCATTCTCTTTTCTAATTTTATTTTATCTATCTCCTTTCTTTTTAATAAAAAAAAAAAACACACACACTTGACCCTCTATCAATTGCATATTTATTCTCTAACTGCTAGCTTTTCTTAAAAAAACTAAAACACTAACTTTCTTTTCTATATTCTATCTACTTGTTAAAAAACAAAAAAACAAAAAAAAAAACAAAAAAAAAAAACCTTGCTACGTGTACTGTGTTAGGCTAACCGAGACTTGTCATATCGCTTGCATGTTGTTGCTCTTTTGTTGGTTTTGATTGCTTCTATTGTCCTCATTTGTAAGTCGCTTTGGATAAAAGCGTCTGCTAAATGACTAAATGTAAATGTAAATGTAAAAAGATATCTGAGAGACACGGGCGAGAGCAGCTCGCAGTATAGGCTGTGTGTTCCTCCTTGCAGACGTTACATCACTGCTAAGGATACACAGCTTGTGCGCGTCCTGCTTGGGAGCGGAGCATGCACGGTCGGCTCTCGAGGGAGCCGGCTGCCCGCATTGTGAGCGCCTTCCAATGCACGTGCTCCGCTCCCGGAAAGCTCTCTTTGATGAGAAGGGAGCCTTCACCAGCGTTCCCCGCGGTGTTGGTCCCGCTGCCGCCGAGGCGGAGCGGCGTCGGCACTCGTGGGGATCGCAGTTGGATCTGCTGGAGGGAATGGAGACGGCCGAGTCCCTATCTCCTTCCTCACCCATCAGATTCGGCGGCCGCTCCCCGGGATCGGAAGCCCGCTCGGCAGTTACTTCCCCCCGGGGAGCGGGCTCGGCGCTTCGCCTTTCATCCTCCGAGGAGGGTGAACGTAAGAGCGCCGAGGCTCCGCCCCCTCAGTCGCCCCAGTATGAGGAGCTGTTGTAGGTAGAAGGGTCTGTCTCATAGACTGTATAAAAACATGGACGTAGTGTCCGTGACGTCACCCGTAGGTTTATGAAGAGCGTTTTTGAAGCTCTGGGCGGAGTCGGCCGTCGCCATCTTGGCATAGGGATATGCCGTATCAAATTTTCATGTTGCGATTAATTGCTAATGCTTTTATCACGGTATACGATATGATCACGGTATTTAAATTTAGTTGCAAAAAAGTGTTGTCATAATACAGTATAACAGGTTTAATAACTTTTTTCTTATAACAAAAATATCTGAACATTTAAATACAATAAAGCAATACACAAAAAATTTATAAAGTTAAATATTTTACACAGATTAAAGTGCAAAAGAATTAAAAGACCAATAGGTATCACTTTACAGTAAGATCTCATTAGTTAACCTTAATCCCCATTCAGACTATACGATTTTTTTTGTCGGTTACGACAATCACTGTGTCAGATTATGCGATTTTGACTCATAAAATCTTGTCGTGTCTTGAACAAGAAACATGTCAGACTATACGATGCTACCCGAGCATTCATCGCATGCCGTTATTAACGACGTGCGTGCTGTCATCAGACAAGACATGGTGCTATGAGCGTAAACAAACAACGGCTAGCAAACAGCGTGATTTGCCATCTTGTCATCAGAAAAGCCCAAAAAAAAAAAAAAAAAAGGAAAACCTGACAATGGACACAAATCTGGATTGCATGAAGAGGATGGTATGGACTGTCAAAGAGAACTGAGGTAAAATTGTTTTTATTTTACCTTTTTTCACTGTGTTGCGGTAGTCCCTCATCATAAATGCAGGAGCATTGTTGCTGTAGCTCCACAAACATTTCCTCCATTGTAAAATTGCATCTAGCAAGACCGATACCGTCGTCTCTCTTTCGTTTCGGCTTGTTTGAAAGCTTGTACAAAGGCGCTTCTGTGCTCCTATTGGCCAGTGTCACAGATGTGATGGAACTTGTCGTGTACGACGGAAAAAAAAAAAATTAAACATGCTAGTCTTTCTGTGTTGACATCATGAAGCATCGCAGAGGTGTCGTGCACTATGACACACTACATGAGATGAAGCGATTGAATCGTGCGTCCCGACGCCCATTGTCGTTTACGAATCCCCACGACACCCTACGTGAAGCAGATCGTGGCAAAATCGGGCTAAAATCGTGTAGTCTGAACGGGGCTTTAGTTAATGCATTAACATTATCAATGAGCAAAAGCTACATTTGCTACAGAAGTTATTAATCTTTGTTAAAAATAATACAACTCTTAGTTCATGTTAGCTTGGGTTCATTTACAAAAAAAAAAAAAAACAGTTTATAACACAGTTTATAATTATTTTGCTTTTAACAACGTGTTATTAAATATTTGAATTAGCTAAGATTAATGAATGTTTAGAATAATTTTTCATTGTGAGTTTGTTAACTAATGAATTAACTAATGTTAACTAATGAAGCCCTAATGTAAAGTGTGACCAAACAATGAAGAATCAAAACACTTTCAAACAATATCTAGGGCATGTTGTAGTACAGATTAAAATGTAAAAAAGTTTTAAAATAAATAGCCTATTTAGTCTAAATATTAAAGTATTTGGCGCTGTGATGAACACCACTGCGAATACAAAAAATCTGAATGGGTGTTTAAATCATTTAAATACCTTTTAGAAAGTAGCGCAGCTGCTTTGTTTAAGGGGTTTCCGGGGTAACGGCTGCATCTGCTGTTCAGCGCCCTCTGCTGTCAGAGAGTGAATGTGCACTTTCATCCAGAGCGTCTCTCACGCGTTCCGCCATGCCTTCTCATCTGTGCTTGTTTACATCAGAGTGCACACTGGTCTTTGATGCAGCTTACAGCGGTGTTGTGCATTTAACCAGTTGATGGGAAAAGTATTCTTAAAATGCATTCAAAACTCAGAATAACTTTTAATAAATAATTATTTTCGGTATTTTGAAGTGCCCACGATAACAATACCGTGCATATTCATTATGGTGATATATCGCATTACCGAATACTGGCACATGTCTATTCCCGGATAATCGAAAATGGGCAAAGAGGCGGGAGTTGGTTGCTGAAACCACGCCCACTTAGCTCAACAGTGGTGACCGCAGCGGCAATCCACCTGTCACTCAAGTGGCCACGCCCTTAATTATGCAGAACTTTAAGGCTTAACATAATTTAAATGGATGCCTTATAAAAAAATTCACCCCCCTCACAGTTGTTATGAAGGGCAAAGTTAGTTATATAGACTAAAACCACTTTTTGTACCAGGCTGTAAACATGTTTTTTTTCTGCTGTAAAGTTGGGCATTTTAACATGGGGAGTCTATGGGACTGACTCCCTTTTGGAGCCAGCCTCTAGCGGCCAGTCGATGAATTGCAGTTTTAGTCACTTCTGTGTTGGTTTCACGAAGAGAGAGCGGGAGGTTGCCGCTTGGTCTGTCTGCGGACTGCAAGAGAGGGGTGTAACTTGAAGTTGTCCAAATCACACAGAACCACGCGAGATGTCAAAACGAGATGTTGTTGGGTTCAATAAGTACTCACTTAATGAGCGCTAAAAGAGTACATACCAAAGACTATAGAACAGTCCCTCCAGGATTTCGCGGCACTTTTTTTCTGATTTTTGGGGCCTAAAATTACTGATTTTGCTGTGGCTTTTCTCAAAATTTGCGGTGATTTTTGCGGCATTTCTTATTGTTTTGCAGTGAAAATATACCACAGACAACATTCTTCTAACATTGTTATAACTTTTCTGACTTCGAGAACCATAGGGCACCAGACTAATATTTGAGGACACCAGCACAAGTGCCATTAAGTTCTACAGAAGGTGGCACCAGGACCTGACAGTAAAGCACTCACCCTAATCGCACATGTACATCTCGGAGATGTCTATTTGATGTCTGCATTTACATATGCAAGATGTATTTTTTTAGGGTATTTGCTCATCTGCAATACGTCTCCAAGTCTTTTTTATTTTTAAATAAGTATTTGCTTTCCTACATTATGAAACTCAGTGTCGTTTGTTCTGATATCCGTAGCTTTAACAGAATTCTGGGCCGAATTTGAATGCTTCTCAAAAGATTTGACAGAGATGTTACTGATTCTGCGGTGAATTCGACTACTTTCTTTACTGTATCTCCCAGCACTGTGTATAACGGTGTTGCGTGATCGAGAGCATCCCGCAGATCCGGCCCGAGCAGATAAACGGTCTGCGCCGCGTAGTGCGGATTAGTTCCGCTTTCGGTTCGTTTGTCCAATGCAGCTCTAGTAAATCGGTCATGATGAGAACACGAGGCTTCATTCCATTTTTGTAATTAAGAAACAACCTTTCTTTGACTGAATGCGCGTTGCGATGACGTCACAGGACGCGTCTAAGCCCAAAATCTGCAGAAAATTTGCGGCAATTACGAAAATTTGCAAGCTCTTGCGAAAATTGCAGAGTTTGCTTGATTTTGCAATAAATTCAGCGATCGCAGTATCGCGAAATCATGGAGGGACTGATAGAAATACAAAGACAATTCACTCCTATACTTATGAATGGGAGAAAGTGCAAGGCTCAATATGGCGGGATAGTCCCGCCTTCTAAATGAAAGAGCCAATTGTTGATTGGTAAAGTCATTGCGTCACTGCAGCGGCCGTTAGAAGCTCCGGTTCCCATAGAAACCTGGGGCTGGACCAGCAGCTGCGCATGCGCAGTCATAAGCGCGTTGGAGCTACTCATGAGCATTGGCAGGTCTAGCCTGAAAAATAAGCCTTTTAAACGCTATTTAAGCATAAGAAACAACATTCATGGGGCAGTTCATTTCAGATTTTATTGCTGATTTGAAATATGTAATTTAATCGCGAGTTCAGCGAGCAGTTTTTAAGATATCAGGTTTCCCCCATTCATTTAGATAGGACTTGGTCTTGTTTGAGCTGCCCGGAGGCGTTGCAAATATGGCGGCCGAGTGAACGGACTTTCCTTAAAAGGGACTTTGGTACATACTCTACAGCCTGAATGGGTAAAGTATGAATGCGATTCGGATATCATCCGCTATGTTGACGTTATCATGTGATCTAAGACGTTATAACAAGCGCAACAACTTAAAAGGTATGAGTGACAGGTTTAATTCATCTGTAAGTATCTTGATATTGATGAAATTTGCTAATTTTGCAGTCTTGTTGAAGAAACAGCTGCCCTTTTATTTTGTGAATGTAGTATAGCCAATACATTTTGGGTTGATTTAAGTTATATTTTTAACCTCACTAATGAGATCCACAGTTTTATCCTTAAAGCATTTTTAATTTTTTTTTTTTATTACGAAAACCCAAAATGGTTATCTCTTGAATGTTTTGTTAATTATTTTATTTTATCATCCACAAGCAAAAGTGGCTTAAATCTCCTCTGTTTTCTTCTATTTTTTTTCTTGTTGAATTAACTTTATTGTTTCATCCCTCAGGCTTCTAAAAAAAAAAGCATCATGATGAATTATTCAAAGATATTTAACCTTGTCACTGTGCTTTTTTTTTCTTCTGTGTATATTATCTCATACTATGATGAACACATGACATTTTTGTGTACTGTTTTATGCCATTATGATTGTTCATTGTTAGATACAACCATCTTTCCCTGATCTTTTATGTAATACGTTCGGCAATAATGATAATAAAAAGAGGGACAGGTGCACTAACACATCATAGCATCACTAACTCAACAATCTAGTACGGTTTTCCTCAGCGGTTGCAGTGTCAGACTCAGCACAAAGGATATGTCGGGCAGCTGCTCGAAGATCTCGCCTTTGGAGAAGACTGTTGATTTTATACTCTAAAAATGTAAGTATTACTACTTAAAAATTAAGATTACCCCAGAATGAATTGCATAGTTTGCCCACACCAACACTTACACGCAATAATAATGATAAGTGCTAACCAATAATTATATTACTTTTTTTAAATTTATTTATTTATTTTTATTTTTTACATAAAATGACATTTTAGTAAAACAAGCAAAATGTAATTTTTTGTTGTGACATAGCTATACATGAATATACACTAGCTGAACAAATGCAGTTGAATACATCAATTTTCAGTCAAGCAATTAATACATGAATTAATAAAATATATTTTATTTACTGACAACAAGAAACATGAATAAATGAGTAAAAGAATGAATAAAAGTAAGCATCACAATAAATACATACATATACAAGTCAACAACAGATGAAGCAAAGCTTCATTCAAACTTATTGTTCTAACAATCATGTATTTACAGATGGTGAACCCACATCCTACTGCCATCTCAACACAGATGTGTCAATTCTGCAGCTGCGCTGTGCTTCACAATCTTGCTCTTCTCAATGGGGACATCGTTGACCCAGAGGATGAGGAAGACCATGATGATGGCCCCCTGAACCACACAACCTTGAAGCAAGAGCAGGACAACATGTGCAGGACAATCTGGCTGCTGCTGTGTCTGCTCCAAACATTCGTGTGCCTGCTCTCCATGAACACCACTACCTGTAAAACATTTAAACAGAGTTAAACATTTACAATTCATGTTGTCAGCTTTCCATTTCTTGCCAAATTTCATTTCGTGTTTACAATTACAAGCATTTTTTTTTTTTTTTTTTGTAGCTTTATTACTTTTGTAGTTGGCTAAACCACTGAACTGGTGAGCAGAAGGTTGCTGGTTTGTCACCACCGGTGTGTCCTTCAGCAAGGCTCTTTTCTCCAGGTTGATCCAGGGGATTGTAGGTCCCTGTAATGAGAGCACTGTAAATCACTTTGGATAAAAGCTTCATGACATTTTTTGATGATGCTTTCGAAGCTTCTGAAAGTCAGCCTTCATTGTATGAACAGAGACCAGCAGAACAAACTTGACCAAAATCACATCCTCAGTGTCTTTTGGTCTTTCTCGAGATGTTCTCGGTGGCTCTGAGCTCACTGATGATGAAGAGACCACAGCAACATCTGGTCCAGATGAGGCAGTAAGGGCAGGTGGAGTGATGGAGGCTCATCCATGGCACCAGACCATTTCCAGGATGCTGCTGTGGACTCTCCATCCTCACTGCTCACAGCAGTCTGCAGACATTTCAGATCATACAAAAACGCCCAAACATAATACATAAGCAGTCATTTTAACAGCACAATGTCATCTGATCTCTGTATTAGAAGTAACAAAATGATCTTACTTTATCCTTTTGTTTCAGGTTTTCCCTTTTTCACAAATGTTGCTGTCACCTTCCCTTGCAGGTCCTGCTCCACCACAAAAGATCTGCATCAAATGCACAGGAATCAAGAATAAAAAAGTGCTGTAATAGTTGTTTGAAATTACAATAATTAAAATAAACTACAACTTAAGATTTAAAAGATGTTTTATTCATTTCTGTAGTGTACTCACTCAAAGCCTTTGATGGCAGCATTCCTTCATCAGTCACTCTGCACCGGATAAACACACGTGTGTCTCATTTGTCCCTGTAACATCCAGACAAGATTCAGTCACCTCTGTGATTTATCTGCTCAATACTGCATTTACATGTTGAGGTAGTTGCTGATATAGCCAACACAAATGTTCCTTAAATTAACAATATTACTAATGGATAAATAAAATAGATAACTTATGGTTAGTTACTTTATATAGACTTGTTTGTTTACATGACTTACATTCATCCAAAGCAGTGTTGACAACAGTGAATTCTACATAACAGCACACATACATAACTCACTCAGATGCCTGTTTCATGTCTATTAGATGTGCTCATCTGCAATACTTATCAAAAATTATCCTGTCAGATGTTAAATAGACATTTAGTAATCATCCTTAAGATGTATATGGTTTATGTAAATCCACTTTTGAGGCGTATGTGTACTTAATGGAGCTCCCCTGTTAGTTATGCATTATAAAACGTGTTTTTACAGCAAAATCACAAATATGCTATATTATGTAGGCCACAGACAGGGTTTAGATTAAGCCAGGATTAGGCCATAGTTCAATTAGGACATTTGAGTAGCTTTTATAAATGTGCCTTGGATAAAAAAACTACTGATGTGCATCTTGAGACAAAACAATTATTTTAAGATCAGTCAGTTCAAGTTGCTTTCAGTTAAAACAGCCCAGACATGCATTTTAATCTGGGACTACTCTTGACTTGTCTGTGAAACCGGGGGATAGCGTCTTTACACCTTAGTTTTAAAAGATTATTAACTCCATAAACAATACCACTGTATGAAAATGACTTACACACTTCAATTTAAACGGTTATTTTGGGGAAAAAAAAAATATTCTCACCATTGTCTCTATACAAATGGTCATCTTGCCAACAACATCTCGTTTTGACACCTCGCGTGGTTCTGTGTGATTTGGACAACTTCAAGTTACGCCCCCTTCCAGTTACACCCCTCTCTTGCAGTCTGCAGACAGACGCTATTGGTTGGAGGTGATGACTCGTACTGTGGCCAAGTTAAAGATCGACTGGCAGGCCGAGGATCCTGCTGAGCCGCAGATGAGCAGACTAGATGAACGCTTTCTGCGAGTGAAGCGGTCACCTCCAACACGGAGCCTGCCGTTTTTCCCCAATCCCCACGCTGAGGTGTCGAGATTGTGGGCGAGACCATTCTTGGCCCGCCTCTTCATCCCCTTGTCCGATTACTATGGTTATGTGGGGGGTTTGAATGAGCGCGTTTATAGAGCGATGCCTCGAGTGGAACAAACGGGTCCTGTGTACTGTGGAGAGAGGCTACAGATCCCAGTTCGGTTCTCTTCCGATATCGTTTCAACGGGGTCATTCCCACTCTGGTGGGCCCCGAGCAGGCTCTGGTAATGGAACAAGAAGTAGACACTCTCTTGTGTAGGGAGGTTTTTGAAAAAGTCCCTGCTTATGTAGAGAGTCCGGGTTCTACAGCCGGTACTTCGTCGTTCCAAGAAAGAGGGAGGGCTGCCATCCTTCCCTATCTAGGAAGTTTCTGAGGTTTGCTTTGGGGGCAGAGCTTACCAATATCGGGCTCTTCCTTTCTGGCCTGCGCCCCGCACTTTCATGAAGTGTGTGGATGCTGCTTTGGCCAAAAAGCTGCAAGTGTTGTTAGGTCTCCTCTCGCTATAAAGAGTTATTGAGACCTCCGCTCCAAGAGCTCGGCTGTTCGGCGAGTGTCGTCAGGTCTCCTCTCGCTATAGAGAGTTTTTGATCCCTCCACTCGCCAGAGCTCCGCTTGGACAGCATGTGTGAGTGGTAGGTGAGCCTCCTCACAAGGTGTCCAGTGTGTGGAGTGTAGTAGGCCTCCTCTCGTTCTAGAGAGTTGTCATGCTGAGGCCTCCGCTCCAAGAGCTCAACTGTTTCGGCGAGTGTCGTCAGGTCTCCTCTCGCTATAGAGAGTTTTTGAGACCTCCACTTGTCGGAGCTCCACTTGGATAGCTGTGTGAATGATAGGTGAGCCTCCTCACAAGATGTCCAGTGTGTGGAGTGTAGTAGGCCTCCTCTCCTATTTTGATTTACACCATAAAATAATCACGACAAAGTGTGCTGATCAACACGCGGTTAACTTACCGTGAATCACAACAGTTGTCACTAAAGCATGCATTTCTTAACGTAGGAACCCAGAGATTTTCTGCCCATAGCCGCTATAAGGCCGGTGTTGTGCCAAATTCTGACCCCTGCCAGATTACTACCCCCTAGAATTGGTAGGTTAAGCGTTAGGTGTGGGGGAGGGGTTAGGATTAGGGGTGGGGTTAGGATTAGACAATCAGGTAGCAATTTCAACGAGAGGGGGTAATAATTTGGCAGGGGTCGAAAATGGGCACAACACTGGTAATGTGTGAAATCCTACCGTGCCCGCGCTCCCGAAACCCCACGCAAGACTCATTCGCGCACTGCGGACGGAGGATGCTGAATCCGGGGATACCAATATGAACCGCGAATGTAGATACCTTCATATACTACTACAGTTACCAAACATAAAAAATAAAAAACTGAAACAAGTCACTTAACAGTTGTGAATCACTCCTCTTGCCGCGCCCAAATGTCGACCGTTGAAGATCCCGTAGATTTGAAATTTACAGCAATATGCTGTACATTTGCGTCAAACGTCACACGACCCCAGAATGCATTGCAGTTTACAGAAATATGCTGTATTATTAGAAAAAACAGTGCATTGCTGTAAAATATTGCTGTATTTTTTACAGCAATTTGTTACAGTGTAACCTTGAGACGTTTTCTGTATTTAAAAATGCTTAAATCAGTTTTTCAAGGACCATCATGTGACGTACTACTTCTCCCACAAAATCCATCCGATTACATCAGAGATGGAAGAGAGAATAATGATTCACATCCTGTTTTTAGTGAATCATTCATTCCAGTGTGTATTTAGTTTTAAAAAAATGCCCTTTTTATGTTATGATTGTTTCCAAGAAGCATCATCCTTCCTGACGCTATATGCAATACAGACTGAACGGCAGGTCAAAACATCCAATGAGGCCTGACATTATTATAGCAAACTACAACTCTTGGTTCAATGAGGTGTCTCACTAAAGGTTTGTAATCAAGTGGTATTTATGCACATTTGGGCATAAGAACCTTTAAGCAAAAGACACAAGCACTCACTGACATCACTGATGCTGCTGCTGAGTTATTTATTAATTTATTTTAAATGTGTATTTAAAATGTTTTTCTAAAGGACCTGGGCTGGACAGTGACAGCTGGTTAGAACACTCTCAATAACACATCTATAGAAACCAGTGAGGATGGAGAGGGTGTCTGCTCTTAGCTTCTTTAGAAAATGCATGCGTTGTTGGGCTATCTTCACTAAAGAGGAGAAGTGTCTATGTGCAGGCCCAGGAATTTGAAGTTTTTTGTTGTTTTGACTTGAGTGTATACATCAACAGCTGTCTTTTTTAGATTTTTTTTTTTAAACAAACGTGAATAATATAATATTATTGTACTTGTAAACATTGTCAAGAAGATGTAATGTAGTGATCTGTTTTGTGTTGTTTCAGAATCTCCTACTGTAAAAGTATCTCCAGATGTCATAAGAGAGTCCAGCTCAGTGAAGATCAGCTGTGAGAATCCAGCAGATGTTGCAGTGAATCAGTGTTATTTCTACATAAACAGAGAAGTGAAGAATATAAAAACCAGTTGGAAATGTGATCTGGATCTCTCTGGTGCTGAAGTGCTCAGATGGGCAGCTGTAAAATCACCTGAATCACTCAACATTTACTGTTACTAGACAATACATGGGACTGATAAACCATCACCTCATTCTCCTCCTGCCACAGTGACGGTTCTAGGTGAGAAATTTTGCTGCTTTTAGAAACTGTTACCACAATGTGTGTGTGTTTTAATAACTGTGGTTTATTTATCTTCAGGTCCACTTCAAAAACCCTTCATGAGTGTTAGTAAAGATGATTGTGATTTTGTGAGCTCTGTCCAAATATCTCTCTAAAATAATTTACAAACATCCCATTTAATAATCATGAATGACTCAAGTAACATCACCAGTATGTGACATATGGTATATTTTATGTTTAGTTCAAATACAGCTGCATGGGGTCCATTTTCAAAGTTTATTCACACATAGTAAGAGGTAGCAGTCAGAGAACTCAACAATGACATGGTGGTTCATGACTATGCTGCTTTTTTCAACATGGCTACTAATTGATTTGCTCCATAATGTATCTGTATAGTAGAAAAAAAAAATATTCTCACCATTGTCTCTATACAAATGGTCATCTAGCCAACAACATCTCGTTTTGACACCTCGCGTGGTTCTGTGTGATTTGGACAACTTCAAGTTACGCCCCCTTCCAGTTACACCCCTCTCTTGCAGTCTGCAGACAGACGCTATTGGTTGGAGGTGATGACTCGTACTGTGGCCAAGTTAAAGATCGACTGGCAGGCCGAGGATCCTGCTGAGCCGCAGATGAGCAGACTAGATGAACGCTTTCTGCGAGTGAAGCGGTCACCTCCAACACGGAGCCTGCCGTTTTTCCCCAATCCCCACGCTGAGGTGTCGAGATTGTGGGCGAGACCATTCTTGGCCCGCCTCTTCATCCCCTTGTCCGATTACTATGGTTATGTGGGGGGTTTGAATGAGCGCGTTTATAGAGCGATGCCTCGAGTGGAACAAACGGGTCCTGTGTACTGTGGAGAGAGGCTACAGATCCCAGTTCGGTTCTCTTCCGATATCGTTTCAACGGGGTCATTCCCACTCTGGTGGGCCCCGAGCAGGCTCTGGTAATGGAACAAGAAGTAGACACTCTCTTGTGTAGGGAGGTTTTTGAAAAAGTCCCTGCTTATGTAGAGAGTCCGGGTTCTACAGCCGGTACTTCGTCGTTCCAAGAAAGAGGGAGGGCTGCCATCCTTCCCTATCTAGGAAGTTTCTGAGGTTTGCTTTGGGGGCAGAGCTTACCAATATCGGGGTCTTCCTTTCTGGCCTGCGCCCCGCACTTTCATGAAGTGTGTGGATGCTGCTTTGGCCAAAAAGCTGCAAGTGTTGTTAGGTCTCCTCTCGCTATAAAGAGTTATTGAGACCTCCGCTCCAAGAGCTCGGCTGTTCGGCGAGTGTCGTCAGGTCTCCTCTCGCTATAGAGAGTTTTTGATCCCTCCACTCGCCAGAGCTCCGCTTGGACAGCATGTGTGAGTGGTAGGTGAGCCTCCTCACAAGGTGTCCAGTGTGTGGAGTGTAGTAGGCCTCCTCTCGTTCTAGAGAGTTGTCATGCTGAGGCCTCCGCTCCAAGAGCTCAACTGTTTCGGCGAGTGTCGTCAGGTCTCCTCTCGCTATAGAGAGTTTTTGAGACCTCCACTTGTCAGAGCTCCACTTGGATAGCTGTGTGAATGATAGGTGAGCCTCCTCACAAGATGTCCAGTGTGTGGAGTGTAGTAGGCCTCCTCTCCTATTTTGATTTACACCATAAAATAATCACGACAAAGTGTGCTGATCAACACGCGGTTAACTTACCGTGAATCACAACAGTTGTCACTAAAGCATGCATTTCTTAACGTAGGAACCCAGAGATTTTCTGCCCATAGCCGCTATAAGGCCGGTGTTGTGCCAAATTCTGACCCCTGCCAGATTACTACCCCCTAGAATTGGTAGGTTAAGCGTTAGGTGTGGGGGAGGGGTTAGGATTAGGGGTGGGGTTAGGATTAGACAATCAGGTAGCGATTTCAACGAGAGGGGGTAATAATTTGGCAGGGGTCGAAAATGGGCACAACACTGGTAATGTGTGAAATCCTACCGTGCCCGCGCTCCCAAAACCCCGCGCAAGTCTCATTTGCGCACTGCGGACGGAGGATGCTGAATCCGGGGATACCAATATGAACCGCGAATGTAGATACCTTCATATACTACTACAGTTACCAAACATATAAAATAAAAAACTGAAACAAGTCACTTAACAGTTGTGAATCACTCCTCTTGCCGCGCCCAAATGTCGACCGTTGAAGATCCCGTAGATTTGAAATTTACAGCAATATGCTGTACATTTGCGTCAAACGTCACATGACCCCAGAATGCATTGCAGTTTACAGAAATATGCTGTATTATTAGAAAAAACAGTGCATTGCTGTAAAATATTGCTGTATTTTTTTACAGCAATTTGTTACAGTGTAACCTTGAGACGTTTTCTGTATTTAAAAATGCTTAAATCAGTTTTTCAAGGACCATCATGTGACGTACTACTTCTCCCACAAAATCCATCCGATTACATCAGAGATGGAAGAGAGAATAATGATTCACATCCTGTTTTTAGTGAATCATTCATTCCAGTGTGTATTTAGTTTTAAAAAAATGCCCTTTTTATGTTATGATTGTTTCCAAGAAGCATCATCCTTCCTACGTGACGCTATATGCAATACAGACTGAACGGCAGGTCAAAACATCCAATGAGGCCTGACATTATTATAGCAAACTACAACTCTTGGTTCAATGAGGTGTCTCACTAAAGGTTTGTAATCAAGTGGTATTTATGCACATTTGGGCATAAGAACCTTTAAGCAAAAGACACAAGCACTCACTGACATCACTGATGCTGCTGCTGAGTTATTTATTAATTTATTTTAAATGTGTATTTTGGTGTGTTAGTAGTTCTGAATGGGTCTGTACTTTGTATAGTATGTGTTTTAAGAATCATCCTCAAACTTAAAGTAAATTTAAACATTTATCTTTTAAAATGTATTTTATTTTAAATGACAAGCTTTCCTGTAGCTCAAACAGTAGAGCATGGCACTATCAACGCCAAGGTCATGGGTTTGATTCCCAGGGAAAGCAAGAGCTGATAAAATGTAAAAAACTGTAACTTGAATGCAATGTAAGTCGCTTTGGATAAAAGCGTCTGCTAAATGCATAAATGTAAATGTTTCAGGCCTCTAAAACCATTATATCAGATATTATTGTTCATGCTCTATGATACACATATATGTAAATGTTACATAGCGTATGGCTGTAAATGTGAACCATGATCTATACTGTCATCTACTTGAAAATGCAGAGTATGTGGTAAGCTTTCTGTGGTCTGATGCGCTACTTCCTAATTCACCCATTGTGTCAGTCTCTGTCTAAGTCTCTGTAAATCTTCTGTCTCCTTTCTCTCTGTAATGGAGATGTTCATTTTCATAGTTTTTCTACTCTTTGTGGAGGTTCTGTCTTACAGTAAGTGATCTCTGTTGTTTATTTTCTTCTTAAATGATGCCCACATTTATAGGTCACAAAGTTTTATTGTCTAAAATATTGCAGCATGTCTAATTGTTATGTGTAAAGTTTTAATAGAACAGATAACAGAAACATAAACTACTACTTTACATATTCATTTTACTATAGAGACTATTACTGTAGCAAGCTAAATTTATTTTTATTTGCACAAAAAAGGATAAAAATGAAACATAGGAGTGTGTAGCAGACAGTAACCAGGGCTAAAAAGACAACAATAAATATTGACAATAAATACAATAATACTACAAGGAACACAGTAAAAACACAACTGACAGTTAAATCAGTAGGTAATATACAAAGTGTGGTGGCAGTGTGATTTGACTTTGTAAGTTAATAGATATACAGTACATCTTGGTCTGTGGTAGTGCACTATTAAAATGATGATGGTCACAATAGCTCGTGAAAACAGGGGCCTGTGGCAACATTTTTGTTTCAAAGTGAAATGTCCAGTGAGTGGCGCTAAAAAGCATTTTCAGTTTTCTCTGAAACAAATAACTGTGCCAACATTTTGCTATTGGTGTATATATTTTGTTATATTTTGTATATGCTGGTTCATGCACATATCATGGCAATGGCAAGTTTATCACACTCTCACTTTTGAAAATAATATACCACCTACACTAAACCCGACTCTAAACCTGACAGATAGTTTTAAAGAAAATAAGTGAGATAAAATTGCATGTATAGATCCTTTTTTTTTTTTTTTTTTGGAGTTTTGCAAAAATGTTGGAGAAAAAATGTATCTTTAGAAAAATGTTTTTCTAAAGGACCTGGGCTGGACAGTGACAGCTGGTTAGAACACTCTCAATAACACATCTATAGAAACCAGTGAGGATGGAGAGGGTGTCTGCTCTTAGCTTCTTTAGAAAATGCATGCGTTGTTGGGCTATCTTCACTAAAGAGGAGAAGTGTCTATGTGCAGGCCCAGGAATTTGAAGTTTTTTGTTGTTTTGACTTGAGTGTATACATCAACAGCTGTCTTTTTTAGATTTTTTTTTTTTAAACAAACGTGAATAATATAATATTATTGTACTTGTAAACATTGTCAAGAAGATGTAATGTAGTGATCTGTTTTGTGTTGTTTCAGAGTCTCCTACTGTAAAAGTATCTCCAGATGTCATAAGAGAGTCCAGCTCAGTGAAGATCAGCTGTGAGAATCCAGCAGATGTTGCAGTGAATCAGTGTTATTTCTACATAAACAGAGAAGAGAAGAATACAAAAACCAGTTGGAAATGTGAGCTGGATCTCACTGGTGCTGAAGTGCTCAGATGGGCAGCTGTAAAATCACATGGATCACTCAACATTTACTGTTACTACACAATACTTGGGACTGATGAACCATCACCTCATTCTCCTCCTGCCACAGTGACGGTTCTAGGTGAGAAATTTTGCTGCTGTTAGAAACTGTTACCACAATGTGTGTGTGTGTGTGTGTGTGTTTTAATAACTGTGGTTTATTTCTCTTCAGGTCCACTTCAAAAACCCTTCATGAGTGTTAGTAAAGATGATTGTGATTTTGTGAGCTCTGTCCAAATATCTCTCTAAAATAATTTACAAACATCCCATTTAATAATCATGAATGACTCAAGTAACATCACCAGTATGTGACATATGGTATTTTTTTTTATGTTTAGGGGACCTGTACCTTCAACAAACAAACTTTGCTGTAAAGCTTGCAAATGATATAAACTGACACCCTATAATGCTGATAAATTGTCTCTGCAGTTTCAACACCAACCACCACTAAACAAAGTACTACAACAGCCATGAAAACCTGTGAGTGATTGAGTTTTAAAATCAAAAAGGCCTTATTTTTTACTCCACCTTGAATGTCCTCAAATGTTAATCATTCTTTTACACAACCAAGTCAAGTGTAAAATTAATATGTTGGATTCAAAAGACATTTAAAAATATAGCTGGGATTCATTTTCAAAGTTTGTGATCAGTATCTCATAGTAGTAGATCCTAAAAGTAAGCAGAAAACAGAAAACACACAGAGAATTCAAAAAGTCTCAAAGTCTCATGCCTGCAGGTAGATGATGAGCAGCAACATTTTCAAGATTACTTTGATTATGCTGTTTTTTTTTCAACATGGTTACTATTTGTTTAGGAATTATATATATTTTTTATTAACTTTCTATTATCTTTTCAAAAGCTTTAGCTGTAATGGCCACATCTGAAACCACAACACACAGTAAAACTGGTAAATTACTAATAACACATTTTCTATTTATGCTGGATTAAATTTGAGAAACGATTCCCTTCTGAAAACTGATTTCCCTTGCAATTTGTTATTTTATATTAGTAGACCTCCAATCCAAGACAAACAGCATGACAAAGGAAACCATGGGTAAGTTCATCCACTCTTCCTCAATAATAAAACTCATTGTGTAGAATGAATATGTTGGATTCAAAAGTTCAAATACAGCTGCATGGGGTCCATTTTCAAAGTTTATTCACACATAGTAAGAGGTAGCAGTCAGAGAACTCAACAATGACATGGTGGTTCATGACTATGCTGCTTTTTTCAACAGGGCTACTAATTGATTTGCTCCATACTGTATCTGTATAGTTTCCTGCACATTCTGACACACTGTTGATATCAGCTGTTTTCACAGGAGCCTCTGTTCTGCCTGATTCCACCAGAGAGACAAAAACATGTAGGCTAAGTGTATTTTTGCTTTGCTTATTAGAGAATATTAAATCTGTGTTAAATGTTTCAATAAAAGTCTTATTTTCAGACAGTGATGTAATCTAGTGATCAGTATATATGGAAGTTCAGTTTTTACTCTAATATGATTTAATCTGAGATCTTTTCTGTTGCAGCTGTTCCTCACACTGTTCACACTCACCCTGAAGGTTGTTCATTCACTCACAACATAAAATTGATATTCTGAATATTTGTACAAACTAAAACTTTGAACTTCCCTCCTTTTTGTGATCATATTATGTGGAATACACTGTAAAAAAAATGGTATGAGCTATCTAAAAAAATTATGGTAACAATATTACACATAATATTTTTGAGTAGTTGAGTAAATCGTGTAAAATCTCCTAAATTATTTAATCTATGATACAATGAATTTAATATTATTAGTGAAAGGTGCTCGTTTATTTTAAGTCGATTCTGAAAAGTCTGTGATTTTGAGTGAGACCTGTTTGTATTTGACTTTGAGTTATTCTGTCCAGTTAACTGTATACAGCCACACAGCTCAAGCAGGAAAATATTTGAGAAATACTGGAAAATACTGCACTAGAATTAGCAAAACTTCTGCTCATTGAACAAAGCATCATGCCTCACAGTGTTAGTAAATGCAGTTAACCATAAGCTCCACTCTTCTGCACACTGGTAACGACAAAAACTTCAACGTAACAGAAACTCTTTTAAATGTCAAACATAACTGAACATTAAACATTAATAGACGTTTCCCTTCACTCAAAAACACATAAAATAGCACTTAATTTCAATTTTTACTCTACATATGCAAAGCATGCTGGGAACTAACAATCACCACTAAAATAAAACTGCAAAATTGAGCTAATTCTCTTAAAATAAATAGGTAGCCTTCTTTCCTTAATTTTTTTTTTCAGTTTAATCATTTTCTCAATTCAAGCCTCAAGACTGCTTAAGTTTCCTTAAAAAATGAGGAAAACATATCTCTTGGTTTTATTAGTGAAAAGTTCTCAATATTTTCTGTGAAACATTGAACCACAATTTCTTTAATAAAATATACACACTATTTTTAATTATCACCTTAATTTTTTTTAACTGAAAATGACAAGACCCATGATTCATTTGTTTTACAGTGTTTTGATGTAAAATGCATTCAATTACAAAAATCTACACATAATTAGCACCATATTCATTCCTTTACTGCAATATAAATACAGATTAAATCTTGTTTTTTTTTTTTTTTTTTTTTTCAGACTCATGGCTTTATTTCTGTCTGGACTCATAGGATTCATCTGTCTGTGCCGCTTTAATACAGTGTACAGGTTTAGTTGTGTATAAACTGAACTCCATGATAAAGAACATATGATAATAAAGTCTGTATCTCTGCAGCATCTTTGAGCTGAACAACACCTCCTGCCAGATGGAAACAGCATCTCTTTTAATTTTCTCTGTGTGCTCCTCAAAACATGAATGACTTGTTTAGTTTCTTCACTTTTTGCACCTCTATCACTGATATGTATATGTACAGCAAGAATAATAGCATATGTACAGTATATAGCTACTGAATTCATATACTGATCAGCAGGCCAGACAGAATTTTTGGAGCTTTTTTTCCCCACATTTTGATTTTGGGAGAAAATGGATTTATATTGGTAAAATCATGGGAATTCATTGAGGCACACATTTTAATCAACTATTATAATATATACATGTACACAAGTTCTATCAAAGTCACATTTTAACTGCACCATATTAGCCCATAACAATTTGACAAAATTAGCATAGCGCTTTGCTTGTTCAATTTGTATTATTTTCTTTCAGTTGTCTTAATAATGAACAACTGAACTGCTTAAGTCTGTTTGCATGTTTTTATACATTAATAAGCAAATGTGTACCTAAAGTGAATAATGTATTTCACATTCTTAATTTTGATATTATGATTTAGTCTTTTTCAAGTGTATTAATAAATGGTTCAGGGGTTTTGGCACATTTAAATGTTACTTTTACAATCTTTACTTGCAGACAAACAGGTTTTCACTTTCATCTTTCATTCATTGTGACCTCTGACAGGACGTTTTGTGGCAAGTCCCATTAGCACAATACTGCCTTGTAAGACGAGCTTACTATACAATAAAGGGTGCACTAAAAAAATGTCATGATACTGTAAATGGAAAATGTTTTTGAAGAAACAATTTCAAATCTGTTGAAATTTTTGTGTGCAGAGTGTTTTATAATGGATGCTGACTGAAGAAGTGAGTTTTGGAGGAGTTTGCTATTTAAACTTAAATGCATGAATCCGTTGCACTTTGAGAGCAACATTAACAGCTCGAATCTCCAACACACTTTGTCACTCATAAAATAATGACCTAAACACTGACAACAGGTAGCCTTATACAATATTTTCTTTTTTTTAAATTTCTTTACAAAACAATAATGACAGCTCTCTACTGTTTAAAATTCACTGCAGTATATATGTTACATGGTCCATGTTTACATTACAGTACAATATTATTTCTGGTTTTGTGTAGATAGTAATGAAATAGACAGACTAACACCTGTGAAGGTGTTCAGATACATCTAACAGCTTTGATAGTACTTCATTTTTGGACTGGGAATTTATTTCAATATGGTATTACTATAGAAATGTATCAAATTGCTGTTTTATTCAGTTTATGAACTAAAGAACTTAACAGTTAGCTTGTAGGTACATTGATGTGTCTGAAGAAGGGAAGAATTCATGTAATTTTAAAGATGCAGTCACTGAATGTATATTTTGTGCCAAAGCAATGATAAATGTTCTTGTCCAGTTCATCATATCACGTAAAATACCACTTTCATCTCCATGAAAAGTCTTTTACGGTTACAGGAGAGCAAAGGCAAAAACCGCAAACAAAAACCCTACAAACTCCCAACAGGAAGAATGAAATTCTCTTGAATAATAATAAAATAATAATAATAATACAGGATACTATACTTTCCTGACTAATAAAAACAAGAAAAAGCATGCAATAATTAATCTATTTCATAGTAATTTCTGTATTGTACTATAAATACAGATTAAATCCTTCCATCTGGCACAAGGTCTATTTTTTTTCTTCTGACAGACTAGTGCTGGTTTTGGTTTATTTCTGTCTGGAGTCATAGGATTAATTTGTTTGTGCCACTTTACTAGCAAGTACAATGCACAGGTTTAGTTGTGCATAAACTGAACTTCATGGTGCTCCTCAAAACATGAATGACTCATTCAATCATTCATGAATGATTCATTTCTTCACTTCTTGCACCTCTTCTTTTCTAAAGAGAGAGAGAGAGAGAAAAGACGTACAGGTAAAATAGTAGTATGTAATTACTGAACTAATATAATGATTAACAGCCCAGATAGAATCTGTGGAGCATTTTTTCCACATTTTGATTTTAGGAGAAAATGGATTTTATATTGGTAAAATGTATTAAATGTAAAAGCTCCTCCAGATTAACAAAACTGTTCAGTAAACACACAAAAGTATCATAGTGTCCTACCCATTTTGTCTGTATTATTTTCTCTGTCAAATTACTGTCTGATCAATGACCAATGACCGATCAATGCAGCCATATGATTAGCTCGCATGTAGCAAACTTGTATTTCACAAACTGACCACTGACTGACTGTTAATCAAATTAATATTTAATAAACATTTAATAAAATTAATTTTATTTAATAAAATTTAAATATTCTTTATAAGATCATGAATTGTAAAGTTATTTGTGCTACATTTGTGTAGTATGCTAATATGCCATTTTGAATTCAACCAGTGGGTACAAAATAGTACATTGCAATATCTATGCACCTTTAATTTGTGTGATAGTCTCAACAGCGACCTTTACTGGTAAAACTTTGACAACAGCCACAAAAGAATTCTCAATATACCTGTAGAGGTTTCCAGTTAAGCATTTCTGATATTGTGATATTATAGTAATATTAATACCACTACTAATTAGACTTTTATTTCCAAACTAAATGGTCACTTTAACATTTTTGAATAGTTGAATTATTGAATGTTTCTGTCTCAACAGTGACCTCTACTACTAAAGCTTTGACAACAGCCATAACATGACATGACATAGGTGACATATTTTTAAATTAAATATTGCTGACAAACACCTTACATCTCAACATAATGAGCTTTTATTACACTGTACACTTTCACAGATTTTAAAATGTATTAAATAAAAAAAAATTTATATTAATTTGCTGTTTATTATGAGTGAGTTGTCTAAGGTGGTTGATGTTTTTAATATAATGTTTATCACATTACATGATTCTGTACAGCTCACTTTTCAGTTTTATGATATTTTAATATTGTGTTATTGGATCTAATACCACTACTAAAGTTTTATTTCCAAACTAAATGCACTTGTGATCATCTAGATATACACATTTTGACTGTAATCATTATGCAGTACAGGTCAGTTTTTACTCATATGTGATTTAATCTGGGATGTTTTCTGTTGCAGCTGTTCCTCACACTGTTCACACTCACTCTGAAGGTTGTTCATTCACTCACAACACAAAATTGCTATTCTGAATATTTGTAAAAATTAACATCAACCTTAAAATGTTCTTCTTTCGTGACCATATCATATAGTTCAGTACTGTAAAATGTATTTGACCCCATCCTAATTTCATGTAATTTTCATATGATAATAAAGTCTGTATCTCTGCAGGTTCTGCTGATGTTCTCACAGAACTGAACTACACCTCCTGCCAGCTGGAAACAACATCTCTATTAACTTCCTCTGTGTGCTCCTGGAAACATGAATGACCTGTTTACTTTCTGTTCTGTTCAATTGTTGCATCGTTGAAGTATTGACTATTAAATCCAAATTAGTCTCTATGAATATACTTTTTAATTTTTTAACTATTTTATAATTTTAACTATTTGAACATAACCATTGTTTTTAACAGGCACACAAATCCCAACAATAAAGTTGACAGTGGAGATTTGAACTGGAGCAGTTTCAGAAAATGATCATAATGGCTTTGCGTTTTTTTTTTTTTTTTATGAATTTAATTAATTAAATTTTTTTTTCATGTTCATTGACCATCTGAACTGCTTGGTTTTGTCTGCATGCTTATGCAGTTGCTTCTATATGATTACTCCTAAAGTTATATGTGAACTTAAAATCTGATTGAATTAAGTTGCAGCAGATTTCAAGTTCCCTGCATGCTTTGTGTCATATACCGTGTAAGGAGAATAAATGTTGAAATTAAATGTTTTGTGTGTTTGTGCACAAGACTAATATAGGGAGAGATGTGTTAGTTTAATTGTGTTGCTATTCAGTTATGTTGGGATTTACATGGGTTTCTGCTGTGTTGAAGTTTTGTAGGCTTACCATTGTGGTGAAGAGTAGAGCCTGTGGTTAGGTCTTGGATGGGCTATAAAACTTTTAGTTTTTTACAGACAGGGCTTAGGGTAAGCAAGGATTAGGCCATAGTTCAATTACCCTGAAAAAAATGTGGAGTAAGATTTACTTGAAAAAAGCTTGGAAACAATTCTCACTCAGAAAAGGCTAGTTAATTTACAAAAATTTGCCAAGTAAAAGCCTAAACATAATTATTAGTAGCTTTAAATAGAAATTTTTAAGTTAAGTTTACTTAGGAATTCCCAGTAAATGTTATTGACTCTTTGTTTGTAAATTTTACTTAATGCTTACACTGTAAAAAATGGTGCCGTTAAATAACAGTAATTTCACTGAAAAAAACAAACAAAAAAAACAATACATAAGATTTACTTAATTTTTCTTTTGTAAGTTTTTGCACACATATATTTTAAGTAAAATCTCCAATATTCATGTACATTTCACTCTGTCACAGCTTATAAAATTTACTCCAACAGTGTAGCACTGGGGGGGGGAACACTACTAAAGCATGCGATTCACTTACAAACATGTAAGTAAGCAAGCAGACAGCTTGTTAACCTTTTAAGATAATATGTCCACTCAATATAATTATTACCTAAATGAACAAAGAGACCTCAATACTTGGTACACCATGCACAATGACGGTAACAATCAGTGTTTGAGTATGAATGGGTCATTTTGAGTAGAAAATTAACTCCAGATGTTACAAAACACTAAGTTACTAAACCTAACAACATAAGCAACCATAAAACAGCATAAATAGCCTACAACTCGAAAACAGTGAAAAATTTAACCTTTTTAATTATTCATGCCCCAGTGCATGATGGGAAAAACAGGATCATAACTTTGATATTTACTTAAAGAATCCTTGTAAACATAAGAAACGTTTCCAAGTAAAATATACTTATAAGTTCAAACTTTAATTTCTACAAGCTTAAATTGAGTACTAATACAGAATTTACATACATTTTTTAATTTTTGCCTGAACTAAATTAATGTAGAAATTACATTTGTTTTTATGTAGTATTTACTTCACCACAAAATCATTTTTTTTCAGTGTAGGACGTTTAAGAATTTTTTATAAATGTACCTTAGACAAAAACATTATTGGTGTGCATCTTGAGACAAATCAATAGTTCCAACATATTTTAAGATATGTCAGTGCACATTTCTCATATTAAAACAGTCCAGACATGCATTTTAGTCTGGGACTGGACTTACTGTAAGCCTTGTCTGTGAAACCGGGAGATAGACTATATATAGCGATAGTCTCTTTGGTAGTTTCAATAACATGTCAACTAGCATTTAACCATAAAGATTTTAGTATGAATTTTACAGTATGTAATAACCTTTTAAGTTCTGCTAATTTAATCTTTGAGTTAATTTAAAATAAATTAGTGTATTTATAGCATGCTCTGAAAGTATCAGGTTTGCTTACATGTTTCAGTGCACACAACTGTGAGTGTGACATCACACTCATCTTCATAAAGTGGACAGCACACAGCAGATGGTTTCCTGTGGTCTGATGTGTTACTTCCTAATTCATCCATTGTGCAAGTGTCGTCTCTTTTCTCACACTTGCTGTAATGGAGTTGTTCATCTTCATAGTGTTTCAGCTCCTGATGGAGGTTCAGTCTTACAGTAAGTGATCTCTATTGTTTAATTTTGATTAAATACTGTATTTTCACATTTATAGTGAACAAAGTGTCATTGTCTAAAATATTTCAACATGTTGAACAGTAGGCTACAAGTGAACCTATTTGACATATTCATTTTGTTGTATAATATTTTGTATATAATCAGCAGTTGTCTTATTTGGGTTATTAGAACCCAAATATATGTTCCTGTAAACATTGTCAGTGATTAGATGTAATGTAACGATTGATCTGTTTTGTGTTGTTTCAGAGTCTCCTACTGTAAAAGTATCTCCAGATGTCATAAGAGAGTCCAGCTCAGTGAAGCTCAGCTGTGAGACACCAGCAGATGTTACAGTGAATCAGTGTTATTTCTACACAAACAGAGAAGAGAAGAATACAAAAAACAGTTCATCATGTGAGCTGGATCTCTCTGGTGCTGAAGTGCTCAGATGGGCAGCTGTGAAATCACCTGAATCAATCTACATTAACTGTTTCTACACAATACATGAACGAGGCTTTAATAAACCATCACCTCATTCTCCTCCTGTCACAGTGACGGTTCTAGGTGAGATACTTCACTGATGTTCTTCTGTTTTGGAAACTGCTATGTTTCTAATAACCGGATCATTTGTCTTCAAACAGATTCTCTTCAGAAACCCTTCATCAGTGTTAGTGGAGATGATAACTTGTTCAGCATAGCATGTGAAATACCACTTTCAGTCCGAGCTGATTTCAACTGTAGTCTCTACACTGAGGATGATGTTCTTCTGTATCAGCGTGTCTCTCAGAGGAGTCAGTCTGGAGAGAATATTTGTATGTTTTATTTAAATCATAGTGAACTCTTCACACGATCAGTGAACAGCAGACAGCTGATCTGTGTTTATTCACTCAAGACTCAACCTGAGATCAGATCACCACACAGTGACACAATCACCATCAGAGGTGAGTTATTATCACTGTTATCATTTTTAAATAAAAGCATACATATTATAATTCTAATTAGCCAGAATGATTTATTATATAGGCCAAAAGGATATTACTAAATCACGAAGGAGGATTGACTAATACCAAAAGTGAAGTCAGTATCTTCAACAAAACAAACTAATATGAGAAAAATAAAAAAAGTTAATAGTTGTGTAATAAGTCTGTATGGATATTTTTTATAAAGACCCTTTCAGTAGGCTTTACAACACTGAAAGGACAAATACACAAATATAGTTGAGTGTTGTTGATCATAATCACTGGGGCGCTACAGACTCATTCAGAAACAACATACTGAAGCTGATTCAAGCAGTTGTGTGATGACATTGAATCAGAATTTAGTCATTTCTGAAGTCTCGATTCTTACACAGAAAAACTTCCTTTTTAATTATTTTCAGACAAACACTAAAACCACAGGGTGACTTGGAAAATGAATAATCTAATACATTTAGGCAGAAAGGAAGAGTCACTTGAGCTAGTCATGTGATCAAAGTTTAGAGGTCAGATAACCAGACTATATCTGACAAATCTATGGAAACTTGAAATGAAATCAATTGCCAATACAGATGTTTGTGCTATTGCTTTCCTTCCAAAGTCATATTACAAAAGGACTAAAAAGGACTGAAAGTTAAGGTTTTTGCAATAGACCAGAGTGAGTTTTTTTCTTTATTAATATACTCATGTGAACCAGTATATAGAGATGATGTGTATATGGAAATATGGTATTTTGTATTTGAAGGGCATGTACCTTCAACAAACAAACCTTTCTTTAAAGTCTGCAAATAATGTAAAATGACTTCTTGTAATTCTGATAAATTGTCTTTGCAGTTTTAACATCAAACAGCACTGAACAAACTACTACAACAGCCATGAAAACCTGTGAGTAATTGAGTTTAGAAATCAGTTATTCTAACTCTACTCCATGTCCTCAAAATGACAATCAAACTCTTGTGTATGACACAGTGTTGTAAAAACATGACGCTCAATTTAAAATTCAACTTTTAAAAAACATTTTTCAAATTTTTCAAAGTAAAAACAAGTTCTGTGTGAATGACCCTAACAGCTACATTTACTGCATTGTACAGTAAACGGAGTAAAAATATAATTTATTATTATGTTTTAATAAAACATAAACAGCACTTATGTTTTATTTATCTTTTTCCTTTTTATTCGAAATATTCCCAAATGCATTAACTATATCATGAAATATCTTGATTCTCACCTTTATAGATTATGTTAGTTGATCTAGTGGGTGATGGTCAAAGTAACCTAATGTAATCTATTAGGCTAAATATGCATAAAAAGTCTGTTTACTTAATTAACAGATATGCCATAACATATTTTAATATGACTGACTTTACATTCTGTGGGGGAGCGTGGGGCACAAAGTAACGCGGGGTGAGTTGTAACACACGTGGTTTAAATATTTCCACACATGCTAGCATAACCAAATTTACAGTATTTACTAGTTACCATATCAACATTGTATAGAGAAAAAAAAAGTGCGCCAAAATTCAAAAGACTTTTGAAGATATTGCTGAACATTTATTTTACCATAGTAAAATTATATTTCTGGCTTAAGCAAATTTTTCATCTCAGTTTTTATTACTTATTTAAAATGAGACAAATCAGGTGAATAAAGACTGAGAGTCAATGTTTAATGTTCAGAAATTATTATTTCAAGACATGTAAAGCATTTTGGCTCGTTTATGTGGGCCATTCCGAGCCTGGTTGCAACGTGTTCATTGTCAAACTCAAAAATCAGATTATTTTTCATTCTTAAAAATCGCCATTATTTTATTTGAAATAAATAATTATTTTATTTTATTGACAAAATATTTTAGTTTGTCTTATATATTTTTTAATGAGATCAGATAAAATTTCAGCTGTCATATGGTCATGTTACAACGTGCCCCTCAGATGTTACAATTTACCCCACCTACGGGGCATGTGTCACATTTCACTTCCAATTTTTGAGGATAAATAAAGAAAAATGTATACACTGTAATTACGAAACAAAGCGGCATATTTGTACGAGACAAGTGTGAAATTACTGTGGATAAAAAAATTATACTCTGAACCCCATGTGGATTTACACAATTTGAGAAAGTCAAAAAGTGTTACTTTGTGCCCCGCTCTCCCCTATTTATACAGTACATAAACACTTTTAAATGATACGATAAAAAACAATATTTGATTTTCATGCAAATAGTTTCTTAAGATTTTTTCATAAATTGTTTTTTAAACTTTTCAAAAGTTTCTTGAATAACAGATATACAGTATGACCTTACTGAACACCACTGTGTGTGTGTGTGAGTGTGTGTGTGTGTGTTTGTTTGTGTGTGTGTGACAAGGCCAATGCATTAAAACCTTTCAGTTTAATCACCGTTCTATATTAATACGCTGCTTTAATTGACACACACACACACACACACACACACACACACGCGCACACACACAGACAGAGATCGGAGATCACTCTGTGCAAAAAGTAACATTCAGAAGTTCATAAACTTCTTGTCAGTGCTGCCACGCGACATTTATTAATCGATACTGAATCGCTACATTATATTTCTCAGCAACAAGGGGGTAAAATCGCTGTTAAGTAACTAAACTCAGCTTCATTGTTTGTAGAGAGAGACAGACGCAGATAATTCTCTCTCTCTCTCTCTCTCTCAGGGGTGGTTCTAGACCACAGTAACTGGGGGGCCAGACAGGGGCCACTTGTGCTTTTAGGGGGCACAATTTTTAAATTCATCTTAACCTACTTTAAGTATTATTCATTCAGTCATTTTTCACCATGTCATGTATCACTGCAATCTACTAAGTAATCTATAACAACTTCAACTAAATTAAATATTTCATGTTTCATTTATTTAACAAATAATTTTGTATTGTAGTGTCGGGAATCATGCACTCATTATTTTTGAGGGGGCACGAGTAAAGTGGGGGGGGGCTCTCATGACACACAGCAGCCACAATACCACTGTATAACTGATATAGGCTTATGTCCCTACTGAACAAAAAAAAACAAAATAAATAAATAAATAAATAAAAAAACAAACAATAAAACCATCACAGAAAATTTGAATGGTTTACACTACAAATACCATTACAAACCATCGACATTTAACCATTAAAAAAATGGTTTTCTGTAGTGCGTTTTAGGACATATTCCATTAGAAATTATTGGTTTTAACAAGCCACCAATAGAAGGTGACCAATTACCAGTAGAGACCAACAGGGTCCATTACAGTTTCCAGTAAAACCAATACAAGCCCCATTATAACCAGTAAAACCATTACTAATTTTGTAATGGTGTCTATTGTTTTTTTTTTCTTAGCAGGGGTTTTATTTATTTATTATTTTTTTTATTCGATATGTCCCTAAAATATATCATGAAATATCTCGATTCTCAAATATGTGTAAGTAAACTGATCTATAATGGGTGATGGGCAAAGTAGCCTAATACTGTAATCTATTAACTACACATAAAAGCCTGTCTTTTTACTTAATTAGCAGATATGGATCTCATACCATAAAATACTTTTAACATGACTGACTTTGTATTTAATGTAAATTTAATAAAAAACACAGTAAGTAACTAATTAGCCTATAACACTTTCATTAAACAAAAAGAGAGCAAAGAACGTTTAGAATATCAAAGAACATTTTCACTTCAGTCCAGCAAGTTCAGGCACTCTCAAAAACTGCCATAATAATCTCTAAAGCTGTTTACACTGTGAAATTAATATCTTACTTACATTCGTACTTCTTCACTTTGTTTCTGATGAGAGAATTAGAATTCAGTCAGCCAGCGCGCGCGGTGATGAAACAGCGTGTTTCAGCGATGACTCATCTGAACACCTCTGATTGGCCCTTGCATTCATAAGCTCAACAGAATCGTATGTGATTGGTTATAATGCGCAGTGCTTTAAAAACGTGCGTACCTCTGGCTCTGTGCCAGCCAGGGAACTTAGATTTGAATTTAGCAGCTGGTGATTTTTTTTTCTTTTTATATACATACTGTATGGTTCACAGGACAAACTGCGCATTTCACCCAAAATTGTTTGCTGTAATATGATTATTATCTGCCCCTGCTCTCTCTCTCTCTCTCTCTCTCTCTCTCTCTCTCTCTCTCTCTCTCAAAATGGACATATTTGAGAAAAAAAAAAAAAAAAAAAAAAACAAGTAGTTTGCATCACTGGATATAGCTGTCGGTCATTTAACATTTCTATCGTAAAACAGCTGACTAATATTAAATGATTCATCTTACCTCATTTATAGCTCCTAACAGGCTGTGTCAAAGTCCCTTTAAGACAGGTCATGTCACTCGGCGGCCATCTTTGAAACGCCTCTCGGGCATCCAAGTGCAGCTCCTATCACTTTGTATGAGGAAACATCAAATTCTCCCAAACTGTTCAAAGCTTACGATTAAATTTCATATTTGAAATCACCAATGAAATCTGACAACAACTGTGTCATACACGTTTTTTCTTTTGCTCAAATAGCGTTATAAAAAGCTTGTTTTTCAGGCTAGATCAGCTAGTGCGCATGCGCAGTCCTAAGCGCACATCAACTGGGACTTCTAACTGCAGCTGCAGTGAAGCGCCGACTTTCCCGATTAGCAATTGGCTCTTTTGCTCAGAACTTATGGAATGCCAAACCTGCCATAATTATATGCCATAATAAATAAATAAATAAATAACTGTACAAAGAAATGTAAAAAAGCAAATATAAATATATAAATATATAAATAAATGTACAAAGAAATATTATTTATAATTTTATTTCCTTATTAATGTATTTTTTGAATTTTTTTCCACATTTATTTATTTTCACTTTTATTTATTTCCACATTTATTTATTTTCACATTTATTTATTTCTACATTTCTTTGTCCGTAGGGTAATGAGGAGGGCGTGTTTTGCCTCAGGAATAGCCATCGAGCCAGAGTAGGCGAGGGGTAAGCTTTGAGGCCACAGTGACACCTTGTGGTGCCCAAACCAAATACAAGAAGTGTAGCCTACATGACGCGCCTGTTGATAGTGTGTGATGAATGACTTAGATGGGCAGTATGGCCAAAATCTTATATCACGGGTCAGTGGCGTAACTACTGACAGTGCAGGCAGTGCAGCTGCAGCAAGTGACTATGTTAATATAAGTATAAATATTAATAATGCAATGTAAGTAGTACCGAGATTCTTCACAGCAGTGAATAAATACATAAATTCACATGTTTTACTTGCAGTTTAATAGTCTAGCAGTAGAACTTTTGTCAAGCATTTCTGAGGTTCTGGGTTCTAATCCACCCTCATATAGCTTTTTTTTTTTCTCATTAAAACCAAAAGTGTTCATCGGTGATTGTGTATCAAGAGCTGAGACACGTTTGTGTACATTTTGTTTTGTGCTTTTACCAGAACGAAGCTCTCGATCGTCTGTGTGAAGACGAAGCATTGTGCACTGATAACAGCGGCAACAAGCACTCATCATGATTTCAAAAACAACACATTTCAGCGATAGATCGCCTGTTATTGAACACACACCAACGAATTTCTTATCGAATGGAGATGTTTCTTGCTTTTAGGTACATCCGTGCGGCACCGCGAGATGCTGCAAAGAGTGGTGGGGTCGTGGGGACACGTCCCACTTGCAAATTACGCCTATTAAAAATAGTCTTGTTTTATTTATGTCATTTCCATATACATATGATAAATTGATAATTATTCATTGAATATTATTCGTTTAGATATATATATATATATATATATATATATATATATATATATATATAAATATAATTTTTTTATTTTATTTTTTTCATCTATATGTCGGGAGACATGGAATGGGTCAGACATGATTTTGACCAATTCATTGAGTTTTGTTTTGTAGAAAGCCTTTCTTTGAAGTGAATTTCTTTATATATAGTACATTAATAATATTATACTTATAGATTAATAAAGTATATAATATCTGTAGAGACGTTATTTCTGGGTCCAATATGGCTGGTTTTCATGCACGTCAGCAAGTCGTTGACAGATTTTGACAGATTTGCCTAATTATGGCAGGTTTGGCATTCCATAATGACGCACTTAACGTTCTAATCACACTGGTGTGATTGTATTAAATATAGAAAATATTAATCGGCTATTTTTTGTCTTTTGGAAGCTGCATTCAAAATCCACTTGGCTCAAAAATCTGAGGGGGCATGTGCCCCCTCACTTTGAATGGGCATGACGCCCATTAGACCTTCAATCTAAGACAAACCTGCCAACTAACACAGCAAAGGAAATCATCAGTAAGTTCAAACATTCTAGAATTAATGTATTGGATTCAAAAGACAAATTCAAAAATACAACTGGGATCCATTTTCAAAGTTTAGTTGTACATGGTAAGCAGAAGCACTCAGAAAATTAAATAATGACATGTTTTTTCAACATGGCTGCTACTTGAATTACGCTTTTCCCCTAACAATTTTGCTTTAATTCTATAACTACATGCTGTGGCACTGTTAATTTCCATGGCAACCTCTGCTCTGCCTGGTAACAGTAGAATGTCAAAAGATATTAAGTACTGTAGAAGCCAAGTTAGCAAGCAAATTGTTTTGCTTCAAAATTATATCTAAACAAAATGTTAAGTGACTGATGAACACTGAGTGTTTCATCCAATAAGTTTGTTTGCTTGTTTGTTTATTTTTTTTTATTGAGAATGCCGCTCTTTTGGATCTATCGTCCACTGTCCAGTTTTCTGCTTATTATTATTATTATGGCTATTTCTCCAGTGTTTAGTTCAGTACAAAGTAAAGAAATATACGTATACCAGTCTTTGTAAAAACAACTTAAGCTGTTCTTACTGTTTCAACAGCAGCAACCACTCAAAAATCTGCACAAACTGACATTGTCATCTCTACATCTGAAACCCCAGTGTCTCACAGAACAGGTAACTCTCTCTCTCTCTCTCTCTCTCACACACACACACACGTGAAAGAAAGAGAGAACATATATATATATATATATATATATATATATATATACTTTTTGACTTCTTTTTTTTTTTCTTTTTTTCACTGAAACACTGAAAAACTACTGTAAACTGCTAATATTCCAGTGGCTCATACTGAAGGTCCACCCACTTCACAATACAAAGGTAATATTCTGAGTCTTTTTCTTCCGTATGTGTATTTATTTGATCATTGCATTCTCTTTCAAATCTCTGTTTATTTCTTACCATGCAACAACAATAAAACCAATCTGAAGTAATACATAAATGAATTTTCTCAGTTCATTTATGTATTACTTCAGTATTAAGGTGGACTGACGTATCTTAAACAACATAATACATGTAATCATGGATTAAAGTGTTGGTTTTATTTTGATACAAATATATGGTTTATAGCAATGGTTTCTACTGGTGTTGCTGTAATTTTGTCTGGACTCATCTGTCTGTGCTGGTTTGCATGTAAGTATTTTAGTGACAATGTAAATTTATTTATATGTACAGGAATACAAACTGAAAATATAATACATTAGCTCATTGTTTTTAGGTAAAAAAAGAAGAAAACTGTAAGTAATTTAATTCATTCAAATAAGTAGTCTGTGATATGTAGTTTTTTTATAATTTGTTTCTTTTTCGTAAAAAATATTTTTCATATCCATGAGCTGTAAATTATTAGCTTCTTAGATATAAACATATATGAAGAGATGCTGTAAAAATAAATGTTTGATTCTTAGAAATAAAACAAGACCAATAAAAACTGATGTGACCACTCAAGGAATTGGTATGGTGAGTATCACCATAATATTGACTATATAAATACTAGTATTTAACCATGATTAATATGAATTGTTCTAAGGGACTTTACCTTAATTACTGATTATGTTATTTAGAGTTGTTCTGGACCTGCAGAGACATATTCTCTGATCACTTCTGTACCAGCCACATCTCAGCCCATATCTGCAGGTAAGAGAACATCATTCTCAGGAAATGATCTCAGATAAATTAAAAGCATAGCTAACAGATGTCACTATGTGACCTTAAAGTTAGAAACACTGTTCAGTGACCACAGCTTCTCAGAAACTGGTACTGGTCTTCAGCAGATCAGTATTATTAACCACATCTTCTCTTAAAGGAATATTTAACACCAAAATGAAAATCATTTACCATAAACTTCTCATAAAAGACAACAAACAACTTAAGCTTTATATTCCAAGTCTTCGGAAGTCATATGAAGATCTTTTCCCTTCATCGTGTAGATTGCTGCAGTGATGAGGTATATTTGTATCAGCATCACCATGATAATCTTCACAAATAACCTTTGTTTAAGGTTTAATGCAATCATCAAAAGGAAATGCTAAACATAGACTATAAACAAACACGTCTTCAACGTTTAGCCATTAAGCTTCCGACAACTCTTTTAGTCTTTATAAAAACACAAGGGGTAGGCCTATTACTGATGTATTTTATGTCATAGATTAAAATGTGAAAATATCTTGAGCTTGTGTGAACCCAGGGCCATCTCTGATAATTTTGACACCCCCCTTCCCTCCTCACAACTTAACTAATATGTTTCTTAGGGATGGGGGAAAAAATCGATACAGCATCGCGATATTTTCCACGGCAATACTTTATCGATACACGGACGCCAAATATCGATCTTTTATTATACTATTTGGTAGAATAATAAAATCAATTCCTTTACAGTTCACTAGATGGTAGTGTTGAGGTTTTTTAGATGGTAATGTTAATTTTTTTTTTCTTTTCTGGTGAGGTCAGCTGGGTCACTTTCAGCATGCAGCCAGTTAGTAAAATAAAGATGGTGGCGGGGCATCGCTTTAAGTTATCAGGAAAGCCCCATCTGCCTTTAAATATGATGTAAGACTGTTTTATTTATTTTAAATTTAACAGTAATTTACTTTCAAAAGCCTCAATTGCTGAAGGGTCTGCACAACTTTTTAGTACAAGTTCAAGTTTCATTATTCAAAATAAAAACAGATCTGTAATAGTTCATACCTGTTTACATTTAATTAGGGTGGACTATAGACTGTAATACAAATAATTGAGTTTGCCAGGTGCATACAACATTTATGACAGATTTTCATGAAAGCGTTGGTCAGTTTGTCTGCTTGACAATCCCATTTTTCACTGCAGCAATAAAATTGAAGTGAGACAAACTGAGAAATGTTTATTTTTAGTTAAAACAGATGTTGCCAAAGTTTTCTTTTGGGTACATAATTTGAAGTTGGAAAAAGGTAATAAATTGCAATATATCGCAGAATATCGCAATATATTTAAAATCGCAATAATATTGTATCGTGACACAAGTATCGTGATGATATTGTATTGTGGGTCCTCTGGTGATTTCCACCCCTAATGTTTCTAAGCATTGATTTGATTGTGATTTAATAATTATAATTTTAGTGGTCTTTATAATCTTTTCTACATTATATAATTTTTTTTTTGTTCACACTGCAGTCACCATTGGTCATCATAGTAACAACACTAACACTCAGTGGTTCAGAATATCTAAGTAATTTTACAGATTAAAAATGCACATTATCCAAAAATAAAACATTAATACTAAATTCATTTCTTTTGTTAATTTCTATAGAATATTCTGTTTGACCATTTCTCTCTCCTCACTATTGCCTAGTTGCCCGATCACTAATAAAATAAAAGATTCTCTCTATTTTAAGCAAATGCACTGAGAATTCAGCATGCTTTAGGTTTCAAAAACTATTGTCATTATTCTGCTTCCATAACCGCTCCACTGTAAAATTACGTAAAATTGTTAAATACTGCCAATATCGAGACATACAATGTATTAAATGAACAATAAATTAATAATAAATGAACAAATACTTACAATAAAACAAGTCCCAAATTATTTAGTTTACTTTCTATGTAAATCTGATTCATTACCAAACACAAATATCACATTTTAATGCCTTTTCAATGCACAAATATGAATTTAACCTTGCTCTGTAATTCTGTGAACAAAACAAAGGCTTTAATGACATTCCCAGTTTTAAACTTTTTTTTTTTAGTGTTAAGACTATATAATACAGCTAAGATGGTGATTGATGCATTTGATTAGGATAATATGATTATTTAAAAATATTTCAAATGACATAGATGTGTATTACAAACCTTTAGATTTTTCATCTATAAATTCAATTTACCAGCCCTCAGGTAATGAAATGTTTCTTTTATTACAATTGTCATAGAGGTCATATTTGTTTTCACATAAGTGTTGTTAATATAGGCCTACTATGAAAATGAGGTTTTACAACTCGAAACTTCCTCTCCAATCCAAAAACAGCATTTTTGATGCACACATTTAGGGTGTAGAGAAACAGTGAGCTAATATCGAAGAGGTAGGACAAATATTAAATTCATCCCAACACTGTTGCACAGAATGAGTCTGAGAATAGATGATACTAATCATGATATTAAAGATGATCATGATACTAATGTAAAAAGTGTCAGTGCTTAAAATACATTACACTAAAGCTTTATGACAAAAAGCTTGTTCATCAAGGTCAACAAATCTTTTTTTAAACTGATTTGACTGGTTCAAATGGTTCTGCTTTGCATTACAGATGTTTTGATCAATAAACAACAGAAACGGGGAAACCCAGAAGAAAATGAGGTATGTGTGAACACTGTCACACCCCAAACCAACATAACTGTCCATCATGAACACAATAACACATTTACTTCATCTGTGTCCTTAAGAATGTTTATCACCTGTACTCCACGATCCCTGACAAACCAGTTCACTCCAACACAGAAGATCACGTGTACAGTTTGGTGAAGATGCACTGATGAATCTCAAGTCTGGTTTGATTTTGGACATTAAAGTGTCTTTGCTTGCAGACAAATACAGTAGGTGTTTATTTTCATTATTCAGTGTTTGGTGTGGAATATACTGTGACCTCAGTGAATATCCAGAATATCTTCTCTGGCAAACGCCATTAGTGCAAAACCACTGTCACGGTTTCCGTATTGAACACTCATGAAGACACGCTCATGGAGTAGCTATCCAAAAGTCTTTTATTTTAAATCCAACAACAGAACTCCAAGAATTCGGAAACACAATATCATACAACAACTCAAATACAACTAACACCAGACCAAGATCCAACCAAGACTGAGGGTATAAATACAGAGCAAACACAAAGACAATCAAACGAGGATAAACTAGACTACAATCAATCTGTATTCCTTTTTCCGATGTTCCTGCTTATCATCAGTTGTCATGGTTATTCATTGTTACTAATTAGAGCACACCTGTTTTGTATTAAGTATGTTTCCCTGTGTATTTAATCCAGGAGTGTCCAAACTTGGTCCTGGAGGGCCGGTGTCTTGCAGAGTTTAGCTCAAACCCTAATTAAACACACCTGAAGCAGCTAATCAAGCTCTTACTAGGCATACTAGAAACTTCCATGCAGGTGTGTTGAGGCAAGTTGGAGCTAATCTCTGCAGGAGACCGGCCCTCCAGGCCCGAGTTTGGACACTCCTGATTTAAACACTTTAGTTCTTTCTGTTCATTGTCTGGTGTTGGTTGTTTTAATACACACTGTTACTTTGCTGCTTGTCTTTTGTGAGGTTCAATTGAAGTATTGCACCTATTTAAACTTATTCCTTCTGTTTGTCAACCTTTGTGGACCATATTGTGACAATAATATTGTAAGAAGTGCTTGCACATTCAATATGAGAGAGTTTTCCATCATGTGTCCATTAGCTTCTCCTCCAACAAAACTCAGTCGATTACATCAGAGATGGAAGAGAGAATAATGATTCGCATTCTTTTTTTTAGTGAATCATTCATTTCAGTGTGTCTTCAGCTTCAAAAATATTGCGATTGTTTCCGAGAAGCGTGATCCTTCCCACATGTTCTTGTGTGAAATATAGACTGAATGGCAGGTCAAATGGGCATCTGATGCTCCAAGCAAAAGACACAAGAAACACTCGCTGACATCAGTAATGATATTGCTGAGATTCCACAGATTTACAATGTTTTTATGTTTATTTTGGTGTGTTTAGTCATTATGAACCAATCCGTAGAGTATGTTTTTTTGTCTTCTCCATGGTGTCATGTTTTGCATGGCACATTGACTTTTTTCCCAATATTAGTTTTGCTGCTGCACTGTTTACATACTTTGTGAATTATGGAAATGATCATTATTATTTATTGATTCATTTATTCTTACAATTGAAAATCATGTTCTGGAATGTTTTTCATATGTGGTTTGGTTTGCACAGTAGTCCTAAATTATATGGACTCCTTACATCATTTGGATATCAGATGTCCTTTTGGAGTCTCCAAGTGTCATTTTTGAACTCACCTTGGAAAAAGCTTGTTGTAAATACAGTTTTGTGAGAATCATCCTGAAACTTAAATTTATTTTCAAACATATCTTTAAATATGTATAAGGCCTCTAAAACTATTATTTCAGAAATTCTTGTTCATGCTCTATCATAAACACATTACATGCAAATGTTACATTTGCACATGACTGTGAGTGTGGTGTAATGATCTGTACTTTGATCTACATAAAACTGCTCAATGCGTTAAAATGGTTTCCTGTGGTCTGATCTACCACTTCCTAATTCACCTACTGTTTGAGCATGAAGTTATTCTTTCTTGTTCACACTCGCTGTAATGTTGTTCATTTTTTCAGCTCCTTATGGAGGTTTGGTCTTACTGTAAAGGATCTCTGTTGTTTATTGTATTCTTTAAAAAGACCACATTTATATTTATAGTGAACAAAGTTTCTTTAAAATATTTCAGCATGTCTGATCGGTGTGAGGGTTTTATATGAACACAAACCCATGAACTACAACAAACCTGACATATTAATTTTACTAGAGACTATTACTGTAGTTAAAAGTCAAAGTCAAATTTATTGTTATTTTTAGAACAATGCATGACAATGGATAAAAATGAAACAGTAGTGGCTAGTAGACAGTAACAAGGCCTAAAAAGACAGCAGTAAATACGGACAATAAATGCTGACAATAGCACTACAAGGTGAACACCTTGAAAACAGAATTGACAGCTAAACCATTCGTTAGAAGGTTGAGAGGAGTCCTTTGTGATAGAAATTGCCTTCTTCACACCTAGCGATATAAACAGGGTTCCTATGCAAAAAGTATGAAATCAGATTTATTTTTTATTTTTTGAATTTCTGAATAGGTATGGAAAAAAGAAAATGGAGTGTAGAAAAACATTTTTTTTTTCAGACTATTGCCCCTATTTTGTTTTCAAAAATATAAAATCAAGAATTTCTTAAAATAAATTTGTCATCATACAAGCAGAGTTTTTCATTAGCATATTAAACATGATCCTAACAAAGTTGCAGCATGTTATAAACAGTTTCACAAAATTAGCATAGTGCCTTGTTTAATTTATATTATTTTCTCTGTCAATTGTCTGATCAATGAGCAACTGAACCGCTTGACATTGTCTGCATGTTTTATGCATTAATGAGCAAATATATGCACCAATATGATGATAAAGTGAATAATACAGTATATTCCACATTTCTAATTTTTACATTATGAGCTAATCTTTTAAGTAGTTTGTGGTAAGATGAACCAACTCCTAATTTACCTATTGTTTGAGTCTCATTCTGTCTCTTTTCTCATGCTCACTGTAAAGGAGTTGCTCATCTTCATAGTTTTTCAACTCCTTTCAATGTGTTTCTCAGAGGAGTCAGTCTGGAGTGCATCTTTGTATGTCATAGTGAACTCTTCACGATCAGTGAACAGCAGACAGCTGATCTGTGTTTATTCACTCAAGACTCAACCTGAGATCAGATCACCACACAGTGACATGTTCACCTTCAGAAATAAGAACTTTTCATACATAAGTATTATTTACAGGTACATCTCAATAAGTTAGAATGTCGTGGAAAAGTTGATTTATTTCAGTAATTCAACTCAAACTGTGAAACTCGTGTATTAAATAGATTCAATGCACACAGACTGAAGTAGTTTAAGTCTTTGGTTCTTTTAATTGTGATGATTTTGGCTCACATTTAACAAAAACCCACCAATTCACTATCTCAACAAATTAGAATACTTCATAAGACCAATAAAAAAACATTTTTAGTGAATTGTTGGCCTTCTGGAAAGTATGTTCATTTACTGTATATGTACTCAATACTTGGTAGGGGCTCCTTTTGCTTTAATTACTGCCTCAATTCGGCATGGCATGGAGGTGATCAGTCTGTGGCACTGCTGAGGTGGTATGGAAGCCCAGGTTTCTTTGACAGTGGCCCTCAGCTCATCTGCATTTTTTGGTCTCTTGTTTCTCATTTTCCTCTTGACAATACCCCATAGATTCTCTATGGGGTTCAGGTCTGGTGAGTTTGCTGGCCAGTCAAGCACATCAACACCATGGTCATTTAACCAACTTTTGGTGCTTTTGGGAGTGTGGACAGGTGCCAAATCCTGCTGGAAAATGAAATCAGCATCTTTAAAAAGCTGGTCAGCAGAAGGAAGCATGAAGTGCTCCAAAATTTCTTGGTGAACGGGTGCAGTGACTTTGGTTTTCAAAAAACACAATGGACCAACACCAGCAGATGACATTGCACCCCAAATCATCACAGACTGTGGAAACTTAACACTGGACTTCAAACAACTTGGGCTATGAGCTTCTCCACCCTTCCTCCAGACTCTAGGACCTTGGTTTCCAAATGAAATACAAGACTTGCTCTCATCTGAAAAGAGGACTTTAGACCACTGGGCAACAGTCCAGTTCTTCTTCTCCTTAGCCCAGGTAAGACGCCTCTGTTGTTGTCTGTGGTTTAGGAGTGGCTTAACAAGAGGAATACGACAACTGTAGCCAAATTCCTTGACACGTCTGTGTGTGGTGGCTCTTGATGCCTTGACCCCAGCCTCAGTCCATTACTTGTGAAGTTCACCCAAATTCTTGAATTGATTTTGCTTGACAATCCTCATAAGGCTGCGGTTCTCTCGGTTGGTTGTGCATCTTTTTCTTCCACACTTTTTCCTTCCACTCAACTTTCTGTTAACATGCTTGGATACAGCACTCTGTGAACAGCCAGCTTCTTTGGCAATGAATTTGTGGCTTACCCTCCTTGTGAAGGGTGTCAATGATTGTCTTCTGGACAACTGTCAGATCAGCAGTCTTCCCCATGATTGTGTAGCCTAGTGAACCAAACTGAGAGACCATTTTGAAGGCTCAGGAAACCTTTGCAGGTGTTTTGAGTTGATTAGCTGATTGGCATGTCACCATATTCTAATTTGTTGAGATAGTGAATTGGTGGGTTTTTCTTAAATGTGAGCCAAAATCATCACAATTAAAAGAACCAAAGACTTAAACTACTTCAGTCTGTGTGCATTGAATTTATTTAATACACGAGTTTCACAATTTGAGTTGAATTACTGAAATAAATGAACTTTTCCACGACATTCTAATTTATTGAGATGCATCTGTACATCAGTGTGATAAGAACTACCTAAAATTACAGAAACAATCTTTGGGAAAAAAATATTTTGAAGTGTAATTAGATTTTTTTTGTTTTGACTCAAACTAAAAATGTCCCATTCATTTATAAAGGACTAACAAGATTTTTTATTTGAAGGACCTGGGGGTTGTTTCATAAAAGACGCTAAGAAAAGCGGGGATTAAAGTCCAAAACCTAACTTGAAATAACCTAACAAATCAATCGGGACTAAAACGGTTTCATAAAAGACAATTTAAGTTCACGCAATCTCGCTAATTCGATCCAGGTTCAATGAGTCAGGATAATTTGATGTACACGCTTATTCTTAAGCAGCCCTTAATATCGATCATGGATCAAATCGATCCACCACGACAAACAGTGAAAATATTTGTGTTGTTTCATGCATTTAAGACGTCGTGTTTTCCTCAGTGTATAAATGATACGTCACAGGTATATTTTTTCTTCTGTAAATGTTAGAAAGTCATGCAAATATATCCATTTTGCTGTCAGGAGTGGGCGAGGCTGCTGAGCGCATGCGCGCTACACAGACAGAGCAGAATAGAATAATAGCGCAATAATTCAGAATTAAATATACATTCTGCTAAAATATTTGTTGTTGGACATTAAATGTGACATATTTTTAATCCTACATATAGGCCTAAGTGTATTTTTATGATAGCAGTAACTGTAAATCAAATGTAAGCTGGCTAATACAGCCATGCTAGCTCAGTTGAGTTAAATGTGTGTTCCTCTTATCAGTTAAAATGTAGTCTAATTTCTATTATTTATTTTAATTTTTAATTAATTCAGTAAATTTTAACTTTTGATTTAGTGTTTTTAATGCTTTAAAGAGCCATTTTAGATTGTAATGTTTTAATGTTCTATAACCATAAAAGGTACAGCTGTCATAAAACCCGAGAGAAAGGCTGCATGGCTGAATGCGCAAGTTAAAATGTCATTAGCCTACATTTTGGGCACAATACATTAAATACAGTTGGTTGTAGCCTATTGTTTTTTTTATTATTATTATTATTTAAGGTGTATTTTCTGTATACTTTTATTTTTGGACTAATAAGTCCAGCTTAGCCGGACAGTTAGCCTGCTCCTGATCAGGTTAGTTTACCAGAATAAGTTGCCACAGTGACTGAGCTTGAGCTATGGTAATTTTGCTTTTGGAAACCATGTCAAGTGAAAATAAGTCAGAATTACTGAAATAAGCCTGGCTTATTTGGTAAACTAGTTTTATGAAACAGCCCCTGGTACCTTCAACAAGCAAGCTTTGCTTTAAAGATTGATGATAAATGTATAATGCTTGCAAATTCTCTCCGCAGTCTCAAAATCAACCCAGTTTGTTTTGCTGCTTGATATTGAAAATTGGTGTGTCTTATATTATTTTAATGTATTATCTTAATTATGATCACACTGGTTTGTAGTGCAAACAGTTTTACCGTTTACTGCATGTTGTTATTCTCCTCATTATTTACCTATAGCGGCTAATGAACTGGAAGTCTCACCCATAGGCTTACTTCTGTGTTGAAGAAAAAGGTGGATAGGTCAAATGACAACCAAGGAAGACAGAACCAAAACACAATTGTTACATTCCCCTCCCGTCTAGGGGTTCACGAGGGGAAGTAGCAAAGAAAAACGCATAAAATTAGAAAGAAACTGGCAAGAACACACTTCAGTCCCCTGTCCCAGAGTGAAGACAACTCCAATCCAGATGTTTACAAATTGAGTTTTATTTACAAAAAGAAAGGACAGGAAATTTAACATAAGGAGATAGGGAGCGATGGCTCAGGAGAGAGCAAGGCCTAAAATAACAAACAAAACCATTAGCTAACTAATTTAGGAGCCGCTAACTTACCTCAAATGCTCAAAGAAAAGAAGGAAATAAACAACATAAAACTTCCCTCAACTCCTTAACTGAACCAAAAACAGGGATGAAAGTAGTATACAAAGAAAAAGGCACTCTCTCCCTACAGCTTCCCTTCTAACTCACACCAATATACAGAAAAAGAATATATTATCTGCTACTTGTCTTAGGGCTTTCAACAAAGCAAAAACAGGGTCAGGTATTATCTTAAATCACAGCTCACCACAGAAGCACTATTAGCCACTTGCTAATACACAACACAGAATCAGGGAACAGACACCAATCCACCAAGGTGTTCAGTCTGGAGCAGGGGAGAAGCGTGTCTTCCCGCAGCAAACACTGGACTGCCATCATATACTCCACTCTCAGTCACAGGCACGCTCTGATAACGAGCACCAGGTGATGGGGATTCAGCCTGAGAGGGAACAGAGTGAGAGCAGGAGAGAGAGAGACACACCAAGCACAACCCAGGGCATACAACCACACCCACACATTCGTACAAGAAAATAACAACAATATGTCCAGGACGTAACACCCCCACCCTTAAGAAAACAGACCAACCATCAAAAAACAGTGTCTGCTTACACACTCTTTTAAAAGGTATACGACTAATAATACACCTCTTAAACTTCCATGTCCCCAGTTCTGGAGAGCGCATCAGCCACAATGTTATCAGTGCCTTTGATGTGCCAGATTTCGATATTGTAGTCTTGTAATTTGAGGGCCCAGCGCATCAATCGCTGGTTAGAAGAGGACATGTTGGAAAGGAAAGTCAGAGGGTTATGGTCTGTATACACAATTACTGGGATGGCACTACTCCCAAGGTAAACTTCAAAATGCTGCAGGGCCCATAGTAAGGCTAGGGCTTCTTTTTCGATGGTGCTATAGGCCTGCTGGTGCTTCAGGAACTTTCGGGAGAAGTAGGATACAGGATGCTCGATTCCGTGAGCATCTTCCTGAATCAAGACTGCTCCAGCACCAGAGGTGCTAGCGTCAACCTGCAGCTTAAATTGTAGGTCAAAGTTAGGGGCAATCAGCACGGGAGCATTACACAAGAGATCCTTTGCGGCTTCAAGAGCTGTCACATTCATAGCTCCACTTAAAAACTCTTGATGTGCTTAGTAGGTCTGTGAGGGGAGCAACAACAGATGAGAAATTCTTGCAAAACCCTCTGTAGTAACCTGTCATGCCCAGAAATCTACGAAGCTCACGTTTGTTACAGGGTTTGGGAAAGTTTAGAATGGCCTCGATTTTAGCTTCCACTGGCTTCACAAAACCATGGCCTACCTTCTTCCCCAGGTAGGTCACTATGGCTTTTCCCACCTCACACTTAACAAGGTTTAGGGTAAGAGAAGCATGTGCCAGTCTCTCAAAAACCATCTCCAATATTTTAATGTGGTCCTCCCACGACTTAGTATAGACCACAATATCGTCAAGATAGGCATCACAATTGGGCACATCTCCGAGTACAATATGCATCAGCCTCTGAAAGGTGGCTGGTGCATTGCGCATTCCAAAAGCGAGGACATTATATTGTAGGAAGTGGTCTGGGGTGGCAAATGCAGAAATTTCTGAGGCACGGGTAGTCAGAGGCACTTGCCAGTAGCCTTTCAACAAGTCTAGCTTCGTGACAAACTCAGCTGATCCCACTCTGTCGATACAGTCTTCCATTCTGGGGAGTGGAAAGGAGTCAGCTTTTGTAACTGCATTGATCTTACGGAAATCTGTGCAGAAACGATATGTGCCATCTGTCTTGGGAACTAACAAGCAAGGGGAGCTCCAAGGACTTTGACTATGTCGGGCCAGGCCATGCTGTAACATATACTCCACTTCAACTTTCATGATGTTACGCTTAGTTGGGTTAACCTTGTATGGGTGCTGTTTAATTGGTTTAGCTTGCCCCACATCAATGTCATGCTCTAGAATAGAGGTTCTGCCTAGCACGTCAGAGAACAGTGATTCGAAGCGATGCATCAGCTGAATAATCTGCTTACTCTGGTCAGGATTTAAATGAGCAAGGAATGAGGGCAAATTTCCCAACACAGCAGAGTTTTGCAACCTTCCACCAGTTTGATGATTAAATTGAGTAGCTTCTTTAACACTTGACACTTTGCTGCAAGTTACCATAGCAACAGGCCCCGGAGACACAGGTTCAGGTGGAGAAGCAGGCTGAGAGTTGCTTACAAACTTTTTTAACATATTGATGTGACATACTCGGGTTTTGCGTCGCCTATCAGGAGTACTGATCACAAAGTCGGTGTCACTGAGTTTTTCTTTTACTTGATAGGGGCCCGAGAATTTAGCTTGTAAGGGTGAACCAGGTTCGGGAAGAAGTACAAGAACTTCCTCAGATGGATGGAAACTACGAGAGACACTTTTCTCATCAAAGCGTTTCTTCATCCTTGCTTGCGTCATCATCAGATGTTCCCGAGCAAGTTCACGTGCTCTGTGTAACTGCTCCCGAAAGGAGCTAACATAGTCAAGGATGGTTACTGGCAAGGCATCTTTGGCTAGTAGTTGTTCAGCTAGCACTTTAAGAGGACCACGTACTGTATGTCCAAATACAAGGTCTGCAGGACTGAAACCAAGAGACTCCTGCTCCGCTTCTCTGATTGCAAACATCAAAAATGGCAAGCCTTCTGCCCAGTCCCTTCCACTAGAGAGACAGTAGGCACGCAACATTGTTTTGAGTGTTTGGTGAAATCTTTCCACGGCGCCTTGGGATTGCGGGTGATATGCGCTCGAGAGTACATGCTTAATTCCGAGCTGTGCTAATGTCTGAGTGAACAGCCTCGAGGTAAAGTTTGTACCTTGATCAGTTTGCAAGACTCGTGGTAAACCAAACATGGTACAGAATTTAATCAGCTCTCGGATGATTACAGGTGCCTTGATAGAGCGCAAGGGAACAGCTTCAGGGAAACGTGTGGCTGTACACATGATGCTTAGAATGTACTCATGCCCGGATTTTGACTTTGGTAAAGGACCCACGCAGTCGACCAACAAGCGCTCAAAAGGTTCTTTCATAATTGGTATGGGCTGTAAAGGAGCAATGGGAACCTTCTGATTTGGTTTACCAGCCAATTGACAGACAGCACATGAGCGGCAGAATTTGGACACGGCTGACTTCAAGCCAGGCCAGAAAAAGTAGCGGGACACACGTCGGAATGTCTTTGTGACACCCAAATGTCCTGAAAGCACATGCTCATGAGCAACTTTTAATACGTGCTCCCTATATGACTGGGGTAGTACAATCTGGTAAATCTCATTAAGGCCAGCACAAACTTTTGGCCTCCATCTCCGCATTAACACATGGTCATTCCAGAAATACATTACCTTATCAGTAGATTTTCTCTTGAGTCCCACCGTAGACCCAATGCAACTTGCTAATGAGGAGTCTGTTTTCTGAGCCACTGCCAATTGTTCCCTTCCTACCCCAACAACAGGATTCAGTTTTGGCACAGTATCTGCATCATCAAATCCCTTTACTTCAGCCTCGTTTGGGATCAAATTGCGGTCACTTGAATTAACCAAGAAGGTTTCAGAGAGGTCTACTACATCTCTGAATTTCCTTGCTTGGGCACGCGTAACTGCACACGCAGGAAAAGAAGCAGGGAAACATTGGGCAAGTTTTGAACGGTCAATTACAGTCGGTTCAGTAGTCACGACTGGGCATGGGAAAACATCCCCACCGGCGAGGTCGTTGCCCAAAATAACATCTACCCCTTCAACTGGTAATCGAGAGCACACCCCAAGCTTCACAAGTCCGGTTACTAACTCTGATTGCAAGTACAGATCATGTAGGGGAATTCTGAGGCACTGCATACCAATACCTCGAACTAAAACATCTGCACCAGAATAACTAGTCAGCGATGGTAAACGATTTTCTAGAATTAGTGACTGGACCGACCCAGTGTCTCTCAGAATCTTCACTGGCTTCCCTTCTGATTCAGATGAATGAGACACTGTGCCATACAGCAGAAACGGCTGATACTCACGAGTAACAGTAGCGACATTATCAACATCACTTAACGTGTGAACCAAAGCAGTACTTTTAGGACGTGTAGCGGCTACCTTTTGTTTCCAGGCTCTACAATCGGAAATGAGATGATTTGGATCAAGACAGAAGAAGCAAGCTCGGTTACCATTACTTTTCCTACGAGGCGAATTGGATGGAGTCTCAATCCTAGCACGAGAAGAGTCGTAGCTCTTCTCTCGGGCTGAGCTCTCACTGGTTAATGGCACTAGGTTACGCCTCAAAGCAGTGAACCCCTAGACGGGAGGGGAATGTAACAATTGGGCTTTAACGGCGTCGTAGTCAAGAGACTGCTCAAGGGGCAAAGCAGAGGAGACCTCCTGAGCTTTCCCAGTCAGGCTGCACTGCAGAAACAGAGCCCAAACATCTTTTGGCCAGCTCAATTTTGTGGCCATGCGTTCAAATGTGACGAAATACGCATCTGCCTCACTCTCTCTGAATGGTGGAACAAGTTTGAGATTTTTACTAACGTCAAAATTAGCATCTGCAACAGCCTCATGTGCATTCAGGACAGCAGCAGGAGAGGTTACAGAAGGAGGTCGTGACCGCGCCCTAGGCACAGGTCTGTTTTTTAGGTCCTGCTCTTTTAACTGCTGTAGTCTTAAAGCTTGGTCGGTCTCTGCCTCTATAAGACGCAGCTTAATGAGTAATGTTTCACGCTCTTCTTGTTTAATCAGGAGATCTAGCTCCTTCATTTTAATTGTCAATGCAGAGTCAACAGGCTTAACATTAGGAAGAGCCCTATCTGACACAGCTCCTAATCCCACGTCAGGCGAAACATCCTCCTCCATAGCAGCTGGCTCTGGTAAAATCCCAGTTTCCACGAGCCTATCACGCAACACTTGCTTGATAGTTCTTTTCGCTGCCTCCCTAGGAACACTAATATTAAAAAAGTCAGCTATCAACAATAAATCAACTTTTCTACAACGTTCAAAAACTTCTGTGGTAGGATGGAGAGTGAATGCAATCAAATCAAACTCCATCTACCACAGCTTCCTCACCCACCAAAGAAAAACTGCCAAACAGCGCAAAAAAAAAGGAGACTTACCACAAACAGATGAGTCTCTCACCACTTTAGAATTGAAAGGCGAATGGACGAGCCCCCAATTGTTACATTCCCCTCCCGTCTAGGGGTTCACGAGGGGAAGTAGCAAAGAAAAACGCATAAAATTAGAAAGAAACTGGCAAGAACACACTTCAGTCCCCTGTCCCAGAGTGAAGACAACTCCAATCCAGATGTTTACAAATTGAGTTTTATTTACAAAAAGAAAGGACAGGAAATTTAACATAAGGAGATAGCGAGCGATGGCTCAGGAGAGAGCAAGGCCTAAAATAACAAACAAAACCATTAGCTAACTAATTTAGGAGCCGCTAACTTACCTCAAATGCTCAAAGAAAAGAAGGAAATAAACAACATAAAACTTCCCTCAACTCCTTAACTGAACCAAAAACAGGGATGAAAGTAGTATACAAAGAAAAAGGCACTCTCTCCCTACAGCTTCCCTTCTAACTCACACCAATATACAGAAAAAGAATATATTATCTGCTACTTGTCTTAGGGCTTTCAACAAAGCAAAAACAGGGTCAGGTATTATCTTAAATCACAGCTCACCACAGAAGCACTATTAGCCACTTGCTAATACACAACACAGAATCAGGGAACAGACACCAATCCACCAAGGTGTTCAGTCTGGAGCAGGGGAGAAGCGTGTCTTCCCGCAGCAAACACTGGACTGCCATCATATACTCCACTCTCAGTCACAGGCACGCTCTGATAACGAGCACCAGGTGATGGGGATTCAGCCTGAGAGGGAACAGAGTGAGAGCAGGAGAGAGAGAGACACACCAAGCACAACCCAGGGCATACAACCACACCCACACATTCGTACAAGAAAATAACAACATGTCCAGGACGTAACACAATGAAAACATGAAAACTGAATGTAAGTGTTACAATGTCCACCTAAAACTTGTTAATTAAACTTTCAACCCACTGTTTGAAAACTGCTGTATAGAGTAAAGGTTCACAGCGCACACAACTGTCACTATGAGTCTCATCGTGATCACTCTCATCTTCATAAAATGGACTGTATAAGCGTATGGTTTCCTGTGGTCTGATGTGTTGCTTCCTAATTCACATATTGTGTGAGTCTCGTCTCTTTTCTCACACTTGCTGTAATGGAGTTGTTCATCTTCATAGTGTTTCAGCTCCTGATGGAGGTTCAGTCTTACAGTAAGTGATCTCTAGTGTTAAATATTGATCAAATACTTTGTTCACATTTGAAGTGAACAAAGTGTCATTGTCTAAAATATTTCAACATGTTGATCAGTAGGCCACGTGTGAACCTGACATATTGGTTTTGCTGTAGAATATTTTGTATATAATCACCAGTTGTCTTATTCAGATTATTAGAACTCAAAAATATGTGATTTATATTGGGATATTATTGTGCTGGTAAACATTGCCAGTGAGGACATGTAATACAGTGATTGATCTGTTTTGTGTTGTTTCAGAGACTCCTACTGTAAAAGTATCTCCAGATGTCATAAGAGAGTCCAGCTCAGTGAAGATCAGCTGTGAGACATCAGCAGGTGTTACAGTGAATCCATGTTATTTCTACATAAACAGAGAAGAGAAGAATATAAAAGTCAGTTCATCATGTGAGCTGGATCTCTCTGGTGCTGAAGTGCTCAGATGGGCAGCTGTAAAATCACCTGAATCAATCTACATTAACTGTTTCTACATAACACATGAACGAGGCATCAATAAACCATCACCTCATTCTCCTCCTGCCACAGTGACGGTTCTAGGTGAGATACTTCAATGCTGTTCTTCTGTTTTGGAGACTGTTATTGCAGTGTTTTTAGTAACTTGATCATTTGTCTTCAAACAGATTCTCTTCAGAAACCCTTCATCAGTGTTAGTGGAGATTATGACATATCATGTGAAATACCACTTTCAGTCCGAGCTGATTTCATCTGTAGTCTCTACACTGAGGATGATGTTCTTCTGTATCAGCGTGTCTCTCAGAGGAGTCAGTCTGGAGAGAATATTTGTATGTTTTATTTAAGTCGTAGTGAACTCTTCACACGATCAGTGAACAGCAGACAGCTGAGCTGTGTTTATTCACTCAAGACTGAACCTGAGATCAGATCACCACACAGTGACACATACACCATCAGAGGTGAGTTATTATCACTGTTATCATTTTTTAAATAAAAGCACATGATTATAGACATCAATATAATGCTTATTAGCCAGTATAATTCTTGTTTTAACTCTAATTAGCCAGTATTATTTATTATTAAGGCCAGAAGGATATTATAAAAGGAAGATTGGTCAATAAAAAAAGTCAGTATCTTCAACAAACAAATATGAGAAAAATGGAAATATATTATTTGTGTAATAAGTCTGGATGGATATATATATATATATATATATATATATATATATATATATATATATATATATATATATATATATATGTATATATACAAAATGAAGGAAAGAGTTGGATGTTGATGATAATCACTGGGGCACTACTGACTCATTCAGAAACAACATATTGAAGCTCATTCTAGCAGTTGTGATTCAGACACTGAATCAGTATTTAGTAATCTTTGAAGTATTGATTCTTACACAGAAAAACTTGTAGGTACTTTTCAGAAAAATACTGTGAATTTGACTCAGGGGCGGTTCTAGACCCTTTTTACGTGGGCCAGCGCTGCTTTAAGAAAGTTTATCTTTCTCGCTCGTTTATCGATCTCAATGTGGCACTCACGCGCTGTGATATCTTTAGATCATTAATGTGCGCGTACACATTTGAATGAACCGTGCGCACGCACTGAGAGGCACTGACAGCACGCCAGCCTGGTCTCATGAAAGTGCGTTTCAGTGGCACGGTTTTCTGTTTCTATTTGGTGTGCTTATGATACGCACCTTCCCCACACGCCTAAACATAACCATAGCGTATCATATGCACAAAGTCAGGACCACCAGCGGCAGCCGCCGCTTTTCCGACAGCGGTCCACTGACGAGCCGCTGGTTTATAATTATTGTTTGCTGTCGGTCCACGGTTCATAATCAGTTCGATTAGGCTAACCAAAATATCCTTGCACACAATAATGGATCAAAAACAATGTACAATCACAATTGCAAATTTATTTTCAGTGAACAGATTAAACATACAAATGCATTTACAGTATATTTATCAGATGGTTTTATCCAGTGTGACTTTCAAACAGAAGCATTCAGTTCACATGTCAGTACAAAACTCAACCACAAAATTAACCATGGTTTAACTATGATTGTTGTAGTAAATTCACAATAACTACCATAACCATGGTCTTACTACAGCATAGTAGTAAACCTAGAAACTACAAACTTTACCATGGTTTCAAAAACTCTGGTTACCACAGTTTTACTCCAGCATTACTAAAATATTACTATAGTAGAACCATGATATCAAAACCTTAGTTTGAGAAAAAAAGAAAGAAAAAAAAAAAAAAAAAAAAAACTTGATTAGGTTATGGTTACTACCATAGTAAAAACATGGTTAACTGTTGTAAGGGTACAATGCTTTTCACAATCAAAGCAGCTTTAGAAAATGCATGTTTCAAGGTTACAATAAAAAAAATAAAATAAAAATTAATCCTTTAAACAGCCCGAGGTGACTGTGACTCAATGGGGAGCATCTTCTGGCAACAAATTAATGTCCATATGTCAATAACTCTAAGATAATACAAGTTATGTGTTCAAAGTAATGTTCAGTTAAACAGACAAACATTAAAAGGTAAGTTCGGTGAATTTAAATTCACTTTATATGGTCACAAAGTCTGTAATATGTAAATTAACAACTTTCTGATAATGCAAAACATTATTTGGCTGACAAATAAATGGGGATATTTCATGGAACTCAGAGAAAGATTAAACATTGTTCATTCACATATATTTACCATTATAGTAACAATACAAAATGGGTTGAAAATCACTCAACGTATGCTTTAAGGCAATGATTACAATACATAACATTTGTCAGGTTGGTATGTTCATCTATAGTTGCCATCATCTGGAGTCTTCATGAATGTTGGCATCATCTGAAGTCACCACAAGTGAGGCTGGATCCAAGCTGTACTAACATTGGGATGGGCAACCTGAGAGATAGAAACAGAAAAACAAAAGGAGAAGGATTAGCATAGATGCTGTTCATATTATTTCAGGCAAAAGATGATCATGTGCATTTATTACTACACTCAAAAAAATATTTAGGCCCAATTCTTAAGATTTATGTATTTCAATTGCATATAAAATTTCCATCCATTTTGATTACATACTTTATGTGATGCAAATTTGCCAACCTTATGTAAATGAAACAATAAGATTTATGTAATAGTACCAATAAATCCAATTTGCTTTAAATGTATAAGAAACATGCATATGTATTAGGTAATAAACCCAATGTACTTAAAATGCATCACATTTACATAATTTTTATCAATAAACGCAAAGTATTTCATATATTTAATCCTACCCCACCCAATCACACCGTGCTACAACAAAATCTAACTACAACACACAAAAAAAAAGGACAGCAAGACCACCCTGTTACATTATATCAATTTATTAATGCTTCAAAGCATTTGGCTATATATGAGCAAGCAAGACATACTACACAGTGTTCATACACTTGTGTGCAACAACAAAAAACAAACAAGTGCCTTCATATTTACATGCACATAAAGGTTAAACACTATTTTCAAACATTTTTGCCACAATCAACCATACTGCAGAAATAAATGCGCAAAAAAAAAAAAAAAAAATTTAACAGAACAAAATAATTTTAACAGAGTGCAGAAATAAGATCAGTTTCCTCAAGAACTGTGCAAATTTGAGGTAGACAGATACATGAGGTAACTCGATGATAACAGTACTGCTTACGTTTCACTAACATATATAAAAAATAAATAAAATAAAAATCTGTGACATGCAATAATTTAGAACAATAGGATAATGGTCAGAAAAAATGCCATAAGGCTCAGGGGTTTGAGTGGCTCTGCACCACCACACTTTCCATGCATATTTAATTACATGTTAGGAGTACATGAGTACGAAAGGAACATTCTACATCTACATTTTAAACTTTTAACACTTAAATTGACTCAAGTACAAAAATTTGACATCTCAAAAATAACATCAAAAATGACATCTCAATTGTCTTTACTTAAGAGTTCTTTGGTGACAGCTTGGTTGTATCCAAGATTTTCTTCAAACGTGCACTTGAGCTCCGTTGCGTAGCTGCAGTTAAGCACAAAAATCAGTCCAAAAAGCATCAAACACTTCCACACCAACATCTGTAGGTTGGTCTCCAGGACCAACACCAGCACCCTCTGAACAAAAGATGTACATGCCCACTGTTGTCTGTGCAATTCCAGACTCAGCCTCTGCACTTGTTTCCGGCTTGTTGTATGTTTGGCAATAATTCTTTTAACCCAAACTGATGCAGTGTGTAGCTTTTCATTTCTTAAACAACCATGTCGGAGGACGTACCAATGTACACATTCCAGCATGACAATAACAAAATTCATCAGGCTCAATTTGCGAAATAGTGGTTCAGTGAGCACGAGGAATCATTTTCATGTATGAATTGATCCCCAGTCCTGAGCTTAACTCTACTGAATGTCTTGAGGATGTGCTGGAGTCGACTTTACAGAGTGGCTAGACTCTCCCATTGTCAATACAAGATCCAGGCCAAAAATAAATGCAACTCTTGATGGAAATAAATGTGATGTTGCATAATGTTGTTTAAATGTCACAACAAAGCACAATGTTATGAATCCTATAGGTGGTCCAATGAAATATCACATCCTAAAGACTTTCCATAGGGATTAGGTCAGGACTCTGTGGTGAACAATCTTTCACAGTTTGAGCCTGATGAATCTTGACATTGTTATCCTGGAATATAGACACGGGTACGACTTCTGACCTGGTTGTTTGAGAAATAAAAGACACAACATGCCAGAAACATATTAATCACTTCAAGTAATGAGTCAATCCTTAAATATCAAGTATTTACTCATTTAAATCCAGACAGCGACCTTTTTTGGCCTAGCAGTATAAAACAAGAATTAAATGTATACCCAATTATTTTGAACCGTACTACCTTAAGGAGAAGAAAATTCTGATGGAACTGGACAAGCCAAGCTTAAAAACATGAGCACTCGTGTTGTTCCAGGACGGTCAAGTGGCTTGATATCACTTGCACTGCATTTAAAAAAAAACAAAAAAAAACACTGAGTGCATTTTACAAGAAAACACCATTTCAGTATTTTACTTCAAAATGTCATATTTTTTTTAAAATTTATTAATCGATCTTTCTTTGTAATTATTTGTACTTAAGCTTTACTCTGCATTGCCATTTGTAACAGCTGCGAATGTGCTATTATTTCTCAAATGAACTGTAGAAAACAAGCTTGTTAAGAAAATTGTTTTGAATTCAATGTACATAAATCTTTGTTGACTGAACTTGTAAAGCAGTTACCAATCCTCAAGTTTTCATACTAACTTCTAGTTACCTCTACTAAGAGATAGTGAGTTTTATCAAATCAAAAATGGGCTAATTTGCTGCATACTACACACATGGGCAAAGGCAGACAGTGATACCAATAAAAAAAAACTATCAATGTAAATATATCCATAAGACATTTATAATGTAAAAAGAGCAGGTTGACATACACTTACCACATATTCTTTAATGAGTGTCTCCATGTCTTCATTGAGGTAGATACTTGGGCTCCTCGGGATGTAATGGCAGTTGATTTTAGTCTTCATTCTCAAACATGCAGAACAACAAGAACGACATTAGTCATTGATTTAGACATAAAGCTAAAGCTGAGTTAAAAATCTCACTCAACTAATGCTGCAACTATACAATAAACCCTGTCAATTGGTACATTAGTATATTACAGTGATTTGTAAAGAAACATTTTAAATTGCATGTAAGGCTGTTTTTATATTTAAATAATAAATTTCTAATTATATTATTTTTCTTCTCCAGTTTGCTGAAATACAAACATTTAAACAGTGGATGTCATTACTTGTTTTTTTAAGACTAATTTATTCAAAATTACATTACATTACATATTGAAGAACAGGTTAAGTAAAAAAAATATAATGTCATTTAGTGCATATATTTAGCAAAATTAGCCTTTTTATTTATTTTTTTTCTAGTTAAGTAAGTTTAGAGTTTATACTCACTCAATTGCTTTTCTGTGACATTGTTTACAAGCCGTTTCTTTGACGTCTTGAAACTCTGAGCGATTACATGAGATGTGACTCGTTCCGGTAGGATGTTCTGTTTCTTTCAACACCTTCTAATGGTCGTTCATGTTTATTTGCTGTGGTAACTAGAAGTAAAGAGGAAGAGATGATCAGTTCATGCGAGTTCTGCACTGCTGCTTGTACTGAGGCGCTAAAACGATCTTTCACGTTACATTTAACACCAAAACTGTATTTGCTGTTTAACTTTAGTGATACAATTGACAGAATCTGAAATCTGACACTTTGTTTCATATCACAAGTAACAAAACTTGCTGTGATTTATTGTGTTTCATTAAGTTTTGTTCACGCATCAAGTGAAAACAGCATCTATAGATTCTTAGGATTTACAATGGATCACGGTCACAATGAGAAACGATTAAAAATCGAAAAATAGATTTAAACCCAGCCCTAATTAGTACCATTAGCTAGCTAGTGAAATAAACTGTAGTCCATGCATTGATATTAGTGTAATACAATATCAACCACACTAATAATACATGTGTATATCAATGAAATCTCTCAAACAGTATACACTGAGTACAGATCAGATATATTTTACCTTGCAAATAGATTATGATCCAGACTGCTGCAGTGCAAAATGGTAAGGAGATTCAGAAGAACGCTTCTTCTGGCGCTGCTTTTTTTTTTGAATTTGCACGTGCATTACCAAAGCCTCCTTAGACACGTCATTGTGCAGTACTGACACTTACAGACTGGAGTATGGTAAACAATTCCATTTGTATGTAAACCAATCTCATGCAATTTAACTAACTGGATCTGACTTGTTTCAGAGCCAGCTGTATTTAAACCCTATTCATAATTTTTAACTGATTAAATCTAATAGTTCTGACAATTAACAGATTTATATTGATTCTAAGTAATCGGAGTACATAAAGTTGTAAAAACAAACAAACTATTATTTAAATAAAATCAAATAGATGCAAATACTTAATAAAAAATTGTGCCAAGAATAATTTTTTTGAGTCTAGAGTTAAAGGTTATGAGATGTGTTATGTGAATGCTTGGCTAAAAAGATGTATTTTTAATCTAGATTTACACAGAGAGCATGTGTCTGAGCCCCAAACATTATCAGAAGGCTATTCGAGAGTTTAAGAGTAAAATGCGAAAAAGCTCTGGCTCCTTTACTGGACTTTGATATTCTGGGAACTATCAATAATCCAGAGTTTTGTGACATTATTTAGCTTACTTTGCTATAATTTGGTTAAATCACAATCTGATTTTATTCTATATCCCTCAGTAAGCATATAATTTGTCCTCAGTATTCAGGGAACAGACAGTCTACATATTCCACAGTATTATTGAAGTGGGAGGAACATCATAACTGTAATTTACACAACTGTTCAAAAGTCTGGGGTCAGTAGGATTTTTTGCATCTTTGAAAGAAGTCTCTTATACTCACCACAGCTCTAGGGGTGCTAATTTGAAAACCTTATGTGAGACGTTAATTTCACAAACAGCGTGAGTGAATCACCATGCGCGCTCTCTCTCTCTCAAAATGCGCAAACGGCTTCAAATCAAAGCGCTATAAGCGAGCTGCACGCTGAACAGTTGACAGGAACTGTCACTTGCACAATCGAGGCAGGGTCGCGTCATCACTATAGTTTATAAATTGCATTTCTTTTTAATTCTTGCCAGTGTTTAAACCATTCAGTGCTGGCACGCTCTCCTGGAGACCGTGCGCTCATGTAACGCTAGCGACAGATGCATCCCTCACTGGTTGGGGAGTGGTCATGAATGGCCACTCTGCCCGTGGTCTGTGGAGTGGTCGCCATCTCACGTGGCATATCAATCGCCTAGAGATGCTGGCCGTGCTGCGTGCACTGTAGTATTTCCTCCCAGACCTGAGGGATCGCCATGTGTTGGTGCGCACTGATAACACATCGGTGGTCGCCTATATCAACCACCAAGGATGTCTGTGCTCGTGCCCCCTGTACAGGCTGGCACGCCAGATCCTTGTGTGGGCCCAAGGGAAACTCCGCTCATTGAGAGCGGTATATATCCCTGGGCATCTCAATATGGGAGCAGACGTCCTGTAGCGCCGAGTATGGTTCTGATTTCTCTCCTCGACGGTTCTCCATGGGAGATTCCCATCAGGAGAGATCTCCTCTCACAGGCAGGGGTCTTTCACCCCCGCCCGGAGCTATGGAAGCTGTGGGTGTGGCCTCTGAGGGGGCACAGCTCATAGCTTCTGGTCTCTTAACCGAGGTTGTTTAGACCAGTGGTTCTCAACTGGTTTGGCCTTGGGACCCACATTTTCCCATGGTCATCAAGCCACGACCCACTTATAAATATAAATAAATAAATATATATATATATATATATATATATATATACACACACACACACACACACACACACACACATATATATATATATATATATATATATATAATTTGTTAAAAAAATAAAAATAAAGCACATTTATTTAACAAAAATTAAGTTAAGACTGTTAAGAATATTACTAATACTGAATAAACAGCCTATAAGGTAAGGCTGTCCCAAACTATTTTTTGTTAATACAATTAAGTTGGTATGAGACACCACAGTCATTTAAGCATATACAAAATAACACAAAGTGGAAATAACATGATATTTTTGGGTTATGGAAACAAACGTTACCATGAATAACATGAACTGTTAATAACACCTGAAAACTGCTCCTGAATAGAATGAATATCATACCTTCATGCAAATCCTTCCCAGCTAACACACGCAGTACCACTTATGTGATTTATCGGTACTGTACTTTTATTTCACGCGTTGCATGCTTGTAGTTTCTGCGCTTTAGTGAAGTGATATACAGCGCGGCGTCGCGTTCGCGCGTGCTATAGAAGAGTGCGCGCTACGAACACTGAATATTATCTGACAGGATAGTTCGTTTTTCTGAGGTGAGAGACTCTTTTTTTTTCATAGCAAGTTATGAAAATAATGATAGAAAAATGACACTGACAATAAATCTGTCTACATCTCATCTGACCGCAGCTACTGAATCTGGACAGCGCGTTTTTCTCAGGAATTATTACTGCATCTGACAGAAGTGTCAACAGCTTTCATGCACGTCTTTTAAAATAAGTCTCGCATCAGAAAAAAAAAAAAAACATTTAGAATTACTTTTTTTGTTGTTGATGTCATTTTCTGTGTATCTGTGTATGTGTTTGTGTATGGCCTTACACTCCGCGACCCACTCAGAACGGTCCCGCGACCCACTTTTGGAGTTGAAGCTTTTCACTTCTTGGTGTGGAGACCGCCAGCTCGACCCAGTTAACTGCCCGATTGGTACAGTTCTGGAGTTCCTGCAGGCCCGACTCTCCGCAGTGTTGACCCACTCCACCTTGAAGGTTATGTGGCAGCAATATCGGCCTACCACGCCTCGCTTGGTGGACAGTCAGGGTGCAGAAACCCCCTGGTTACACGTTTCCTCCGGTGCACTGACCAGAGAGCTAAGTGGTGGATAGGATGCTATTCCGTAACCTCGAGTCCTCTGATCTCCCCTCGCTGATGGGAGTCAAGGCTCACTCAACCCGAAGTATGGTGAAGTGTGGCCTTTCTCGCAGGTGTCCCAATTCAGGACATCTGCAACGCTGCGGGTTGGTCCACGCCCCTGACCTTCGTCAGGTTTTATGGCCTCGATATGCGGGCCACTCTAGGCTCTTCCGTTCTCTCGCCCTCATTGTGCTCCTGAGGGATACACATAGGGCAGGGACTTGGAAGTCTGGCAGCGTGGGCATCTCGTTCCCCAAAGCGTCTCCGGACGCAGCTCAAGTTCCTGAAGAGGAACGTCTCTAGGTTACGTATGTAACCCTAGTTCCTCGAAGGAACGAAATGCTGTGTCTTGAGGCCACACTTCTTGCATCCCTGCCAGCGTTTTGCTTCATTCCTAGAAGCTGACGCCGGTTTCACCACACGTGCTTTTATACCAGCTGGTCATTACGTCACCCCGCCCGTGACATCGCCCGTGACATCTCGCCCATCATTTGGATTGATTACACATGATATTCAGAGCCGCTCACTCTGGAGGCATTCCCCAAAGCGTCTCCGGACGCAGCATTTCGTTCCTTCTAGGAACTAGGGTTACATACGTAACCTAGAGACGTTTTCATAAGCACAGTAAAATTTAGATAATTTGTACCGTTGTATCTAATGGTCTCTCTGAGGGCTCAGTCCCCCTGAAGATGAAAACCACCCTAAGTGAATAATCTGATACCTTTAGGCAGAAAGGAATATTCACTTGAGTTAATCATGTGAAAAAAAGTTGAGGTGTCAGAGAACCAGTCTGAAAATTTATGGAAACTTGAATTCATCAAATCAATTGCTAATATGGAAGTTTGTGATGTTGTTTTCCCTCCAAAATGATGTTAACAAAAGGACTGAAAGTAAAGAGTCTCGTTTCTAATCTGAGATCTCTCTGAACATTTATAAGTTTTATTCATTAGCTCTTCCTCAGGACAAGTTGAGAGCGTCTGTTTCAATTATTCTGGAAACAGACACAGTTCATCTGAGCTGTGAGAATACTGAAGATCTGAAGATGGAGAAGTGTGTCTTTATCATAAACGGAAGAGAAAGTAACTCAAAACTGAGCTCATCATGTCAGCTCTCACTCACTGGATCTCAGATCAGTATTTGGTCTGGAGGTCAGAGTTCATCTGTGAGAATAACCTGCTTCTACACTGTGTTATTAATATAGGCTGCTCATGTGAACCAGTAGAGGTGATGTCAAGTTATAACATCACTAGTATGTTAAATATATTTAAGGACCTGTACCTTTAACTAACTTTGCTTTAAGGTTTGTAAATAATGTAAAATGACTCCCTGTAATTCTGATAAATTGTCTCTGCAGTTTCAACAACAGCCACCACTGAACAAACTACTACAACACCCATGAAAACCTGTGAGTAATTGAGTAAATAAGTTTTATTACATTCCGAATGTCCTCAAAATATTTTTTTTTCCAAACTCGTGATTACTTGTTGAATATTTGACACTGCAAATTTCACAATGTTTTTAATAGGGTCAACTGTAATGTCTACTACTGAAGCCACAACATACAGTAAAACTGGTAAGTTACTGATAACACATTTCTGGTTATTTTAGATTAAATTTGGATGCTATGGTACAGACGTGGCCGAGGCTTCGTCTGTACGCTTTTCCCCCGATCGCTCTGTTCCCGGGAGTTCTGGCGAGAGTGCGCCGGGACGAGGTCAGTCTACTTCTGGTAGCACCGTTCTGGCCAGGCCGAGTATGGTTCTCGGACCTGATTTCTCTCCTCGACGGTTCTCCATGGGAGATTCTCGTCAGGAGAGATCTCCTCTCACAGGCAGGGGTCTTTCACCCCGCCCGGAGCTATGGAAGCTGTGGGTGTGGCCTCTGAGGGGGCGCAGCTCATAGCTTCCGGTCTCTCAACCGAGGTTGTTTAGACCATACTCCAATCCAGAGCTCCCTCAACGAGGAAACTGTACGCCTAAAAGTGGAAGCTTTTCAATTCTTGGTGCGGAGACCGCCAGCTCGACCCAGTTAACTGCCCGATTGGTACAGTTCTGGAGTTCCTGCAGCCCCGACTCTCCGCAGGATTGACCCACTCCACCTTGAAGGTTATGTGGCAGCAATATCGGCCTACCACGCCTCGCTTGGTGGACAGTCAGGGTGCAGAAACCCCCTGGTTACACGTTTCCTCCGGTGCACTGACCAGAGAGCTAAGTGGTGGATAGGATGCTATTCCGTAACCTCGAGTCCTCTGATCTTCCCTCGCTGATGGGATTCAAGGCTCACTCAACCCGAAGTGTGGCGAAGTGTGGCCCTTCTCGCAGGTGTCCCATTTCAAGACATCTGCAACGCTGCGGGTTGGTCCACGCCCCTGACCTTCGTCAGGTTTTATGGCCTCGATATGCGGGCCACTCCAGGCTCTTCCGTTCTCTCGCCCTCATTGTGCTCCTGAGGGACACACACAGGGCAGGGACTTGGAAGTCTGGCAGCGTGGGCATCTCGTTCCCCAAAGCGTCTCCGGACGCAGCACGAGTTCCTGAAGAGGAACGTCTCTAGGTTACGTGTGTAACTCTAGTTCCTCGAAGGAATGAAACGCTGCGTCTCAAGGCCACACTTCTTGCATCCCTGCCAGCGTTTTGCTTCATTCCTAGAAGCTGACGCCGGTTTCACCACACGTGCTTTTATACCAGCTGGTCATTATGTCACCCCGCCCGTGACATCTCGCCCATCATTTGGATTGATTATACATGATATTCAGAGCCGCTCACTCTGGAGGCATTCCCCAAAGCGTCTCCGGGCGCAGCGTTTCGTTCCTTCTAGGAACTAGGGTTCCCCTTTCAGTCGGTCACTCCGAGTCACGTCGGATGACCGACGAAATTGGGATCTCGCCAGAGAGACCAATCCACTTCGAGTGTAACTAAACGAGCCAATGGACATTGGCATGCGATTATTGCATCCAGCTGCCGCTGATCACAGCGTGAGCATAAGAGGCAGCTGATGCACCGCATCAATTATCCTTTCGCTTCGGAGCCGAGCGGTAGTGGTTAAAGCTACTGCTCTCCCTTCCAAGAGAGTGTTCTGCGAGCGAGTGCGGGCGTTACGGTGCGGCAGCGGTGGTCACGGTGTCCGGGAGAGAAAGATCGTCTTCCTGCTGACAGCCACACTAGGAGTGTGCGGTGGCCAGTTCCCCTGCGTGCTTCAGCACTAAAAGAGCATTTCTCTGAAAGAGCAATTTCTCTAAAAGAGCAACACGGGTGATCGCGTCTCTTTAAAGATGTCTTTTCACCCGTGCGTTTCTGGGTGTGGTCGTTTCCTGGCGCCTCAGGACGGTCACGATCGCTTCCTCACGTGTCTGGGCATTCAGCACGCTGAGGTGGCTTTCGTGGATGGTTCATGTTCTTCTTGCGGGGACATGACCATCTCGGAGTGCGACTCTGCTATGTCAAACATGGCAGAGTCCCTCTGCCTGCCGTGATCCGGCGTGCACACTGGATCCGGTGGAGTTAGAGGTGATTTGAGGATTACGGTGAGGGCTTCCCCAAGTGGAGCTCCTCACCCCTCAAGCACTCCGCAGCCGGTGGAGCTGCCGAAGGAGCGCGCTGGCCACGCGTTTCCTTCGGTGCCCCCTCTGACGACCAGATGTCGATCACTGCATCGGAGGGCGGGCCCTCTCTCTCCGGGGATGACGACCCGGCTGCGTTGCCCCCTTCGGGTGTGGTAGCGTTGTCCGTGCCAGACCCAGAGATGACGGCTATGCTTTCCCGGGCCGCCGAGAATGTCGGGCTCGTGTGGAATCCTAAAAAGCCACCGTGTCCCGATCTTTCGAGGCTGGGCGAGTGGTTCCTCGGTGGGGGTGGCGCTGGTTCTCAGCGCCCCCCTCCGGTGCCATTCTTTCCGGAAGTGCATGAGGAGCTGACAAGATTGTGGAGGGCACCTTTCACTGCCCGAAACACATCTTGTAGTTCTTCCGCTCTCACCACCCTCGATGGTGGAGCCGCTTTGGGGTATGCGGGCATCCCCTCGGTGGAACGGTCTGTGGCCATGCAACTGTGTCCAACAGCCGCTTCCACCCTGCGGGGTGATCCGTGTCTCCCCTCACGGGCCTCTAAGTATTCGTCAGGTCTAACTGGCAGTGCTTATAGAGCCTGTGGGGAGGCGGCTTCCGCCCTCCACGCTATGGCGTTGCTGCAAGTCCACCAGGCCAAAGCACTGAAAGACCTGCACGAGGGTGGTCACGACCTGGCGGTTCTACATGAGCTGCGTGCTGCGACGGACCTCGCGCTACGAGTGACGAAGGTGACCGCACAGTCTCTGGGTTGTGCGATGTCCAGGAGCGCCATCTCTGGCTGTGTCTCGCTGACATGAAGGAGCAGGAGAAGGTACAGTTCCTGAATGCTCCCGTGTCACAGACCGGCCCTTTCGGCGACGCTGTCGAGAGCTTTGCCCAGCAGTTCTCGGCAGCCCAGAAGCAGACTGAGGCAAACACATCATGCGCCGGAGGAAACCTGCTGCTTCCACTCCGGCTGCAGCCACTCAGCCTGCTCGTCGCCGTGGGCGCCCCCCTGCGGCCGCCCCCGCTCCCGCGCAGCCGCAGCAGCCTTCACCAGGCAGCGTCGTGGAGCCGGTCGCAGGCAGGATGCCCAGCCCGTCCAGGCCCCCGCCAAACCTGGCGGCAAGCGCAAGTGCAAGAGGCCCTGGGACGGTCGACCCAGAGATGGAGGAGACTGCTCATCGGGAGATGGTGACTGCACCACTCCCTCCCCCGGAGGAGGGCCGGGTGGAGTATCTTTTGTTCATTTTGTTCCGCCGCTGGCCCAGCAGCCAGCGGTACCCAAAACATCAGTAAAGAGCGGTCTCCTCAATCTCCGGGTCTCAAGAGGAGGAGAGTGGTGATCCGTGCATCACAGGATCACTTCCCTCCTCCTCTCTCACCAGCAGGCAGCGGGTGGTTGCCCAAGAGCACCCCTCCTGCCCATTTGTGGAACCAGGTAAGGGCAGTAGCACTCCAGTCCCCGCTTCAAGTCGTCAAACGCCGGGCTGTCACAAGCCTCAAGCCGGGTTCCTGTGTCTCCTCCCACGCGAGGAGAAATCAGGTGAGTGCTACACTACACACCCAGACCCCGCCCCCTGCCGTCACAGGCCAGGCCGTCACAGGCCCTGGGGCCGGTCCCTGTGTTCCACCTCGCTGCCCCACCGCGGGCATGTCGGTGGGCCCGTTGGCCCCGCTGGTGCGGTCTCTCGGAGCCTGGTTAGCGCTCCCCAGCCCGTCCCGGTGGCTCCTGCGGACCATCAGACTCGGCTATGCGATTCAGTTCGCCCGGCGTCCCCCCCAAGTTCAGGGGCATCCGGTTCACTTCAGTCAAAGCCGTCGATGCCCCTGTCTTGCTCGCGGAGATTGCAGTCCTACTGGCGAAGGATGCAATAGAGCCGGTCCCTCCAGCCGATATGAGGTCGGGGTTTTACAGCCCTTACTTCATTGTGCCCAAGAAAAGCGGTGGGTTACGACCGATCTTGGATCTGCGAGTTTTGAACCGTGCACTTCACAAGATGCCGTTCAAGATGTTGACGCAGAAACGCATTTTTGGATGCGTCCGTCCCCTAGATTGGTTTGCAGCAATCGACCTGAAGGACGCGTACTTTCATGTTTCGATTCTCCCGCGACACAGGCCATTCCTGCGATTCGCGTTCGACGGTCGGGCATATCAGTACAAGGTCCTGCCCTTCCGGCTGTCCCTTTCGCCTCGTGTTTTCACCAAAGTCGCAGAGGCGGCCCCTTGTTCCCCTGAGAGAACGGGGTGTGCGCATTCTCAACTACCTCTATGACTGGCTCATACTTGCACAGTCTCGAGAGCTGTTGTGCGCACACAGGGACCTGGTGCTCAGGCACCTCAGCCAGTTGGGCCTTCGGGTCAATTGGGAAAAGAGCAACTCGTGCCAGTGCAGAGGATCTCTTTTCTCGGCATGGAGTTGGATTCGGTCAACCAGACAGCACGCCTCACCCAGGAACGTGCTCAGTCGGTGCTGAACTGCCTCAAGACTTTATCAGGCAGGACAGCGGTCCCACTGAAACTCTTTCAGAGGCTCCTGGGGCATATGGCTGCAGCTGCGGCCATAGTTCCGCTCGGTCTGCTCCATATGAGACCGCTTCAGCACTGGCTCCATGGTCGAATCCCGAGGTGGGCGTGGAAACGCGGTACTCACCGGGTTCAGATTACACCGGCCTGCCGCAAGACCTTCAGCCCATGGTCAGATCCTTCGTTCCTTCGGGCAGGAGTGCCCCTGGAGCAGGTATCCAGGCATGCTGTGGTATTCACGGATGCCTCGGCCACCGGCTGGGGTGCCACGTACAACGGGCACGCAGTATCAGGGGTTTGGACGGGCCCCCTTCTGCGTTGGCATATCAATTGCCTCGAGTTGCTGGCAGTACGCCTTGCCCTGTGCCGCCTCAGAGGGCGCCTTCGGGGCAGGGACGTTCTGGTCCGTACGGACAACACTGCGACCGTTGCCTATATCAACCGGCAAGGCGGTTTGAGCTCCCGTCGCATGTCGCAACTCGCCCGCCACCTCCTCCTCTGGAGTCAGAAGCATCTGAGGTTCCTTCGTGCCATCCACATCCCAGGAGTGTTCAATCAGGTGGCCGACGAGCTGTCTCGAGCGGCACTTCCTGGGGAGTGGAGACTCCATCCCCAGGCGGTCCAGCTGATTTGGAGTCGGTTCGGAGTTGCTCAGGTAGACCTGTTTGCATCTCCAGAAACCACCCACTGCCAGTGGTTCTACTCCCTGTCCGAGGCAACGCTCGGCACGGATGCACTGGCACACAGCTGGCCCCAGGGCTTGCGCAAGTATGCGTTTCCCCCAGTGAGCCTGCTAGCACAGACATTGTGCAAGATCAGGGAGGACGAGGAGCAGGTCCTGTTAGTGGCTCCATATTGGCCCAACAGGACCTGGTTCAAAAAAAAAAAAAGCGGAACTCATGCTCCTCGCGACAGCCCCTCCCTGGCCGATTCCTCTGAGGAAGGATCTGCTTTCTCAGAGACGGGGCACCCTCTGGCACCCGCGTCCAGACTTGTGGAAATTTCATGTGTGGTCCCTGGACGGGACGCGGAGGTTCTAGGTGACCTGCCCCAGGAGGTAGCGCTCACTATCGCTTCAGCACGAGCACCGTCCACAAGACGGGCCTATGCGCTGAAGTGGAACCTGTTCGTCGAATGGTGTTCCTCTTACCAGGAGGACCCCCGAAGATGTTCGATCAGAGCCGTGCTTTCCTTTTTGCAACAAGGGTTGGAGCGTAGGCTGTCCCCCTCCACCCTTAAGGTATATGTTGCTGCTATTTCTGCCCACCACGACCCCATAGAGGGGAGGTCGGTGGGGAAGCACGATCTGGTCGTCAGGTTTCTTAGGGGGGCCAGGAGGTTAAATCCTCCGAGGCCTCCCTCCCTTCCCTCTTGGGATTTGGCTTTGGTGCTAAGAGCCCTACAAACTGCCCCCTTTGAGCCATTGCAGTCAGTCGAGTTGAAGTTTCTTTCTATGAAAACCCTACTCCTGACTGCATTGGCCTCAATCAAGAGGGTGGGGGACCTGCAGGCATTTTCGGTCGACGAGTCGTGCCTTGAGTTTGGGCCGGCTGACTCCAGTGCAACACTGAGGCCCCGGCCCGGCTATGTGCCCAAGGTTCCTACCACGCCCTTCAGGGACCAGGTAGTGAGCCTGCAAGCGCTGCCCCTGGAGGAGGCAGACCCAGCCCTAGCTTTGCTCTGTCCTGTACGCGCACTGCGTCAGTACGTGGATAGAACTCAGAGCTTCAGGACCTCAGAACAGCTCTTTGTCTGTTACGGAGGACAGCAGAAGGGGAAGGCTGTCTCCAAGCAGAGGATGGCCCACTGGATAGTGGATGCCATCACCTTGGCCTACGAAGCACAAGGTGTGCCCTGCCCGCTCAGGTTGCGTGCTCACTCCACTAGGGGTGTCGCATCGTCCTGGGCGCTGGCTCGTGGTGCCTCGCTAGCAGACATCTGTAGAGCTGCGGGTTGGGCGACTCCCAACACGTTCGCTAGGTTTTATAGCCTACGTGTCGAACCGGTTTCCTCCTGTGTTCTCACCTCAAACGGGTAGTGGCACTGAGAGGGCCGGCTCAGAGTCGGCTTGCGGCGTCCTTACGCCTAATTCTCCAGAGAGTTCCTTAACCAGGCAAACCCTGTTGAGTCCTCCAGCACTCCGGCGTCCGGACACGGCGGGGCGTCCGGCGCCAGGCCTTCAGCCAATGAATTCTTGAAATCTGGTGCGAGGCTAGTGCCCATATGAGAGACCCTGTCGGGATCCCATATGTGTATTCCACGGTATTCTTATTAGAGCCATGTTTCCCCTGGCGGACCACGTTCTGCCATCTCTAAAGATGCAGCCTGAGCCATCTCAGAGACTTCCATGTGCAATAGGGCCCTTCGGGGTTACTTCACATGTTTGAATGTCACTTAACCCCCTCTGGGAGGAGGTGACTCCGCAGTGTGCCTCTTCCAAGTGGAAGGGCATGCTTCCCAGTGTTATCCTAGTCCTACTGTTTGGGTTGCTCAAGGAACACCAGTAGTTGACCTTCTCTGTGTAGAGCCCGGTCCTATTGTCTGCCTTATAGGAAGGGTCAGGAGCCCTACACAGGGCACTGGAAGGGGCAGCTTCTGTGGCGCTTTGGTAGGGATCCCAATTTCGTCGGTCATCCGACGTGACTCGGAGTGACCGACTGAAAGGGGAACGTCTCGGTTACGTATGTAACCCTCGTTCCCTGAAGGAGGGAACGGAGACGTCACGTCCCGTCGCCACAGTCGCTGTACCACCGCTGAGCTGCCGGGTCGCCGGCTCGGCTCCTCAGCGAAAACATAATTGATGCGGTGCATCAGCTGCCTCTTATGCTCACGCTGTGATCAGCGGCAGCTGGATGCAATAATCGCATGCCAATGTCCATTGGCTCGTTTAGTTACACTCGAAGTGGATTGGTCTCTCTGGCGAGATCCCAATTTCGTCGGTCATCCGACGTGACGTCTCCGTTCCCTCCTTCAGGGAACGAGGGTTACATACGTAACCGAGACGTTACATACATAACCTAGAGACGTTTTCATAAGCACAGTAAAATTTAGGTAATTTGTACCATTGTATCTAATGGTCTCTCTGAGGGCTCAGCCCCCCTGAAGATGAAATCCTAGAACCACCCTAAGTGAATAATCTGATACCTTTAGGCAGAAAGGAATATTCACTTGAGTTAATCATGTGAAAAAAAGTTGAGGTGTCAGAGAACCAGTCTGAAAATCTATGGAAACTTGAATTCATCAAATCAATTGCTAATATGGAAGTTTGTGATGTTGTTTTCCCTCCAAAATGATGTTAACAAAAGGACTGAATGTAAAGAGTCTCATGTTTCTAATCTGAGATCTCTCTGAACATTTATAAATTTTATTCATTAGCTTTTCCTCAGGACAAGCTGAGAGCATCTGTTTCAATTATTCTGGAAACAGACACAGTTCATCTGAGGTGTGAGAATACTGAAGATCTGAAGATGGAGAAGTGTGTCTTTATCATAAATGGAAGAGAAAGTAACTCAAAACAGAGCTCATCATGTCAGCTCTCACTCACTGGATCTCAGATCAGTTTTTGGTCTGGAGGTCAGAGTTCATCTGTGAGAATAACCTGCTTCTACACTGTGTTATTAATATAGGCTGCTCATGTGAACCAGTAGAGGTGATGTCAAGTTATAACATCACTAGTATGTTAAATATTTTTAAGGACCTGTACCTTCAACTAACTTTGCTTTAAGGTTTGCAAATAATGTAAAATTCTGATAAATTGTCTCTGCAGTTTTAACAACAGCCACCACTGAACAAACTACTACAACAGCCATGAAAACCTGTGAGTAATTGAGTAAATAAGTTTTATTACATTCTGAATGTCCTCAAAATATTTTTTTTTCAAACTCATGAATACTTGTTGAACATTTGACACTGCAAATTTCACAATGTTTTTAATAGGGTCAACTGTAATGTCCACTACTGAAACCACAACATACAGTAAAAATGGTAAGTTACTGATAACACATTTCTGGTTATTTTAGATTAAATTTGAGAAATGATTTCCTTCTGAAAAGTAATTCCCCTTGTGATATGTTATTATCAAACCTGCCAACCAGCATGGTAAAGGAAACCACTAGTAAGTTCATCCATTATTGCTCAATGATAAGTCACTATGAAAAATTAATATTTTGGAGTCAAAAGTCATATTAAAAATACAGCTGGGATCCATTTTCAAAGTTTATTCGTAAGCATGGTAAGCAGTAGCACACAGAAAATTCAACAAAGTGAAAGTGAAAAATCACGTGGTTCATGATTATGCTGCTTTTGTTCAACATGGTTCACACAGAATGCATTTTTACATTCCATTGTGCTATTGTTTTTTATATGTAAATTGACATGTATTTTGCAGTGTTTGGTTGTAAAACTGTGGCACTCAATTTAAAATTCGACTTTTGGTTGGTTCAACTACCCGCGTCTTGAGTTTTTCAAAGCAAAAACATGTTCTGTCTGAATGGCCCCTAACAGCTACATTTACTATACTGTACATAACTGTAAATTTCACAATGTATTTTCAGCAGCATTAACTGTAATGTCCACTTCTGAAACTACAACATACAGTAAAACTGGTAAGTTACTGATAATGCATTTTCTGATTGTTCTATTTTTAAATTTCCCAAAAGTGATTCCCCTTGCAAAATGTTAATTTTTTTTTTTTTTTTTTTTAATTTGTAGACCTCCAATCCAAGACAAGCATGACAAAGGAAACCACGTGTAAGTTCATCCACTCTTCCTCAACGGTGAAAGTCACTGTGTAGAATTGCTTGAATTCAGAATGTTGGATTCTAAAGAAAACTCAAAAATGTAGCTGGGATCCATTTATAAAATTTATTCATACAAGTTAAGGAGTGCCACTCAGAGAATTAAATGATGCGTTTCATGATTATGCTGCATTTTCCAATATGGTTGCTACTTGAATTATGGAATTTTTATTTATTTTTATTTATTTTTTTCCAATAATTCTAATTGAATACTATAACTACATGCTGTGGCACTATGTTTTTTAATGCAGTTTCCATGGCAAATTCTACTCAGCCTGGTAACAATATGTCAGAACATAATTACTGTAGATGCCAAGTTTGCAAGCAAATGGCAAAACTTTTGCTTCAAAATGATATCTAAACAAAATGTCAAGTCATACTGGATGAACATTTTGTGTTTCATCCAAAATGCTTGTTTGTTTTGTTTATTGGGAAAGCCACAATGATGTAGATGTCACTGCATTTTTAGCTCCGACACATACATGCATGACACATATGAATGCTTCTTTAATATGACACAATATACAACTTCATTAATAAAAAGTTCATTTTGGATCTGTCGTCCACTGTCCAGTTATCTGCTTATTATGGTTATTTCTACAGTGTTCAGTACAATGTAAAAAAATATACATAGGACAGTCTTTGTTAAACTTAAGATGTTCTTACTGTAGTTTCAACAGCAGCGTCCAATCAAAAAGCTCCACAAATGAACACTGTTATTTCCACTGAAATCCCAGTGTCCTGCAGAACAGGTAACTTACTGCATCTTTTCTAAATATGTAATATATATATTACATATTTAGAACAAGTTTTTCACACCTGGATTTGGGGATCCTCTGCCATTCCTCCTTGCAGATCCTCTCCAGTTCTGTCAGGTTGGATAGTAAACGTTGGTGGACAGCCATTTTTAGGTCTCTCCAGAGATGCTCAATTGGGTTTAAGTCAGGGCTCTGGCTGGGCCATTCAAGAACAGTCACGAAGTTGTTGTGAAGCCACTCCTTCGTTATTTTAGCTGTGTGCTTAGGGTCATTGTCTTGTTGGAAGGTAAACCTTCGGCCCAGTCTGAGGTCCTGAGCACTCTGGAGAAGGTTTTCGTCCAGGATATCCCTGTACTTGGCCGCATTCATCTTTCCCTCGATTGCAACCAGTCGTCCTGTCCCTACAGCTGAAAAACACCCCCACAGCATGATGCTGCCACCACCATGCTTCACTGTTGGGACTGTATTGGACAGGTGATGAGCAGTGCCTGGTTTTCTCCACACATACCGCTTAGAATTAAGGCCAAAAAGTTCTATCTTGGTCTCATCAGACCAGAGAATCTTATTTCTCACCATCTTGGAGTCCTTCATGCGGGCTTTCATGTGTCTTGCACTGAGGAGAGGCTTCCGTCGGGCCACTCTGCCATAAAGCCCCGACTGGTGGAGGGCTGCAGTGATGGTTGACTTTCTACAACTTTCTCCCATCTCCCGACTGCATCTCTGGAGCTCAGCCACAGTGATCTTTGGGTTCTTCTTTACCTTTCTCACCAAGGCTCTTCTCCCCCGATAGCTCAGTTTGGCCGGACGGCCAGCTCTAGGAAGGGTTCTGGTCGTCCCAAACGTCTTCCATTTAAGGATTATGGAGGCCACTGTGCTCTTAGGAACATTAAGTGCAGCAGAAATGTTTTTGTAACCTTGGCCAGATCTGTGCCTTGCCACAATTCTGTCTCTGAGCTCTTCAGGCAACTCCTTTGACCTCATGATTCTCATTTGCTCTGACATGCACTGTGAGCTATAAGGTCTTATATAGACAGGTGTGTGGCTTTCCTAATCAAGTCCAATCAGTATAATCAAACACAGCTGGACTCAAATGAAGGTGTAGAACCATCTCAAGGATGATCAGAAGAAATGGACAGCACCTGAGTTAAATATATGAGTGTCACAGCAAAGGGTCTGAATACTTAGGACCATGTGATATTTCAGTTTTTCTTTTTTAATAAATCTGCAAAAATGTCAACAATTCTGTGTTTTTCTGTCAATATGGGGGTGCTGTGTGTACATTAATGAGGAAAAAAAATTAACTTAAATGATTTTAGCAAATGGCTGCAATATAACAAAGAGTGAAAAATTTAAGGGGGTCTGAATACTTTCCGTACCCACTGTATATATATATATATATATATATATATATATATATATATATATATTGCTATGTATATCATCATGCATTAGCCAAGTGTAATTTCATTTAAGGTCTTTTCTGTTGCAGATGCTCCTAATGTTCCAGTGGTTCATACTGAAGGTCCACCCACTCCACAATACAAAGATATTATTCTGAGTCATTTTATTCTGTATTTCAATTCATTTGACAATTGCATTCTCTTTCAAATCTCTATAAAATGTTTATTCTTTTCTATGTACACAACAAAAATAAAACCAATCAACATGTACATTCATTTTCTCAATTCTAAACAACCAAATTAAATATAATTCATAATACACAATACACATGGATTAAAGTGTTGGATTTGTTTTGACATAGATATATGTTTTATAGTGCTGGTTTTCACTGGTGTTGCTGTAATTTTGTCTGGACTCATGGGGCTCTTTTGTCTGTGTCAGTTTGCAAGTAAGTATTTTAATGCCAATGTCAATTCATTTATATGTAAAGGAATAAAAATTTAATATATAATGCAGTATCATTGTTTTGTAGGGAAAAAAAGAAGAAAACTGTAAGTTTTTTAAATGCATTCAATTTAGTCTGTGATATGTACTGTAGGGGTTTTTTTTCCGTAAAAAAAAAAAAAAAAAAAAAAAAAAAAGTAGTCCAGAAACTGTAAATGTTCAGCTTCTTATCTGATATATGCATGTATAAAAAGATGCCATAAAGATCAGTATTTGATTCTCAGAAATATAACAAGATCAATCAAACCTGATGTGACAAGTGAAGGAATTGGTATGGTGAGTATCACCATAATATTGACTATAAATACTTGTATTTAACCATAATTAGTATGAATTGTTCTAAGGGACTTTACCTTAATTACTGATTATGTTATTTAGGGATCTGCAGAGACATATTCTCTGACCACTTCTGTACCAGCAACATCTCAGCCCATATCTGCAGGTAAGAGAACATCAAGAAATTATCTCAGATAAATTAAAAACATAGTAGCTAACAGATCTCCTCTTGTGAGGTTAAAGTTTAAAAAAAAATGTTCAGTGACCACAGCCTCTCAGAAACTGGTACTGCACCCATTTTCTCTTTCAAGTCTTCAGCAGATCAGTATTATTAACCACATTTTCTCTTAAAGGAACATTTCACACCAAAATTATAATTATTTACCATAAAAATCTCATAAAAGAAAACAAACAACTTAAGCTGTATATTCCAAATCTTCAGACATCACATGAAGATCTCTCCCCTTTGTTATGTAGATTGCTGCAGTGATGATGTATTTTTGTAGGCCAATACAGTCAGAAGTCAAAATCACCTTGGTTCCCTCAACAACAAAAAACAATGCAATTTTGTATTACTGAAGAAAATAAGCTCTGTGAACAAAAAAAAAATATATTTTTTTTTTCCTTACACTATTTCCATTTTGTTCAACATGAAAATCTCCACAAATGAACACAACTTTTATAAATTTTAAAGTAATAGAAGTAAAAAGCTAAACATGGGCTATAAACAAACTACACCGTCACATGACTTCAGTGTTTAGCCATTAAGCTTCCAACAACTCTTTCAGTCTTAAAACACACACACAAACAAGAGGGTATTACTGATGTATATGTTGGAGAATAAAACAAAAATATCTTGAGCTTGTGAGAACCAAGGGCCTTTTCTGACCATTTTGCGCCCTAAGCAGGATTCTCTTTTGGCAGCCCCCTGCCTTCCCTCCTCACAAATTAAACACTCAGGTAATATGTTTGATTTGATTATAATTTCATAATTATAATTTTACAAATTATATAAATAAGTTGTCTTTTTAATAAGCATTGAAATTGCACATGCACATCCATATTTGTCATTAGGAACAACACTAATGCACAGTGATTCAGCATTTCTAATTATCTAGCAATAAAAGATTCACAGATTTCCAGTACACAGTATACAAACCTAAAACGTTATTTGTATATTCATTTGTTTCCAGTTAATTTCTATAGAAGGTACTGATTGACCATTTCTCTCTCCACACCATTGCCTCATTGCCCAATCACTAATAAAATAAAAGATGCACTCATAAAAGATTTATATATACATCCCTCCAGCACTCTATACCTCTCACATCTATTTTGCAAATGCACTGATCCAATCATTGTCCATCGTGTTTGGTATCAAGACATGCATTGATTGTGTTTTGTGTCATGGATGTCAAATCTAATGTGATGCATCTTAACACACCCAGTTTCAAGCTTTAAGTGAAGCCATTTGACATTTTTCCTCTTATCTTGTACAGTTTTTACTATTGGCTCTGTTTGATCCTCTTCATTATGCTGTTCTTTCAAAGGCCTCGAACACCCAGAGTCACATCACGACAGCACAGCAGATCCCACAGACACTCGCTCTATCATTACATCTATAAATCCAATTTACCAGCCCTTAGGTAATGAAATGTTTCTTTCATTAAAGTGGTAATATCATGAGGAATCAAATTTTTGTTCTTTTCACATAAATTGTTAATACCGGCCTACTAGTTTCACCACTCGAAATTTCCCCTCCAATCCAAAAACAGCATTTTTTATTCACACATTTAGGTGTTAAGAATCAATGTGCTAATATGGAGGAAGTGGGACAAATACTAAATTTATCACAATACTGTTGCACAGAATGAGTCTGGGAAGAGATGTTAATGTCAAAAGTCTCAAAGCTTAAAATACACTACAGTGTTAAGAAGAGCTTGTTCATCAAGGCCAACACAAGTACTTGAGTTGATACGACTGGTTTAAAAGGTTCTGCACTGCATTACAGATGTTTTGGTCAATAAACAACAGAAAGGGGGAAATCCAGAGGAAAATGAGGTATGTGTGAACACTGTCACACTCCAAACCCACAAAACCAGATGAGACATCCATCATGAACACAATACTAACACATTTACTTCATGTGTGTATTTTCTGTCTTTCTTTCTTCTTCCATAAGAATGCTTATCTGTACTCCACGATCCCTCACAAACCAGTTCACTCAAATGCAGGAGATCAAGTCTAGTTTGGTGAAGATGCACTGATGAATCTCAAGACTGTTTTTTATTATGTAGAGCCACTTTAAGTAAATTCTTTACTTGCAGACAAAAACAGTAGGTGTTTATTTTCATTATTCAGTGTTTGGTGTGGAATATACTGTGGTCTCAGTAAATATCCAGAGCATCTTCTCTGGCAAACCCACTAGTACAATACCACATTGTAAGAAGAGTGTGGTCATTCAGTAAGAGCTGAATTAAATATATAATGATAAATGAAATAGTTTTTAGTTATTTTCTGTGGAATTTCAAACCATATGAACCATGGTTTGTACCAAAAAAATTTTTTCTTTGTATTCTGTATTACTCAAAACAATCTATGTTTAGATCAGTTTTTTTAAAGGTCCATCATGTGACGTTAGCTCCCCCCAACCCCCATCCTGTTTTTAGTGAATCATTCATTTCAGTGTGTTTTACCCTCAAAAAAATGGCCTTTTCATATTATGTGTTTGTTTCCAAGAAGCGTGATCCTTCCCACATGTCACTCTGTGAGTTACAGACTGAATGGCAGGTCAACTTTTTATTTATTTATTTTAAAATCATCTTCTATAATGTTTTTCATGTGTGGTTTGTTTTGCCCCTTAGTTCTAAATTATATGGACTCCTTATAGATATCAGGTGTCCTTTTTGAGTCTCCAAGTGTCCTTTTTAAAAAGACACCTAAATTTACCATGACAAAAGATTGCTGAAAATACAGTTTTTGTGAGAATCATCCTCAAACGTATACCAGAATTTAAATATTTATCTTCAAACATATCTTTAAATGTTTAAGGCCTTTAAAATATCAAATATTCCTGTTCACATTCTATGATATACAGTACATGTTACATGTAAATGTTACATTGCACATGTCTGTGAGTGTGGTCTAATGATCTGAACTTTGATCTACATAAAACTGCTCAATGCATTAAATGATTTCCTGTTGTCTGATTTGCCACTTCCTAATTCAACCATTGTTTAATTTTCATGCTGTCTCTTTCACATGCTGTAATGGAGTTGTTCATCTTAATAGTTTTTCAGCTCCTTATGGAAGTTCAGTCCTACAGTGATCTCTGCTGTTGGTTGTCTTCTTAAAACTGTATGTCACACAACATGTAGCCTTCAAATATTTTAAAATTAAAGATGTCTTTAAAAAGGTTACTGTTGTGTTATGTCTTAGTCTGTCAAGACAGAATTGCTTGTGGTTTCAGCCAACCCAACACTTCACAATTTGTCCATCCAGATCAACCATAACTCCTTCCAGGACAGCCAGGAACCTTGGAGTTGTGATTGATGATCAGCTGAATTTCACAGACCACATTGTTTGAACTGCCCAATCCTGCAGATTTGCCTTATACAGAATTAGGAAGATCAGAGGCCTTTCTATCAGAACATGCTACACAACTCCTTCAAGCTCTTGTTCTGTCCAGACTGAATCAATGATGCATACAATAAGTCAGTTTAAAAAATAAATACAAAACCTGTCCTAATTGAAAGAAAACAAGCTGACAAAAAGATTGAATCCAGTATTTCACGATAATACAGCATATAAATTATTTGTAGGCCGGTCATTTGTGACCATGAACACCACAAGTGTGATTTTCTTCCCTTTTGTACAAAATAAATGCATTTCAAAACAAACTTCCAGAAGCCTGTTTCATAAAAAATAAATAAATAAATAAATACAAAAAGTATCCAAATTTTTTTTGGAAAGCTGTTATACTCTGTGTGAGCGAAGTCAGTAAGTTTTAACCCAATGCAATAACATTAACTTGGATTTTTGGGAAAAAGAAAATCCTCTCCAGGTCAAAATGCTTTGAACACAACATGAGGTTATTTATTAAAGTGATGATGGTTTTATGGTCACAATCTTTTCAGTGGGGGGCTCATAGTTAGACTGGATGTTCAGAATTCCAACAGCTTGAGTGAAGAAACTGTTTTTGAGTCTGGATGTTCTGGTCTGAATGCTCCCAGACAGGAGGGGCTTAAATCAGTTGCAGGAAGGGTGAGAGAAGTATTTTTCTTTTATAGAAATTCTTCACACACCTAGTGAGGTGTGGGGTTCCTTTGCAGTATGGAAAAGTATGGAATTTCTAAATAATTATGGAAAAAAGAAAACAGAGTGTAGAAAAATGTTTGTGTTTCCAGACAATTGGCCCTATTCTGTTTCCTGAAATATAAAATTTAACAATTCTAAAATAAATTTATCATACAAGCAGATTATGTCAGATTTTTTCTCACTTCATCCCTGATGAATCATTTTGAACTTAAATGAAAAGTACTTTTTTAATAAAGAAACAAATTTGTGTCTAAAACATTAAAATTGAACAACTCCTCATTCAAGCTTTGTTTGTAGTAGTTGTCAAAAGTACCAGTACTTCAGCACCAAGTCATTACTGAAATTTTTAAATGTATTATTTCCTTAGCTATTATTAGCATTAACAGTTATCTTTTTTGATTTAGTATTTTTTGTTATTTTAAAATAGTTACATAGTTCCAATCATTTTTACTTGTATCGGTACCGACTACTGAAATTTTGTTACTGTGATAGCACTAGTCTGTATTATTGTGAGAATATCAAATTGTGAATTCAATATTGTTAATCAAACCTTTAATTGATGCAAGTGAAACATCCAGTGAGTGATGCTAACAAGCGTGTTCAGTTTTCTCAGAAACATAAACATAACTGTGTCAAAATTTTATTACATTGGGTTATGCACATATCACAGCACTTCAGAAATCAAATGCCTGATGACGTGTAATATACACATGTACTATACACAAGTTCCAATAAATCTGCAGCATGTTGCATACAATTTCACAAAATTATCATAGTGCCTTTTTGTTTAATTTGTATTATATAAATATGTGACCCTGGACAAATATGTGACTCTGTCTTAAGTCGCTGGGGTATATTTGTAGCAATAGCCAAAAATACATTGTATGGGTCAAAATTATTGATTTTTCTTTTATGCCAAAAATCATTAGGACATTAAGTAAAGATCATATTCCATGAAGACATTTTGTAAATTTCCTGCTGTAAATACATCAAAATTTAATTTTTGATTAGTAATATGCATTGCTAAGAACTTAATTTGGACAACTTTAAAGGCGATTTTCTCAATATTTTGATTTTTTTTTTTTTTGCACCCTCAGATTCCAGATTTTCAAATAGCTGTATCTCGGCTAAATATTGTCCTATCCTAACAAACCATACATCAATTGAAATATTTATTCAGCTTTCAGATGACGTATAAATCTCAATTTCGAAAAATTGACCCTTATGACTGGTTTTGTGGTCCAGGGTCACATATGTGTACATAATAAAGTGACTATAAAGTGAATAATGTATTCCACATTTTTAAGTGTGATATTATGATCTAGTATTTTTCAAGTGTATAAAATGTATAGGCTACTATAAATCAGCGGTGCCCACTCCTGTTCCTGGCGATCGACTCTCCTGCAAAGTTCAGCACTAACCCTAATCAAACACACCTGCCTTTAATTTTCAAGCGATCCTGAAGACCTTAATTAGTTGCTTCAGGTGTGCAGGACAGTCAGTCTCCAGGAGCAGGAGTGGGCACCCCTGCTATAAATGGTAGGGTACAACGGGGTTAATAAAGGCGCGCCGGCCCCGGCCTCGGCCTGGGGTAAAAGGCGCCTTTGATATTATTTTCATCTAAACCACTAGATGGCACAAAAACATGGCTTAGCACTTTCCAAAACATTCGCTTTTCAAGATGCACGTGTATATTTATCTGATCTTTGACGCGATCGAGCGCAGCAGTGCAAAGTTGATTCTGTACTTACTTGATCTAATATTTTATGTTTTTTAAAATGTTGTAGATTTAAGTAGCAAATGAGAATCACTAAAATGAATGCATATATTTTGAGACAAAAGTCTACTTTATGATTTTCAGTGTCGTTTAAGATAATTAAAGCAACAGTTTTTAAATAACGAAAGAATATGTAAAAGTATGGTATTTGGGGTAAAAAGCGCCCCTGCTGTTGGGGCTAAAGGCGCACAGTAATTAACATGATAATTAATAGATCACTGACTTTTCCATTTGTTGACACGACATGATTAGATTCAGATGGTAAATATCATACATTATGTTGGGTGTCCATATTAGAGATAATCACCATGTTTAGAATGAAAGCGTCATATTTAAAAACATGACATTAATCGTATCATATAATAAAATATCATTTGTTGTTACCACTGTAAATATATATTCAATTATTATTGGATCTCCTTCAATACTTTCAGAATCTTTACTTATTAAAATGATTTTGTTTCTGTATTTTAAAATATATTTTTATATTAACATTTTAATGACAGTATATTTATTGAACAAAAATTAATTATTTAATTTTTCAAAATAAACAGAAAATAGTACAAACTTTGCTAAAGTGATCGTTTTGAACAAGTATTAACTTAAATATTATTTTAAAAAACATTATTTTAGCTGAAGTATTTGTATCAATACCGTGTGCCTTTTACCCCATCCTGGTGGGCCTTTTACCCCGTGTGTGGGGTAAAAGGCCCCTCTCAAAATAAACAACTTGAATGATTTATTTTCACACAAAATCTGTTGCTCCATTAATGTTGAATACAACGTATATATTATTTCTGCAATTATACATTTTAGGCTCAGTGAATAGCACATTTTTTTCTTAAGGGGGGCCTTTAGCCCCATTGTACCCTATAGGTGTTTATAACATACGTGTTTATGTTACTTTTACAAAACCACCTTCCTTCTTTTAGTGTGAGTCTTTGCCCCAGATTTGCTGTCTGTTAAAGTGAAGACAGCTGTACATGTGGTCACACGATCAACGTTCATCTTCATTGAAATGACCACACAATGCATTAAATAGTTTGTGGTCTGATGTGCCACTTCCTAATTCATCCATTGTGAGAGTCTCATTCTGTCTCTTTTCTCACACTCGCTGTAATGGAGTTGTTCATCTTCATAGTTTTTCAGTTCCTGATGGAGGTTCAGTCTTACAGCAAGTAATCTCTGCTGTTAAATGTTATTTAAATAATTAAGTCTTGCATTAAATAAAATTGGATGAGCTGTTTGTGGATTTATTTTGTGTGCAAAGTACTGTGGGCGATACTGTTTAGAATGCACTGCAATATATGTTACATGGTCCATGATTTGTACAAAATTATTCCTCAGTTGTCCCATTTTGTACAGATGGTAATAAAATTAAAAGACAAACACCTGTGTAGGTGTTCAGCTGTAGCCACAACATAAACTGGAAAAGAGACCAAGCTCCTTTGTGCACTTTAATTTACAAGACACAAGTGAAAGCAACTTCAGTGGTGGGCAAAGACCAAGACAACAAACTCCTAGGAGCAACTAAATTCTCTCTCAAATAAAAACAAAAACAATATAGACTACTATACCTACCTGACCAATAAAAAAACAACAGAAAACAGTATTTACTAAAAGATATTTACAATAAAATATACAAACAGTAAAGAGTTTGCACTCAGCAGACAGCCAAACCAGTGTACAATTCAGCATGCAATCTAACAACTACAACAGCACACTATTGCAAACACACTTAGCACAACAGCAAGGTTACAACAATGAACACTGCACACAAAAGGCAGTCTAGCCAGCATGCAACTCAACATGCAAGCCAACAGCAGCACAACAACAACAAATAGGATGCTTCCCAATATTTCAATTGATGCTTTCTTGTTTCCTCGCTCCTCTGTCCTCCAGCCTGTGATCCAAAAATCGATCAATATTAGCCCTCTTGAAGGACATCTCAATTTTCGAACTGCACCGTGATTATTCAAAAACTCACATTCTGACTCACATATAAATTCTCCTCTTCCTTCACGTCACAATAATTTTAACTTATGTTTCACCTTTGTTATTTAAATAAACCATACATCTCACATAATTCAACAGGATATCAACACTGATCTCAGCGAGATGGCAGTGACCATTAAGCGTGGAGCTGGGTTAAGTGGAACTTTCATGTATTTTTCTGCATGAATTGTATGAATGTGTGATAAATATACTATCTGAATTGTTTATCTTTCAATGAATGCCTATGTTTTCACCTATTTTGTTTGTTCAGTCACTTCTAAACAGACATCTAACATCTGGAACTGCATACCATTACATGATTTGATATTACATTAGTTTACAAGTACAAATAACAAATGACAATAAACAGATTTTGGGAGAGTCTGAAAGTTGCTTTAATTGACAATTTTACTATAATTGGCCTAACCTCAACATGAAATGTTTTTGTTGAGTCATGGTGCTATGTGGTGTGGTGTGAAGTGAGACAATTCAATTCAGTTTCACTTTTATTGTTAGAATTTCATCCAAAATTTGTCTTGCATCCCACAGCATGCACAGTCTCACATTCAACATACATCAAAGCACATTTGCTTTTGTTTGTATTTTTTTTTTTTTTTTTTTTTTGGATTATGAGCACTGATCTATAATAGAGAACATTATCATTATATATAGATCAGTGATTATGAGGGAATACAGTACTACTACCACTTGAGAATAAAATTCTATATAAATTCTATAAATATTTTTTCTGACAGTGAGTTGAGATATGTGTACTAATTATTCATCAGTTCAGTGTGTCTTAAGTGACTCTTCAGTTTTCTGTTGCAGCTACTGTTGTTAAGCTTGTTAATCTACCCATACAGCAACACAACACTGATTTGTCAGCTGTTGCATCAATGAGATGGTCTCTTTAAAATCTCTGTAAAACAGTCTTATCTCAGTGTAAACAAACAAAGCTGAAGCAAGGTGATCATGTCATATGATATATTAAAATTCTCATACATTTTTATTTTCTGTACATCATTTAAAATGTTCTTATTGCAATATAAAAATTGATTAAAGCATTGTTTTCTTTTCTTTTCTTTTGACAGGCTCATGGCTCCATTTCTTCACTTGTTGCACAGCTATCATAAATGATGAGCATATGTGCAGTATATAGCTACTGAATTCATATACTGATCAGCAGGCCAGACAAAATCTATGGAGCTTTATTTTTCACATTTTGATTTTAGGGCAGAAAAAAAAAAAAATATTGGTAAAATGTATTACATGTAGCTAAAGGTGTGTTCAAATTAGCCAAAATTACTAATTTAATTTTAAAATCGAATTACTGTCTAATCAATGATCAATGACCAATCAATGCTGCCATATGATTAGCTGATTAGATTTTTGCATGCAGAAAATTTGCTTATTTATCAATTAAATATTTATTAGACATTAAATAAAATAAATAATTTGCATATTAACACCTTTTATGTTAATATATAAATATAATATTAAATTCAATATTATGATATAGCCTTTCATTATAAGTGTATTAATAGTAGTTATTTTTTCTACATTTAAGTGAAGATTGAAGGTAGATTTCAAAACTGCATACTAGCATTTTTCTCTTATTCTTTACATACTGTATCTTTATATGGCAGAAATAGAATGTGTAGTATGCTAATATGCCATTTCACATTCAACCTGTGGGTACAAAAAAAAAAAAAAAAAAAGTTACATATGCCCCGATTCGCCCTACATCACAGTGTACACAGCTGCAAATGCGGTCGCATGATCTGCACTATTATCTACATAAACAAACTGCACAATATATTAAATGGTTTCATGTGGTCTAACGTGTTAATCCTCTCATTGTGTGAGTCTTATTCTGTCTCTTTTCTCACACTCGCTGTAATGGAGTTGTTTGTCTTTATTGCTTTTCAGCTTCTGATGGAGGTTCAGTCCTACAGTAAGTGATTTCTGCTGTTTAATATCTTCTTAAATACATTATGTCCACATTGTGAAAAGTGGCATTGTTTAAATTATTTCAGCATTGCCTGATTTTTAAAGTGTGAAGTTTTTAATATGAATATACAAACACATGAACTACAACTTAACTAACATTTGTTTTGCTATTGATATTTTTATGTGATCAGCTGCTACAATCTGAAATGTCAGCTTAATTTGCTAATAGAAATCAGGTTATTGACTCTACTTGATGTTTACATAATCAGAATATGATCAAATTTTGTTTAATATTCTTGCTAATGTCAGTACGTGCATGTTGTTGTAGAGTCTCCTACTGTAAAAGTATCTCCAGATGTCATAAGAGAGTCCAGCTCAGTGAAGATCAGCTGTGAGACACCAGCAGGTGTTACAGTGAATCAGTGTTATTTCTTCATAATCAGAGAAGAGAAGAATATAAAAGTCAGTTCATCATGTGAGCTGGATCTCTCTGGTGCTGAAGTGCTCAGATGGGCAGCTGTGAAATCACCTGAATCAATCTACATTTACTGTTACTACACAATACATGAACAAGGCATCAATAAACCATCACCTCATTCTCCTCCTGCCACAGTGACGGTTCTAGGTGAGATACTTCAATGCTGTTCTTCTGTTTTGGAAACTGTTATTGCAGTGTTTTTAGTGACTGAATCATTTGTCTTCAAACAGATTCTCTTCAGAAACCCTTCATCGGTGTTAGTGGAGATGATAACTTGTTCAGCATAATGTGTGAAATACCACTTTCAGTCCGAGCTGATTTCATCTGTAGTCTCTACACTGAGGATGATGTTCTTCTGTATCAGCGTGTCTCTCAGAGGACTCAGTCTGGAGAGAATCACTGTATGTTTTATTTAAATCGTAGTGAACTCTTCACACGATCAGTGAACAGCAGACAGCTGAGCTGTGTTTATTCACTCAAGACTCAACCTGAGATCAGATCACCACACAGTGACACAATCACCATCAGAGGTGAGTTATCAGTATTTTAATTATTTATTTATTAATATGAGCACATTTACTGGCTAAAGACACCTGTATAATTTTGTAGCCAGTATGACCTATTACGTAGGCCAGTAGGATATTATGAATTCTGATATTTAAGGGAGATTGATCGATATAAAATTCAAGTCTACGGAAGAGGCCATGCATTATTTTTCTATCTTGTTTTCTCGTTATCACGACTTAATTTTCTCGTGATCTCGACATAACGAAAGTGTATTTTTTTTTATTTTATTTTTTTTATTTTTTTTTTTTTACAATGATTGATTTTTAAAACAATGCGTCGTGAGTCTGCTGTTGCTATAGTAACGAAGGTAACTCTGAAGCGCATCTGATCGACAGATAGCCGTGCGCTCTTTTATACTGTAGCCTATGTTATGGATATTTCTTCGCTTCGCGTAGTACTAACAACGTCTACAATAAACAAATATAGGCTAATCAATCACTGTTGATTTTTTTCCAGAGTATGCTAAACATTTTGTTTGTGTAATTAACATGTTTAAATGGTCTAACATCAGAGCATTCAACACCGAAAGCGCAGGTGCGCCTTCAGAAGAATGCAGAGAATTATTCTAAAGCTGCTTGGATTCAACTCACTTTGTTTTCCTCATTCGTTTTCAAATAAAATGATATATAATTTGTTTGTGATTTTTATTAGTCATGCAGGATGTGTTGTGACTGATATGTGCGTTACAAGCTTTGGATGCTGTTTGAAAAGAGTGTTTATTTGTGTGTGTGTGTGTGTGTGTGTGTGTGTGTGTGGTTTCCTACAAAGAAATGTAGAAAATATTACAACACTGTATAACATCGCTTAACTAAATTAGCTTAGACACATTTTTACATATATAAATCACATTCCTTATCAATATATATTTATTAACAATAAAGATTAAAAATAAGGACAAAGATGCACATTACAAATTGTAGCGCGTTCTACATAAACACAACATTATCCCCGCTTAACTAACAATCGTGTACTTCAAAGATGCACAAATAAAGATAGCCTATAGGTTGCAAACAGAATACTATACAGTGACCTCAACATTGGTTTTAATAAGCAATAAGTTTCACTGAATGTTATTGTGGTAGTGAAACGAGTCGTGCAGCAGTAAGAACGTAACGATAACAGATACACTTTCAAGCAAAAATAATCATTTCTATTCAAGCATTTAACATTTATAAGTTAATTAAATGTCAGTAATGACCTGCACAAATTATAGCAATCGCGGAGAGGTCCTTACTCTGTCCCGAACATGTACAGTAAGGTGGATATACAGTATACAGGTCTCAATCAGTTATTTTTAGTTCTACACTGGCACCTGTTGGCGCAGTTGTGTAACTTAGAGAACAACTCCTGATATGTCGTGATCACGACAAAACAACTTTTATGTCGAGATAACGAGAAAAATAAGTCGTGATCACGACAAAACAACTTTTGTTATGTCGAGATCACGAGAAAATTAAGTCGTTATCACGAGAAAACAAGACGAAAAAAACAAACAATGCATGGCCTTTTAGAACTTCCGTACAAGTCAGTATTTAAAATAAATAAATAAATAAATAAAAAACTAATATGAGAAGAAAAAAAACGAATGATACCATCTGTATACAAAGTCTGGGCAGATGTTTTTAGAAAGACCCTTTCAAAACTGAAAGGGAAAATAAACTAAATATAAGAAAGAGTTAAATAATTGATTATGATTTTTAGACAACGGCAATAAAATAACAGCAAAGCAAAAGGAGCCTCTACCAAGTATTTAGTACATATACAGTAAATGAACATACTTTCCAGAAGGCCAACAATTCACTAAAAATGTTTTTTTTTTTTATTGGTCTTATAAAGTATTCTAATTTGTTGAGATAGTGAATTGGTGGGTTTTTGTTAAATGTGAGCCAAAATCATCACAATTAAAAGAACCAAAGACTTAAACTACTTCAGTCTGTGTGCATTGAATTTATTTAATACACGAGTTTCACAATTTGAGTTGAATTACTGAAATAAATGAACTTTTCCACGACATTCTAATTTATTGAGATGCACCTGTATTTGTCCATTGTGTCTAAACAGCGACCTCTACTGATAAAACTCTGACAACACAAAAACAAGTGAGTAATCCTGTAGAGGATTCTCATAGCAGATGATTTTTGATATTGTTATGTAAAATTAATACCACTACTAATTGCAGTTTTATTTCTAAACTAAATGGACACTTTAACAGTCACTGTTGAATCCTATGTTTTTTTTCTGACCTGGGTGACGTTTATTTTTAAATTAAACATATGCGTTACATATAGGCCTACCTTACATCTTTTATTACACTGTACACATCACAGATTGTACAATGTATTAAAAATGTTAAACTGTATTAATAACAGCTAAAATTTTATTTCCAAACTTAAATCCAACTTGTGACGTTGTTGAAATCTCTTTGCAGCTTCAATGGTGACCTCTAATGGTGAAACTTTAACAGCTCCCACAAACACTTGTGATTGAATGTCATTTTTAAAATTAAACACATACTTGACAAGCACACAGAAGCATTTTGCTCATTTCACTTTAAACTGCTTCAATGAAAATGCTTAAAAAAAATTCTTACTGAGTTCACGGTATCTGTTTATTTCAAAGCTTTTTTGAATAACTGTAACTGTTCAGTCAAAGCATTTCTCAGACAAACAGTGTTATAAGTACAGCTAAACTGCATAACCAACCATTGTCTCTGGCAACTGATTTACTCCATACTGTTTCTATAGTTTCATGTCTGTTGTATCAGATCACATTCTGACACACTGTTCATTCTTTTCACAGCAGCCTCTACTCTGCCTGATTCAACCGGAGAGACAGAAACATGTACATATATTTTTGCTTTTCTCATGAGACATTATTAAATCTGTGTTACATGTTAAATAAAAATAATGATGAGACATAAGACGTTAAATATTGCTTAACACTGATATAATTTAGCTTGAAACAATGTCTGTAATCATTATGCAGCAGTACAGTTTTTACTCTAATATGATTTAATCTGAGATTTTTTTCTGTTGCAGCTGTTCCTCAAAATGTTCACACTCACTCTGAAGGTTGTTCATTCACTCACAACACAAAACTGCTGTTCTGAATATTTGTAAAAATCTAACACAAACCTTGAAATGTCCTCCTTTCATGATCATATTACGTACATGGTACAGTGCATGTGAAAATGTATTTGCCCCAATCTTAATTTCTTATCTTTTTGTGCATATTTTATATGAAGTAGTTTTAGATCTTCAAATGAAATAAAACATAAAGGCAACACATACAGTTTTTATTTTTATTGATGCATTAATAAAAACTGCAAAGAGCAACAACTTTAACAGCAACGACTGTAACCACACACTTCTGATAACTGGAGATCAGTATTTTACAGCAATAAATGTTTTCTTAGGTTGCCTTTGTTTTATTGTTGTTTTGTTTTAATTACTGAAACAATTGTGTAAGAGATATACTCTAAAACAGAAGAATTTAGAATGGAGGCAAACACATTTTCACAGTATGATAATTTTAAAAATCTCCACATAATTTATCTGATTTAGGGAAATTATCCATATATAATTGAAAAATTAATTAAATAATTAAAGCACTAATTTTCTAACTCTTTAGGTACAAACCTTTGCGCATGCGCGAGCGTGCAGCAGCTTGTTACAGTTGCTCTCTTTCTTTTCATAATTTACTTATTATTTATCTTTCTTTTAAAATTTTTATGGTAATCAGTAATAAGTTTTCCCCTCTCTAATCATGCGATTTGAGAGAGTTTTTATATTAAGTTTCGCCATTGGACTTCTGTTTTTAACTCTCCGAGTGACCGGAGTGCAGCAGCATGGTGCCGGCTCTTTTGTTTACACCAGGGATCAGTTGATCGCATTGCAACCGGCCAGCATTTTTGATCCAAATTTGTATCGGACTTTAAACATCCCTGATGAAATAAGAAGGAGGACAGTGAGAGGATGCAAAGATGGCGGAGAGGAAAAGTTGAGCGGAGCCAAGCAGTGCGCAAAGAGAAGGCGAGGAAATATAAACCGTATGTCCCATCTCTTATTATGGGTAATGTGAGGTCATTCGGACAATAAGATGGATGAGCTGACAGCTCTAGTAAGAAGGGAGAACATCTTTCACGAATGTAGTCTGATGTGTTTTACGGAGACCTGGTTGCATGATGGCATACCCGATTCCAGCATTAATATTAACGGCTTCAGTGTAGTGTAGGGGGACCGGAGACGAGAGGAGTGCAGTAAGAGGAGAGGAGGAGGATTGGCTGTCTATATTAACAACATGTGCTGCCACCCGGGTCATATAACTGTGAAAGAGTGTGTTTGCAGCCCTGATATTAAACTTTTGGCTGTGGGGCTTCGACCATACTACATGCCCAGGGAGTTCTCTCACGCTATTTTAATCACGTCTATATTCCTCCATCCGCTAATGCTGCGGGTGCATGCGATCTCATTTATTCAGTTACTGCCAAACTTCAGACTCGCCACCCCAATGCTTTGTACCTCATCTCCGGTGATTTTAATGAAGCGTCCCTTACGAAAATACTTCCCACCTTTACTCAGTATGTGGATTGTTACACAGGTGTTAGGACCCTAGACTTGATGTATTCAAATGTTAAAGGGGCCTACAGCTCTTTAGCCCTCCCCCACTAGGCAGGTCAGATCACAACCTGATCCATCTCCTTCCAATATACAAACCCCTGGTTCAGAGGCAACCTGCTACTGTTAGGAAGGTGAGGAAATGGACTGAAGAAGCAAATGCTCCTCCTACAACTTCTCTACACATTCACCAGTCCATCCCCCCATGTTGTGGCTACTATGCCAGATTCCTCTGGAACCATCACCATCTCAGAGCATCAAGTAAGAAGGGAATTGAGTAGGCTTAGCCCCACAAAGGCTGTGGGCCCTGATGGAATTAGTCCAAGAATACTGAAAGCCTGTGCCCCGCAACTTTGTGTCGTGTTACAATATATTTTTAATCTGAGCCTACATCTGGAGAGGGTTCCGGTGCTATTGAAAACATCTTGCTGTAGCATTTGGACCAATCAGATACACATTTGTTCATCAGATTTAACAAATCAAATTAGTTATTAGATTAACAACTAACCACAGACCCCTCACCCAACACACATTCTGAGTGCCGGTATGTCTATGATGACTCCAGGTCCCCCCGGTTCCATAGCAACCAACCTGATAACACTAGTTTTATTGCTTTAAGGAATGCGGGCCTAGCAACACTCACCTCATTTTCCCTTAGGAAAGGGACATTAAGGCACATAAGAATGGACTCTTCTCTAATTAATTCATTGGAAAAACCTTTCTTTGAATGAACACACACTTCCTCAGGTCATTGTTTATTTTGTTACTGTTTGTGTATATTGTCTTTTTGTACTGTATCCTGTTTTATGCATGTTTATGATAGATCACTAGTTAATATTACCTCACTTATATCATGTTTGATCTCTATCAATTCGTCTTCGGATGATCTAATTGAGAGTATATATTATATGTTGCTACCTATGCAACATATAAGTGTTCTAAGAATCTTTAATAGTTTGTATATCCCCTATTAATCCAACCCCATGCAAATTGCCATGCTCAGAGACAAAGGGTCGTAAAACCTTCCCTCCAAAGAGACTGGAGCCCATTGGTTCTTTGACTCCCCAGAGGTGTGACCTCAATAACAGATAAAGGTCTCATTCACGGGTCCGGCCCTCTCTTCTAAAAACCTCTCTTCTAAAAAAAAACCTCTTCTGCAAAAAGCTCTTCTGCCATCTTCTGACGGAAAGCCCGAACCGGCGCGGGCGCGCCCGGCAGGCCCCCAACCTTTTTGCCGTGGGTGATCTCCCCAGCCTGGGGATGACTCTTGACCACAAAGACCCAGTCTGCGGTTCTGTTAGATCCTAAGAGAATGAGGAAGATGTGAGCTGGAGCTCTTCTGGACCCTTAAGCTATTGTGCCAGGCTTATGGCCTTGTCTTTCCATTCAATCAGAGCTCCTCGGACCTCAGCAGATCTCTTTTTTAACTCTTTTTCCACGCTCTACCTGGAAGACATTTCTACCTCAGAACATCTTTGGAATTCATCACTCTTCAACCCGGAAGAACGTGATCGCGAGTCCAAAAACCTTGAAACCATCAAGACTTTTCATCCGAGACCGCATTCCGTCACGACAAAAGGAAGTGCAAGTATAGTACATTTAACTAAACGAAACAGAGGTTTAGTATAAGTTATAGACCCCGTTATAAACGGCGCTGATAGTTTTACTCAGGTGGTTAAATGACTTTTTCCATAACTGCATTCTCTGGTTTTCCTGATGGTTTCCTCCATCAACTCTCATTAGTCCTTTCCCCGTGTATGAGTGATTGTTTGTTTGTTTGTTTGTTTGTTAGACTAGTTTGCGTTAGTGTTTAGTTAATAAAACTCTTGTGCACAAATTACATGAGTTTCTGATTCTGCCTTGCATATTAATGTCCCTTTACGATTTTGACCCTTGCTACATGCTCTAATGCATTAATAGGAAGATATTTTCTGTGGCCACAGAAATATCCTTTCTTAGAGTTGATATGAATTTACACTGAATGTTCGCTGGACGAACAGATCAGCTGATGGCAATTTAACTCTGCGACAGTTATTACTGTCAGCCGATATAAATAATTGTAATTAATCATAATTAATTGCAATTATTTATATACAATTCCCTTTTTGAGCTAATTCGCTACAGATGGTGGAGAATGCGGGCAATCGTTTAAACATTATTTGCAAGGAGACTCAGTATCAAACTTGTGTGTTTGTCTCATAAATTTTATTAACGTCCTACACATGCAGTTTCTGATAAAATCAGATAGACTATAGCTTGAATGCACCTTACTACGAGCAGTAGAAGTTTATCAATGCTATAATACATGTGTAAATCGTACGATAAGGAACTAACCTGATATTAGTGAAGAAGTCCTAATTTCTGTTGTTAGTAGAGCATAAGACTTCTCTGATGAAAAATCCCAGATTAGCAACCCGTATAGATGGTACCGGAATGAATTAATCTGATTTTGGGCGAAGAAAACCCCATTTCAGCTTTAAATGTGTAAGTCTTCTCTGACGAAGAAAACTCAGATTAGAATCCCACATAAAAGAATGAATTAATCTGATTTTGGGAGAAGAAAACCCCATTTCAGCTTTAAATGTGTAAGTCTTCTCTGACGAAGAAATCTCAGATTAGCGGCACAAATTAATCTGCGTGGCGAAGAAAACCCACTCGCAGTGATATCAAAACTGAGCAACGAAGAAAACTCTCGCTACAGGATATTAAGTTAATTGGTGATTTGAGCGATGTTCCTCAACTCCCCGAGTTAAGGCCTTCTTGTAACCTTCGCGTATGATTGTAGTCATTGAAGTGATGCAATTGAATAGCGAATTAATGGTGTAATTCTAGCCTAGCTAACTAGTAATTCGCTATAGTCTGTGAAGTGAATGTGCTGTTTTGATTTGTGTATGAAGTTGTATGCGACACATCATAACTGACTGTTATGCACCGCGTGAGTTCCCATGCATGTTTACAGCAGCACAAGTTCTGCTCCACTTACGCGTGTTGTAAACTCGTATCGGTCTCTTAGCAACGTCTGACCCCGGAAGTGGAGAGCAGCCTCTTCTGGTTCAATCTGATAACAGCACACGTCACAAACCCTTGTGTAAACAAACAACTAGTATAGCCTAGTGTAGCCTAAAGCTAACTCTCTTAGCTGCCGCACAGGCATTTAAGCTAAGCCCTTTACCTCAACTGTTAACTGTTAGCATCCGACTAACACTTAAGATACTTGTGAGTGTAAAGTGTAGCCACTCTCTCTCTCTCGCGCTCTCTCTCCCCCTCACTCTTGGTTTCACTTCCTGTTTGTGCTATCACCTTCTGTAGATTCCGCTTGGCCCCTTCTCACATACGTTGGTTCTAGTTGTTATTTTTATTTTGACTTTATTCTACCTCTCTTTGATTTCATTTCATTCATTTACTTTTAACTTGAATGTACAGATTCAATCTGAGATTTAATTAGATCAATTTTTTTTATTTTTTATTTCTTTTATTTTCCTAAATCTATTAGGACATTTTCATTTTGCCTTTACCTTATTTTAGTTATTTGACCATCACCATCTTCCCTCTCGGTATAGGATTACATTTACATTTACATTTAGTCATTTAGCAGACGCTTTTATCCAAAGCGACTTACAATTGGGGAATACATAAAGCGATTCGTCTTGAAGAGGCAATCAGACAGAGGAAGTGCTCGTAACAACAAGTCTCAGGCATTGTTCAAATAAGTACAAGCTAGAAAGGAAAGAAATAAATAAAGAGAAAGAAATTTTTTTTTTTTTTTTTTTTTTTAAAGTTTAGGATGAAGTCAAGTAGTGCTGAAAGAGATGAGTTTTCAGTTGTTGCTTGAAGATTGATAGGGATCCAGCATTCCGGATAGGGGTGGGAAGATCATTCCACCAGCCAGGAATGGTGAATGAGAATGTTCTGGAGAGTGATTTTGAGCCTCTCTGTGATGGTACCACGAGGCGTCGCTCACTAGCAGATCTCAGACTTCTGGAGGGGGTGTAGATTCGTAATAGTGAGTGGAAGTAGGCGGGTGCTGAGCCTGTGGTTGTTCTATATGCAAGCATCAGTGTCTTGAACTTGATCCGAGCTGCAACTGGTAGCCAGTGCAAGGAGATAAAGAGAGGTGTAACATGGGCTCTTTTGGGCTCATTGAAGACCAGACGTGCCGCTGCATTCTGAATCATTTGTAGAGGTTTGATTGTGTTTGATGGAAGTCCAGCCAGAAGAGCATTGCAGTAGTCCAGCCTAGAAATGACAAGGGCCTGGACAAGAAGTTGTGCACCATGCTCTGTCAGAAAGGGCCTGATCTTTCTGATGTTGTGTAGTGCAAACCTGCAAGATCGAGCAGTCTTTGCAATGTGCTCTTTGAAGGTCAACTGGTCATCAAAGATTACACCAAGATTTCTGACCGAAGTTGATGGGGCAATTGTTGATGAACCTAACTGAATCGTGAAGTCATGCTGTAGGGTTGGAGTAGCAGGGAAGACAAGAAGCTCAGTCTTTGCCAGGTTGAGCTGAAGGTGATGTTCTTTCATCCATGCCGAGATGTCCGCCAGGCAGCCTGAGATCCGTGCAGCTACTGTTGGATCATCTGGTTGAAAAGAGAGATAGAGCTGTGTGTCATCAGCGTAGCAATGGTAGGAGAAGCCATGTGCCTGTATGATGGGACCCAGTGATGTAGTGTATGTGGAGAAGAGGAGGGGTCCAAGAACCGATCCCTGAGGAACCCCAGTGACCAGTTGATGTGCTTTGGAAACCTCCCCTCCCCAGGCCACCCTGAAAGACCTACCAGTGAGATAGGATTCAAACCAGCGAAGTGGAATCCCAGTGATGCCCAGAGATGAGAGGGTAGACAGGAGGATCTGATGATTAACAGTGTCAAACGCAGCAGATAGATCCAGCAGAATGAGGACTGATGATTTGGAGTCTGCTTTTGCAATTCGCAGGGCTTCAGTGACTGAGAGTAGCGCAGTCTCAGTTGAATGGCCACTCCTGAAACCTGACTGTTTAGCATCCAGTTTGTTGTTCTGTGAAAGAAACAATGAGACCTGGTTGAAGACAACTCGTTCGAGTGTTTTCGCTATGAATGGAAGGAGAGAGACAGGTCTGTAGTTTTCAGTAAGAGAAGTGTTTAATGTAGGTTTCTTGAGCAGTGGGGTTACCCGAGCCTGCTTGAACGCAGTGGGGAAAATGCCTGTGAGGAGAGATGTGTTGATGATGTGTGTGAGTGCTGGTAAGAGTGTGGGAGAGATTGCTCGGAGAAGGTGTGATGGGATTGGGTCTAGAGGACATGTTGTAGGATGGCTGGAGAGAAGAAGTTTGGATACCTCTGCCTCAGTGAGTAGACAGAAGGAGAAGATGGGAGTTTTAGCAGTGGATGTGGTTGGTTGGAGGTCGTGTGTGTGTGGAGGAGAGAACTGACTACTGATTGTTCTAGTTTTGCCTGTAAAAAAAGTGGCAAAGTCATCAGCTGTTATAGAAGTGGTGGGAGGTGGTGGAGGGGGACAGAGGAGAGAATTAAATGTTCTGAAGAGATTACGCATGTCTGGAGCGCTGTTGATCTTGTCGTGGAAATGTGAGGATTTGGCAGTGTGGACTTCAGCAGAGAAAGATGAGAGCAAAGACTGATACCTACTCAGGTCCGACGGATCGTTTGATTTGCGCCATTTTCTCTCTGCCACTCTGAGTTTGGTCCGATGTTCACGAAGAACCTCGGATAACCAGGGGTTAGAAGGGGCAACCCGTGCTGGGCTGGAGGAGAGAGGACAAATGTCGTCAAGACAAGAGGTTAAGGTCTGGCATAGAGTGTCAGTAGCTGCATTCACATCCAGAGATGAGAAATGGGTAGGTGAGGGAAGAGAGGAGGATACTACAGAGGAAAGATGTGAGGGAGAAAGGGAGCGTAGGTTTCGTCTAAAAGTAACCGGTAAGGGGGTTGATGGCACATGGGTATCAAAAAGTAATGTAAATGAAATGAAGAAATGGTCAGAGATATGTAGTGGTTGCACCAGAATGTTATCTGCAGTGCAATTGTGTGTGTAAATTAAATCAAGTTGGTTGCCTGATTTGTGCGTGCTAGAAGTGGTAAGGCGTTTGAGATCAAATGAAGCTAGGAGTGAATGGAAGTCTGTAGCATAAGGCTTGTCTAGATGAATGTTGAAATCGCCAAAGACTAAGAGTGGAGTGCCAACCTCCATGAAAGAGGACAGCAGCCCGACCAGCTCCTCTAGGAAGGTGGCTAGAATTTGGCCAGGGGGACGGTAAATTACCACAATCTGGAGTTTTATAGGAGCTGTTACCGTAATCGCATGACATTCAAATGAGTTGTAATTGCATAGGGGAGAGTGCAGTTCTAGCAACTGCTGTTCCCTTAGTGAACTGTACAGGTTATTAGTAGCCTAATTCCTGTCTCTTCTATTACCCTCCTTACACCAGGTCTCTGAGCAGATAGAAAAACTTCCTATTGTTTCTATTTATTTACCTTGAAGTGTTTGATGTTTCCTGCTAGCGTAGCTAACAGTCTCCCTAGGTTTTATGACCCTGCTACATTCCTTTGAACAAGTGATAACTGCTCAGTCATATCTCCTAGCTTAAACTAAATAAGGAAAGCCCTTCCTTCTCCCTCTGTCTCTTCTTGATTTTATTTCAGTTTTGTTTATTTGATACCTTCATAGTGACCAAACCTGTAAACCATCAGTGCGTTGAGTAATAGTTTGACCACACATATAGCCCGGTCATTAGCTGACCACTGCTTACAGCCCCGTCAACAGAGTTACTCAAACCCTCTCCTGTGTGCTTAGCACCCTACCTCACTAGCTGCCCCTCATCAGCTATTCACACCTTACACGGCCTACAGAGCCGTTCCCCATACAGTTAGCCTAACACTTTGTCTTCTGCCTCTCTCTCTCTGGTGTTCCCCCCAAGCGTGCCAGTGTGTCTCAGACATTCCACAGACATCCAGCCCGGCCAGCTCACCAGGACCAGCTGAAAAACCCAGCAGAGCACAGTGATGGACATCCTTCAGCCCAAAGCAGCCAGCGACCTGCAATGGCAGAGAAAGGAACAGCAAGACTTGGACACAAGTGGACACCTGACACCCAGCCTGAACCACCAGGAGCTGACTAGCATCATCTTCTCCTTGGTCCACCCCCTCAAGGGCCTCAGACAGGAGGTAAATGAACTGAACCTGCAAGTCACAGAGTTCTACAGGGAACTGACACCCGCTCAGCGAGAGAAGGCACAGAACGGATGCAAGGAACCTTACAGAATGGCACAACAGAAGGAAATCACCAGTCTTCAAGAGGCTCTAACAGCTGCTGGACACCAAGCGCAGCTGGAAAAAGCCATCAGACAGGACTTGGAAAGAGAACTGTTTCACACAAAGTCACTGTTAAAAACAGCGTATGTGGAACTTAATGAGAACAACACCAGAGCTAAGGCCTTAGAAGGCCATCTGCATGCAGCCAGAGCTGAAGTCCACACCCTGACTCAGAAATTCTGCAACATTAAAGAGGAGCTTGACACGGTTCAGAGAGAACTGAAACAGTCTTACAAACTGTGCATGGACTCAAGTAACAGGCACCCTGCTGCACGTCACACAGCCAGCAGTGCAAGCCCCCTTACTCCCATACACAGATATGAAGGGGGGAGCCAAAGCTCTCTGATTGACATTTCACTTAAAGCTTAAACAAGCTATAATAAAAGAATTCTCAGACCCAGAATTTGAACACGGACTGATCGCTGCCCTAGCCATCGAACAGGGTTGTCATGAAACTCCCCGTGATTACTACCACAGACTTCGACGAGGTTACTTCGGAGCTCGCAGTGAACCTGAAATGGACGAGGACCTCAGCTTTAAGAGCCTTTTCCTCTGAAACCTCCACCCCATTGTAAGTCACCATCTCTGCATTATGGCCTGCCACACAATGCCTATTCATCAACTGCGTAACCTGACACAGAAGGCCTTTTACAAGCACAAGGCCTACCAAAGGTGTTTGTAAGACCCCACTGATTCTGAACTGCACAACCCAGAATCCAAAGCAGGCCCCAGAAGGCACCCAGCATTGCCACAATGTAAGGCCCTTCTACAGGAAGCCACTAGCCAGCGGAGGACAGAGCCGTTACCGTAGCAACAGACCTAGGCCCCAGGCCAACTTTCCCCATGTATGAGCGATTGTTTGTTTGTTTGTTTGTTAGACTAGTTTGCGTTAGTGTTTAGTTAATAAAACTCTTGTGCACAAATTACATGAGTTTCTGATTCTGCCTTGCATATTAATGTCCCTTTACGATTTTGACCTTTGCTACATGCTCTAATGCATTAATAGGAAGATATTTTCTGTGGCCACGGAAATATCCTTTCTTAGAGTTGATATGAATTTACACTGAATGTTCGCTGGACGAACAGATCAGCTGATGGCAATTTAACTCTGCGACAGTTATTACTGTCAGCCGATATAAATAATTGTAATTAATCATAATTAATTGTAATTATTTATATACAATTCCCTTTTTGAGCTAATTTGCTACATTGCTTAGTGCCGGTACCAAAAGTAGCACGGCCCTGTGCCCCCAATGACTACAGGCCAGTAGCGCTGACCTCTCACTTAATGAAAGTTTTTGAGAGACTGATTCTCAGATCCATTCGGCCCCTTGTCAAACCCTTCCTTGATCCGTTACAGTTTGCCTACCAGTCTCAACTTGGAGTGGATGATGCTATTGTCCACCTGCTCCATCAAACTTATACTCACTTAGAGAAACCGAGGAGCTCTGTGAGGTTTATGTTTTTTTACTTCTCTAGTGCCTTTAACACCATCAGGCCCACTTTATTGGAGGAGAAGTAACGCCCTCAATACGTCGGCATACAGAATGGTGTGTCCGATACTGTGATCTGCAGTGTTCCTCAGGGGACAGTTCTTTCTCCCTTCCTCTTCACCCTGTATACATCTGATTTTACTTACAACTCCGAATTCTGCCATCTCCAGAAGTTATCTGATGACTCTGTGTTTGTAGTATGAATTCAGGGTGGTGATACCTCAGAGTATCAGACGGTAGTGAACAACTTTGTTACCTAGTGTGAGCTAAACCACCTACAGCTCAATGTCAGGAAAACAAAGGAACTTGTTGTAGACTTTAGGAAATTTATAGGACTCCTGTCACTCCTCTGTCTATCCATGGTGAAGAAGTGGAGATTGTTGCAGATTACAAATATCTGGGAGTCCATATTAGACAACAAATTGGACTGGACATTAAATTCAACTGCACTTTTCAAGAAAGGTCAGAGCAGGCTGTATTTTCTGAGGAGGCTCAAGTCTTTTAACGTCTGCAACACCATGCTGCGGATGTTCTATGAGTCTGTGGTGTCTAGTGTTTTTTTCTATGCGGTGGTCTGTTGGGGAAGTAGTATGAAGGTGGCAGACAGAAATAAACTGGACAAATTAATCAGGAGGGCTGGCTCTGTACTTGGTATGGAGCTGGACCCTGTTCATGTTGTGGCTGAGAGACGGATGCTGACAAAATTTTACTCAATCCTGGACAATCCCTCTCACCCACTACACAATGTGCTGGTCGACCAGAGGAGCACATTCAGTCAGAGAACGATCACTGCCAAGTGTTCCACGGAGCGCTTTAGAAGATCTTTTATCCCTGTGGCCATCAGGCTGTAGAAGTCCTCTTTATAAGTGCTGGGTCATTCAAGGGTAATGGATGTGCAATACATGTTCTTTTCATGGGCAATAAGGGACTTTTCTTGTGCAATGCAAATTTTTTTAACTCGTGCAATAAGGGACTTTTATGTTCAATACAAATTTATTACTATTGTTGCTGCTTATTTATTGTTAGTGCTGAGATTGGTGTGCAGTTCATACTGTATAACTGCTGTGCTTGATTGCCGGTACCACGCTGAACTTATCGTGATCAGCATTTGTCGTTCCATTGCGCCTCAGTTAAATTCATATTTGATCTGAATTGTCATATTTATTTGGTGTGGTTTTTACATTACTGTTGTGTGTTTTGCTGTTATATAATTTGTTGTTATATAGGTATATATTTATTTATTTCTATTATTACTAATATTAATTATTTATTCATTCTTTCTTTTTCTTGAGAGCAATTGTAATATGGCAAGCAATTTCCCCCTGGGATTAATACAATTTTTTGAATCTTGAATCTTGAATTATTTTCTTTTGACAGGCTCATGGCTTTCAGTGGTTTATTTCTGTCTGGACTCATGACATTCATCTGTCTGTGCTGCTTTACCAGTAAGTACAATGTGCAGGTTTAGTTGTGTATAAACTGAACTCCATGATATAGAAACATATGATAATAAAGTCTGTATCTCTGCAGGTTCTGCTGATGTTCTCACAGAGCTGAACTACATCTCTTTTATTAACTTTCTCTGTGTGCTCCTCAAAACATGGATGACCCGTTAACTTTCTTTTCCTTTCACTAAAGTATTAAATATCACATCTAATTTAGTCTATATGTATTTAATTCTTTATTCAATATTTAAACACACATTGCTTTTAACTGCAACAGTCTCAGAAAATGATCCTAGTGTCCTACTGTTTTTTCTTTATGATCATCTGAACTGCTTGATTTTCTATGGAAGCTTTTATTCAGTTGCTTCCATATGATTATGGGAGCAAATATGTGTACTGTACCTAATAAAGTGACCTCTAAGTGTACATCTGTGTATATGAAATCACTCACCCATTCACTATGGTATGCAATAAACAATGAAGATGAACATGAACAAAGATGAGTGTTAGGTATGTACATGAAGAGAGAATGTATATTTTGCTTTCTTGGTGGCACAGCAGGTAAGAGCAGCACAATTGCTTTACTGAAGGAATGATGCATTGATGTGGCACCTGAGTTCAGTAAGTGAATCTTGTGTTGAATCTGCTCTTATGGGTTTGGTTCAGTCAAGAATTTGTCAAACTGATTCAAAGTTTCAACTTCTGAGTTTGAGACTCTTTTGAACTATTCATTAAAAGGACTAACTCTTTAGAGTCATTTGTATGTGAATCCTACACTTACAAGCACTGTGGGGAACACTGGTCAAATCTGTAAATCAAAGTTTTGTCCACCCAAAAATTGTTAATTAAACTTGCGATCCAGTGTTTGAAAAGCGCTATATTAGAGTAAAGGTTCGCTACATGTTATAGTGCGCACAACTGTGAGTATGCCGTCATGATCACTCTCATCTTCATGAAACGCGCTCCACAAAGCATATAGTTTCCTGTGGTCTGATGTGTTACTTCCTAATTCACGCATTGTGTGAGTCTCTGTACTCACACTCGCTTTAATGGAGTTGTTCATCTTCATAGTGTTTCAGCTCCTGATGGAGGTTCAGTCTTACAGTAAGTGATCTCTATTGTTTAATGTTGATTAAATACTGTATGTTCACATTTGTAGAGAACAAAGTGTCATTGTCTAAAATATTTCACATGTCTGATCAGTAGAGCTACAAATGAACCTACCTGACATATGTTTGTGATAAAATATTTTGTTTGTCAGTCTTATTTAGGTTTTTAGAATCCAAAAATATGCGAAAAATTTTTGAGTAATGCTGTGCCTGTAAACATTGTCAGGGATTAGATGTAATGTAGCGATTGATCTGTTTTGTGTTGTTTCAGAGTCTCCTACTGTAAAAGTATCTCCAGATGTCATAAGAGAGTCCAGCTCAGTGAAGATCAGCTGTGAGACACCAGCAGATGTTACAGTGAATCAGTGTTATTTCTACATAATCAGAGAAGAGAAGAATATAAAAGTCAGTTCATCATGTGAGCTTGATCTCTCTGGTGCTGAAGTGCTCAGATGGGCAGCTGTGAAATCACCTGAATCAATCTACATTTACTGTTACTACACAATACATGAACGAGGCATCAATAAACCATCACCTCATTCTCCTCCTGCCACAGTGACAGTTCTTGGTGAGATATTTCACTGATGTTCTTCTGGTTTGGAAACTGCTATGTTTCTAATAACCGGATCATTTGTCTTCAAACAGATTCTCTTCAGAAACCCTTCATCACTGTTACTGAAGATAATGACATCATATCATGTGAAATACCACTTTCAGTCCGAGCTGATTTCATCTGTAGTCTCTACACTGAGGATGATGTTCTTCTGTATCACAGTGTTTCTCAGAGGACTCAGTCTGGAGAGAATCACTGTATGTTTTATTTAAGTCATAGTGAACTCTTCACACGATCAGTGAACATCAGACAGCTGATCTGTGTTTATTCACTCAAGACTGAACCTGAGATCAGATCACCACACAGTGACACAATCACAATCAGAGGTTAGTTATCAGTATTATGATTTGAAAAAAAAAACAAAAAAAAAAAACATAAGCACATTTAATGATTGAAAATGTTTGATTTAATCATGTGATCATAGTTGAGATGTCAGAGAGCCAGACTATGTCTGACACATCTATGGAAACTAATTTCTGCCTAAAATGAAGTCCATGAGAGGAGAAATTGAACAAAAAGTGATTTTTATTAAATACTATTACATATTTTAAAATGTTCTTTATAAGCTCTTAACATTATGTTTTGCAGCACCTTTTGAACTCTGTGACTACAAAAATACACGTGTTGAAGTATTTTAATTAAAGTATCCTTTAGCAACATGCTCTATATGAGCTCATCATGTGCCTTACTGATTATGACTTGATGATGATTTTTACACAGCGCCAAAAAAATTAACAGGATGCAAATAAAGAGCCATTGCTCAGTGATTGACAGTTAGTTTACATGAGAATATCAACCAACATTTGAACCATCCATTTTTCCCCCATATCAACCATCCATTTTTTTATTTATTTATTTTTTTTCCATTAGGTCTTCCTCTGGCCAAGTTGTCGGCGTCTGCTTCAGTTATTCTGGAATCAGACACAGTTCAACTGAGCTGTGAGAATACTGAAGATCTGAAGATGGAGAAGTGTGTCTTTATCATAAATGGAAGAGAAAGTAACTCAAAACTGAGCTCATCATGTCAGCTCTCACTCACTGGATCTCAGATCAGTATTTGGTCTGGAGGTCAGAGTTCATCTGTGAGAATAACCTGCTTCTACACTGTGAAGAAGGGACAAGTGTCTGTACCATCTCCTCAATCTGATCCAGTGACAGTAACAGTCCAGAGTAAGGTTTTTATTTTCATACTCATGTTCACCAATGTAGAAAGTCAAGTTACATCACAAGTATGTGACCTGTGCTATTTTTTATATTTGAAGGACCTTTACCTTCAGCAAACAAACATTGCTTTAAAGGTTGCAAATAATGTAAATTTACCATGACAATGTAATATAATACATGTATAATGTGAATTGACACCCTGTAATTCTGATAAATTATCTCTGCAGTTTCAACATCAACCACCACTGAACAAACTATTACAACAACTATGAAAACCTGTGAGTAAATGAGTTTGTAAATCAGTTATACTTACTCCATTCTGAATGTCTTCAAAATGACAATCATTCTGTCAGCTTCATTATTTGTTGAACATTTACTTAATGTCAGTGCAAAATTCACAATGTTTTTTTTTCAACAGCTTTAACTATAATGTCCACTTCTGAAACCACAAAATACAGTAAAACTTATAAGTTACTGATAGCACATTTTCTGATAATTCTAGATTAAATTTGAGAAATTACCTTCTGAAAATGTATTTTCCTTGTGATATGTTATTTTTATATTAGTAGACCTTCATTACAATACAAACATACCAGCCAACACAGCAAAGGAAACAATGTGTAAGTTATCAATGGTAAAATTCTGTCCCTGTGTAAAATTAATATGTTGGATTCAAAAGTCATATTAAAAATACAGCTAGGATTCATTTTCAAAGTTTATTTGTACATGGTAAGCACTAAGCAGTAGAGAATTAAATAATGATGATTAAATGATGAAATAATGGTTCATGATTATGCTGCTTTTTCAACATGGTTATGGCACAGAATGCACAGAATGCTTTTTCTATTCCATTACTCTTTTTATGTGTTGCACTAGATAGACGTGCTCATCCGTTGAGCTTGTGTGTCGTGTTTTCTGCAACATCTGGAGCACGACACGTCTTTCAAAAAATGTTAAGTTCAAGTTAAAGTTCAACTCTTAAAAATGTCTCGGGACCTTGTGTTTTTTCCCCAGTCCACTTCCTGCCTCTTACATTTTTCAGAGTCACTGTGTCAAATTAATATGTTGGATTCTAAAGTCATATTCAAAAATATAGCTGGGATCCAGTTTATACAAAAGCATGGGAAGCATTAGCATCGAATTCAATAATGACATGGTTCATGATCATGCTGTTTTTTCCAACATGGTTACTTCTTGAATTAAGCATTTCATTTTTACAGACTTACACATACATGCATCATACATATGAATGCTTCTTCAGTATCATACAATATACAACTGTCCAGTTATCTGCTTTTTGTTCAGTACAATGTAAAGAAATATACATATGCCAGTCTTTGCTAAATATAACTTAAGATGTTCTCACTGCAGTTTCAACAGCAACAACCACTCAAAAAACTTCACAAATGGACACTGTCATTTCTACATTTGAAACCCCAGTGTACCACAGAACAGGTAACTTACTGTATCGTTTTTAAAAATAAGTACAAAGCCATATATAAGGAAATTGTTTCTTTTTATGCAACTTCATCAAATACTGAAACACTATTGTATACAACCATCATCATGCATCAGTCGAGTGTGATTTCATTTGAAGTCTTTTCTGATGCAGAATTTTCTAGTGTTTCAGTGGCTCTTACTGAAGGTCCACCAACACTTCAGTACAAAGGTATTATTCTGATTCTTTTTCTTTCATATTCAAATTGATTTGACCATTTGCATTCTTTTTCAAAACTCTGCATAACATTTACCTCTTTCCATACAATCAATCAATAAATAATACTACATGTATCACTTCTTTTATCACTTAAAATTTCAGGTTGACTAATGTATCTACAGTAAATTTAATATCATAATACACATAAACATGGATTAAAGTGTTTGCTTTGTTTTGACACAGATATATGGTTTATAGTGCTGGTTTTCACTGGTGTTGCTGTAATTTTGTCTGGACTCATGGGACTCATCTGTCTGTGCCGGTTTGCAAGTAAGCATTTCAATGTCAATGTCAATTTATTTATAAAACAACAGCTAGTCGACCAAAGTGATGTATAAGATTAAAAACTGAATATATAATATTGAAGCTTATTGTTTTCTAGGTAAAAAAAGAAGAAAATGGTAAGTTTTATATTCATTCAATTCAGTAGTCTATGTTTGTTAGTAGTCTATTTTGTAGTCCTGGAGCTGTATGTGTAAATGTTTAGCTGCTTATCTGATATATGCATGTATGAAAAGATGCCTTATAGATTGATATTTCATTCTTAGCAAAAAAACGAGATCAGTAAAACCTGAAGTGCACAGTCAAGGAACTGGTATGGTGAGTATCACCATAATATTGACTATAAATTGTATTTAACAATAATTAATATAAATTGTTCAAAGGGACTTTACCTTAATTACGGATTATGTTATTTAGAGTTGTTCTGGATCTGCAGAGACATATTCTCTGATCACTATTGTACCAGCCACATCTCAGCCCATATCTGCAGGTAAGAGAACATCATTCTCAGGAAATGATCTCAGATAAATTCACCACCTGATCTTATAGTTAGAAACACAGTGCAGTGAGCACAGCTTCTTAGAAACTGGTACTGCACCCATTTCATCTTTCAAGTCATCAGCAGATCAGTATTATTAGCCACATTTTCTCTTAAAGGAAGAGTTCACACCAAAATGAAAATCATTTACCATAAACTTCTCATAAAAGTAGTCCATACAATTTAAGATCACAATGACATATTTTCGTACGCCAGCCCAGAAGTCAGCATCTCCCTGATTCCCTCTACAAAAACCCAATAAAAATTTCCATCGGCTTTTAGATTATTGCAGAAAATAAGCTCTATGACCAACAAAAGTTTAATTCTTACACGTTTTGTTCCACAATGGTCACATGACTTCAGCGTCACCACCATTAAGCTTCCGACCACGAGAAACTCGCAAATGTCTTTTGTCAATTGTCAATCACAAAGCAGCTCTTTACTGTGCATGCAGCTTATGAACAACTCTGTGCCAAAGATAAAGACCGTATGCAGAGCTTGTGTAGAAATGTCAGAAATGTGTCAGAAATTAACACGGGCTTGAGACAAAAATGCCCCTACACATTAAATTATATCTATTACAGATGTTGCGTATAAAATGTAAATGAATTGAAGTGTTGATTGCAGAATTAAATTTAGAACTGTTAATATTGCATCATTCTTTTTACAAGCTTTTACAGTGTTGCGCATTATAGAGTTTTGTTCAGTGCACACACCCGCTGACTGAATTCTGCTCTCTCACAAATTCTCTCATCATAAACAACATATACAACAGTCATCTTAAAAATATCTTATGGCATGACACCCATATCTGGTACTAAAAAGATGGGTTTATAATGTGCATAGTTAATAGATTACACTAACATTAGGCTACTTTTAGCCTTACCCTGGAGTTGGTTCATCCTCTGCCTATATGGAAAAGATGATTTATATCCATTTAAATCCAAAGCAGGATTAAAAAGGACAATCAAAATACGGGCACACTTTTTTTGATGGGGGCCTTTGCCTAAGTACCAATGAAAGGCTAGAAATGGCCCTGCTTCTGACAAGTCTTTATTTAAAAAACTATTTTCCCTTAAAGTCTGAGTTAGAATAGTTTGCAAAAGCACGACTGTAAACACAATGAGGGTGAAAAAGCAGATTATTGAGTAGATGAGTCTGGTGCCTGCTGTGCCTTTTTCAGGACACATAACAGCTTTAAAAAAATAAATAAATAAAAAAATCACAAAGGGGTATTATACTATGTAATATATTACTGCTGTATTGTATGTCATATAATAATAACATGAAAAAACTCACAGATCTTATTTTAGGCATTTACCAAAACCCATTCAAAAAACCCATTGACCTGAGGATAGCAGAATTAGAAGTGCTAAAATGCTAACAAAGCTAAAGGTTGGAATACACTACATGACTTTTGCCCACCGGTTTACAGTCTGGAGAAGTCTAAGCTAGTTGTCAAATGTCAGAGCCAGTCTGCAGATTCGAGTTAACAGATTTCATAGAAAATTGCGTAGTGTATGATGGTATTTTTTAAAGTGATTCTGCATTGCATTACAGATGTTTTGGTCCATAAACAACAGAAACAGGGAAATCTGGAGGAAAATGAGGTATGTTTGAACACTGTCACACACCAAACACACGACCGTCCAGAATTCTAACACACTCATCCTGCGTGCCTCTTCTGTCTTTCTTTCTTCTTTCTTAAGAACATTTATCATCTGTACTGTACAATTCCTGACAAACCAGTTCACTCAGATGCAGGAGATCAAGCCTACAGTTTGGTGAAGATGCACAGATGAATCTCATGTCTTTGTTCATTATGTACAGCCACTGTAAATAAAGTATCATTACCTGCAGACAAGTAGGTGTTTATTTTCATCATTTAGTGTTTCAGGTCTGGAGACATACTTGGCCACTCCATCACCTTCACCTTCAGCTTCATCAGCAAGGCTGTTGTCATCTTGGCGGTGTGTTTGGGGTCATTATCATGTTGGAAAACCCAGTTTCTGAAGGGAGAGCATCATGTTCTGCTTCGTAATGTCACAGTACGTGTTGGCATCCATGTTTTCCTCAATGAACCGCAGCTCCCCAGTACCAGCAGCACTCATGCAGCCCCAGACCATGATGCTACCACCACCATGCTTGACTGTAGGCAAGACACAGTTTTCTTGGTACTCCTCACCAGGGCGTCGCCACACATGCTGTACACCATCTGAGCCAAACAAGTTTATCTGAGTCTCATCAGACCACAGGATATGGTTCCAGTAATTCATGCTCTTGGACAGGTTGTCTTCAGCAAACTGTTTGCGGGCTTTCTTGTGAGCCAGCTTCAGAAGAGGCTTCCTTCTGGGATGACGGCCATGCAAACTGACTTGTTGCAGTGTGCGGCGTATGGTCTGAGCACTGACAAGCTGACCTTGCACTTCTGCAACCTCTAAAGTAATGCTGGCAGCACTCATGCATCTGTTTTTTGAAGCCAGCTTCTGCACCTGACGCACACCACGAGGACTCAACTTCTTTGATCGACCCTTGCGAGGCCTGTTCCGAGTGTACCCAGTCTTGGAAAGCCTCTGTGTGACACTGGCCACCGTACTGTAACTCAGTTTCAGGGTGTTACTGATCTTCTTATAGCCTAGGCCATCTTTGTGGAGAGGAACAATTCTAATTCTCAAATCCTCAGAGAGTTCCTCTTCAGGAACTCGAGCTGCGTCAAAACACTTTGGGAACGCCTTCAGCATGATCACGCTCTGAATCACATGTGTAATCAGTCCAATGGATGGACGAGACGTCACAGGCAGGGTGACGTAGCGACCAGGAAGCATAAAAGCACGTGCGGTGAAACCGGCATCAGCTTTCTGTCATTCAGCAAGCGCTCTGTGTGTGTCAGTCTTATTTGGTGTTGTCTGTCCATTATCACTCTTTATTTTAAATCTTACGAGTGTAGACAAACATACATCGAGAGCGGGCAGTATCTCAGGCTGTGTGTTCTTCCTTGCCCGCAAGAGAAAAAAAAGAAAGCTACTTTACGGGTGGGGATACACACAGTTTGTGTGCTGTCTGCTTGAGAGCAGAGCACGCAGAGTCAGCTCTCGAGGGAGCTGACTGCCCGCATTGCAAGCGTTGTTATCTGCGTATGCTTACTCTCGTAGGGCTCTCTTTGAGGAGAGAGTCTTTGCCAGCATTCCTCGCGGTGCCGGCCCCGCATTCGCTGAGGCGGAGCGGCGGCTGCGCTTGTGGGATTCGCAGATGGATTGGTGGAGGGAATGGAGACTGGCGATTCTCTGTCTTCTTCCTTTCCCACCAGATCCAACGCCCGCTCTCTGGGTTCGGAAGCCCGCCTGAAACGGTTTCTTTCCCCCGGAGAGAGGGCTCGACGCTCCGCCTGTTTTTCTCTGAGGAGGTTGACGTGGAGTACGACGATGAGCTTTCGATAAGCATATTGTTTGCACAAGCATATTGTTTGCACAAGCACATTGTTAGCACAAGCAGATTATGAGCAGCATTTCTGGGGAACGGAGCTCGCGCAGTCAGCTCTCGAGGGGGCTGATTGCGCTCCTCCCCGCTGTAAACGCTCCGCTCCTGTCGGGCACGCTCCGAGGAGTGTTCTCATGTTTCGGAAGCCTGCATTGCGGTTCTTCCCCCTTTGAGCGAGAGCTCGCTGCTGCAGCTATCTTTCTCCGAGGAGATTGATATTGCTATGATACATTTCTTCTCGAGGGAAGAAAAGGCTTGTGTGTAAAATCAGCGTGCGTTGCCGAGGCGACGCGTGCATTACTGCACTCAAAACGATGCTATATTGAATCTTTTCACAACCAGACCGTGTTTACTTGTCTGGTTGTTTGGCTGCGTTTAATTCTGAGGAATTAAATGGTGTATATCATCTATATATATATATATGTGTGTTTTCATATACTTACTGAATTTAATAGGGCTGGAGACGGGTCCTCCTTTCTCCTCCCTTCACTCTCTATACAAGTAGGGAGTAGGGATCAAGATGCTCTCTCTTCCTCCGAGGAGGTTGCGGTGGCAGCAGGGGCTGCTGGGCGGGAGCAGCCCTAATCTTGTTCCAGCTCCTCATTCAGGGAGCATCAGTTCTCGTAGTTCCCATAATGTTGGAGTCAGAGTGGTGTGCTGGGCCAAGGGCTTCTAGCAGAAGGCAGGTCTGTGGACTGTCATTCTCGCTGGATAGTCTTCGGCCAGAATGTCCTGATGCCTATGAAACAGGACGTCTGAGGGCCGGCCCCCTCTGGGGAAGAGAGGTGTACACCGCATCACACGGTGCCCGTCTCTCCTCAGTGCCCTCAGGAGATCGGTCTGCCAACCCTGCCACCCACGGTGCTTCAGGGCGCAGCGGTTTCCAGCGAGCGCTTCTCTCAGTCTCTTCTGCCCGGAAACATAGCGGAACTGAGAGGCTCGCCGCCCCTTCGGGGGTCTCTAGAGCAGCTAGAGCGGCCGTCGCCTGCCGGTCCTCCGCTTCAGGGCACTGAGCTAGCAGCTCTAAGCACACCAGAGGCCAGTCAGACTGGTTCCCTTAGGAGTCACCTGGCGCTGTGGGAGCCCCTGCCAAGCGTGTCTCGTTGGGTCCTGCCTAGCAGGCTCTGGTTCTACCAGTTTAGTCTTCCTGGGAGATGACGCAGGGGTCTGAGGACCGTCATTCAAGGACCGAAGACTTCAGCAAGAGAGTCCGGATGCTTATGGCTTAGGACTTCAGGGGGCAGGCCCCTCTGGGGAACAGCGGTGTACACCGCATTACACAGTGCCCGTCTCTCCTCAGTGCCCTCAGGAGATGGGTCCGCTAACCCTGCCAGTGTTCCAGGGTGCAGCGGTCTCCCGCGAGCGCTTCTCTCAGTTACCGCCCGGAAACGTAGCGGTACTAAGAGGCTCGCCACCTCCACGGAGGTCTCTAGAGCATCTAGTTCGGCCGTCGCTTGCCGGTGCGCCGCTTCAGGGCACCGAGCTAGCCCCTCTGATCACACCAGCGGTCAGTCTCGAGAGACTGATTCCCTTAGTAGACTATTTGGCAGCGTGATAACTACTGCCAAACGTGTCTCAGTGGGTCCTGCACACTGTAGTGAGAGGCCACAGAATCCATTTCGGTTCTCCTCCGCCTCAATTCAACGGGGTCTTTCCCATCCTGGTGGGCCCCGAGCAGGCTCTAGTAATGGAACAGAAGTACACACTCTGAGGACAGAGGCCATCGAGGTGGTCCCTCCTTGCGTAGCAGAGTCCGGGGTCCTACAGCCGGTACTTCACCGTTCCGATGAAGGGTTGCATCCTTTTTAAATCTGCGTCTTTGAACCGCTCAGTCAGGCGACTGAAGTTCAGTACGTTCACACTCAAACAGGTCGTGTCTCAGATAAGTCCGAGGACTGGTTTGTCACGATCGATTTAAAAGATGCACATATCTCCATCCTTCCTCATCATAGAAAGTTCCTGAGGTTTGCTTTTAGGGGCAAAAGCTTACCAATACCGGTTCTTCCTTTGGCCTTGCACTTTCACCCCACACTTTCACGACTCAACCACATCGACTTTTGGTTGATATTAGCTCAGTCAGAGCGGATGGCGGTTCAACATCGAGATGTCGTTCTCGCTCACGCGAAAGAGCTGGGGTTAAGACTTAACACCAAGAAAAGTGTGCTTTCTCCATTACAGAGAACCACTTATCTGGGCGTGGTGTGGGATTCGACCACGATGCAGGCGCATATGTCTCCTGCTCAGATCAATTTGATCCTCACTGCAGTCGCGAGAGTGAGAGAAGGCCGGTCACTCACTGTCAAGCAGTTCCAGACTGCTGGGTCTGATGGCAGCTGCGTCCAACGTGGTTACTTTTGGCTTACTGTACATGAGACCCTTACAGTGGTGGCTTAAGACCAAGGGGTTCTCCCAGTGGGGAAACCCACTTCGCATACTCAAGGTCACGCGGTGGAGCCTACGTGCCTTAGACATGTGAAAGAAACCTTGGTTCTTATCTCAGGGCCCGGTGCTGGGAGCTCCTCTTTGCCATGAGGTGCCATGTTGAACATCCAGTGGTCAGTATGAGAGAATTGTACTCAAAGCACCAAATTTTAACTGCTCTAATACAAGATACACAAAATTGTATAGTCCTGTCAAGCAGACAAAAACATGAACATGATGAATAGGACATGTAGCTTTGCATGGTTAAACGACGTATAGCTGTTTTCACTTAGGGTGTACTCACTTTTGTTGCCAGCTTTTTTGACAATAATGGCCATATTTTGAGTTATTTTCAGAGGACAGTAAATCTACACTGCTATATAAGTTGCACATTGATTACTCTAAAATATATTCAAGTTTCATTTTTATAGTATTGTCCTTTGAGAAGATATAATAAAATAGTTGCTGAAATGGGATGGGTGTCACTTTTGTGAGATACTATCTATCTATCTATCTATCTATCTATATATATATATATATATATATATATATATATACAGGTGCATCTCAATAAATTAGAATGTCGTGGATTATTATTAGTAGTAGTAGTAATATGCATTGCTAAGAACTTCATTTGGACAACTTTAACCGCAATTTTCTCAATATTTAAATTTTTTTGCACCCTCAGATTCCAGATTTTCAAATAGTTGTATCTCGGCCAAATATTGTCCTATCCTAAAAAACCATACATCAATGGAAAGCTTACTTATTCAGCTTTCAGATGTTTTATAAATCTCAATTTCAAAAAATTTACCCTTATGACTGGTTTTGTGGTCCATGGTCACAACTGTATCTGCAGTTTCAACATTAACCACCACTGAACAAAGTACTACAATAGCCATGGAAACCTGTAATTGAGTTTGTAAATCAGTTATTCTTACTTTCTGGAATATCCTCAAAATGACAATCATTCTGTCAAGCTCATAATTACTTGTTGAACATTTATTATGTCACTGCAAATTTCACCATGTCTTTCCAACAGCTTTAACTGTAATGTCCACTATTGAAACCACGACATACAGTAAATCTGTTTACTGATAACACATTTTCTGGTCCTTCTAGATTAAATTTGAGAAACAATTCCCTTCTGAAAAGTGATTACCCTTGCAAAATGTTATTTCTATATTAGCAGACCTCCAGTCCAAGACAAACTTGCCAACAAACACAACTTATAATAATAAACTAAATGGGTCTCAATTACATGTGACTGCATTTTAGCTCTAACATATTTGCATCAAATACATGAATGCTTTTTTTTTTTTGTTTGTTTTTTAATAATAAACAATATAAAACTTTATTTTACTTCTTCCTTAAGAATGTTAATCGCCTGTATTCCACGATCCCTCACAAACCAATTCACTCCAACAAAGGAGATCAAGTCTACAGTTTGGTGAAGATGCACTGATGAATCTCAAATCTTGTTTCAATATGTACAGCCACTACAAATAAAATATATTTACTAGCAGACAGGTGTTTATTTTCATTATTCATTGTTTGTTGTGGAAATATATTGTGACCTTAAGTGAACATCCAGCTAAAGGGTCATGAGCTTCACAGACATTGAGGATCTTTTTTGTCAAGGTCCAAAAAAAATCTTGGGCATTTAAGGCTGAACCAATAAATGTACTCCTTTTCTGGAGTAAATTTTAAGAGTACATTTTAAATCATCTGACATTTTGATCGATATATTTTTTACAAATATTCTTTTTTTTCTGTCAAAGAATCTATGCTTCAACACCACCACTTTAATGCACGAGTACTTGTTTTGAAAACATCATCCATATAAAACAGTAATTTACAGACAGCATTATGAAAATGTTTACTTACGGTTTGCGGTGCAGCTGCTGTCAGATCCAATACAGTTGGTTGCTTCATCTTTCAACAGCAGTTTCTTTGCAGACTTCCCGTTACACTGTGCCTCGTTTACAAAACCCAGTGAAATGCTCCGAACAAACATATAATCTAAAATTCTCCAAACAAACATACAATCCTTCCACACGATCCAGTCCAATCACTTTCTGATGTTGGGGTCCTTCTGAAGGCTGTACACAGACACAAAGAAGCCATTTAAACAGGGTTGCCAGGTCTGCGAAACAAGCTCAACTGCTAATCAAAACTAGCCCAAAGTTAGCCTAATCGTGATTTTTCCTCAATTTTCCCCAACATCATGGGCAGGTCTCCCTCTCTCAAAATTACATTTCGGGGAGATCATTTTAACCCGTGGACTTCAAAAACAACCTGCGGCAAAAGTGTAAACGTAGTCCAATTCAGCAGTAAACCGCGGACTTGGCAACCCCGGGGATGCGTCAAAGCTATCCCTATGGCAAGCCAAAGGATCATAATTACTCTATCGATTAATCGCGTTTACAACCAATACCATTTATGCGAAGGTGACCAGGGGCTGTCTTCACAAAACATTTTATCTTACTACTAAGATTTCTCCTAAACAGCAGTATATGTTCTTAGCTAAAGGGTTAGTTCACACAAAAATGAAATTTCTGACATTAATTACTTACCCTCATGTCATTCCAAACCCATAAGATCTTTTCGGAACTCAAATTAAGATATTTTTGATGAAATCCAAGAGCTTTCTGACCCTCCATAGACAGCAACGGAACTACCACGTTCAAGGCCCAGAAAGGTAGTAAGGACATTGTTAAAATAGTCGTGACATCTGTGGTTCAACCGTAATTTTATGAAGCTACAAAAATACTTTTTGTGCACAAAGAAAACAAAAATAATGACTTTATTCAACAATTTCTTCTCTTCTATGTCAGTCTTCGATGCACATTCACAAGAGTTCCGTGAAATGGAACCCATATTCGCTGTGCCTTGTTTACAAGCAGAGGAAGACGCACGCTGCACATACTGTAAAGCAGCCTTCATAAACACGTCTGAAGATTTAAACAGAGAGGATCACTTGCAATTTTTTGCCTAGTCTTACATATTTGAACCAGAATATTAAGCAGCACTACACTCATGCGTCGTGGAACTCCCCTGAAAACAATAATTTATGATATATCATCAATACATATTTATGGGAAAACAGTAAAAGGTCATTCCCTGAAGTCCCAGCGTGAAGTCACTTATTTTTTTGTTTTTTTAAGTCACTTTTTTTTAAAAGTTTTTTTTGTCATTTGCACTGAAAAAGCTACATTTATGATACAAATGTCAGATTTTATTACTTTCATGACTTGTGCCTATATAGACAAAAAATCAAGTTACACTTCAAGAGATATTAGAGATATTTGCCTTATTATAACCCAAAGATTATAAATAGCCCACTCAGTGAATTGAATGCCAGAAAAATGATGGAAAATATGTTTTTATTTACATAACATGGCTTTCCTTTGATGTAAAGGGATTAGGCAATTAAAAGTTATTTTCCAAGTACTTTAAGCAGGCAAAACTTATAAAGTTTGTGAAGAATCCACATCTCATCTTTTGATGACAATGTATGCTATTCTTACAAACAGCTTAATTATTCCTATTTTGTCACGTCATGCATTTTAAGACTCCAAATTAAATTCCGCATCAATCTGAAAGGCAGGCAAATAATAATGACATAAAAGACATTTCTGCTCATTTTTTGTCTGCGCTTCACACAGTACAGATTAAGACTAAAGTTGAGGTGTATGAACCTTGAAGAACAGCTACATGGACTGCGTTTAGCTGTGACGGCTCGTGGCGGCCACTGATATCCAGGCATGTTCACTGGTCCACATGTAAGAAGAAAACACTCAGCACATTCTAAAACAGTCTTTGACGGTAATAAATATCATCTATCTTCAGCAATCCAGACATCACAAAGATGATTTTGTCTCTGTGAACTCATGTTTGGTGGAAGCAAGGCTCTCTAATTTGAGTGTATATTAAGCCTAATGGGTCAAGGCAGGGGTCAGAGGTCACCTGCTGATCAGGAAAGACAACACTGGGAATAAAATGGCTACCATTGGAAAATTCAAAGCATTTGCTGATCCACATTCCATAGCGTTCTCCTGTTAAAAAGATATATATAAACAGGGTTAGCAAGTGCATAGAGCAAAACTTGTTTGGTAGAGTCAGGAATTTACACAAAAGTCATTGAAAACTACACTTTCAACGACAGAATGACTCCAAATGAGCTGAAAGCCCTACAAGAGGTATAAAATTGAAGAGTGAATGGTCCACTAAAACTTTTTGAGTGTACTTTCTTTCAGCTGTGATGTGGATGAGCATTTTACAGACAGAGTGAATGGGGTCCTTTAAAATAAAATATATGCTGATGAAGTTTCAAAATATTGAAAAAACTTCACAGTAGTTTGAAATCTGGTTTCGTGCTGGTGATCAAAAGCAGATATTTAATAATACAACATCATGCATTATGTACCTCCGGATGAAATGGATGACAGGACTGTGGCCGTCTGCGATCCTTTTGAAATTTCAGTCTGTCACACTTCAGAGACTCATTATGTGCTCAGAGGTCAAGGCTGATAATTATACAAACACTCATGCTATAACCTCACATTCTACAAGCAGATGTTTTAGTTGGTTTATAAAAGGATATAAATGATCTCAATGGGCTCCATGGTAACTGGAGGGGCGGAGCTACAGTCACATTTATTCTCAACAACCACCATGAACAGGTTACTGCTGGGAATCTGCTGAATTACAAAGGTCCTGAGTGGAAAAAATACAAAAAAAAGATGTACAATTCTTGTTCACAAAACCTGTAGAAGTGGTCGCCATTCACCTGATGACAAATCAGGTCTGTCCTATTTTTTTTTTTTTTTTTTTTTTTAATGGTCTTTAGGCCTTGAGTAACCAGAGAAACCACATGGAAATGTATGCTACATTTCTGTCAAAGAAAATCATTAAATTTAAACTCTATATATAATTTAAAGGGATAATTCACCCAAAAAAAAATTAATTCTGTCATCATTTTCTCACCCTCCAAACCTGTTTAGTTTTTTTCTTCTGTTGAGGTCAAATAAAGATATTTTGAAAAATGTTGGTAACCAAACAGTTGATGGTAGCCACTGACTTCCATAGTATGGGGGGAAAAAAACTATGGAAGTCAATGGCTACGGTCAACTGTTTAGTTACCAACATTCTTCAAAATATCTTTTGTGCTCAACACAAGTATGAAACACATACAGGTTTGGAACAGGTTTGAAAGAATTCAAATAATTTTTATTTTGGGTGAACTATCCCTTTAAATATCTTTATCTAATCTAAATTTTAAAATCTACATTTAAAACAAAATCTAAATATCTTATTATTACTAATCTATCTATAAAATACATGTTTTGTGATATATGTAAAGAAGTATAATATAATACCAGAATGCTGTGGAACAATTATTACTGTCTATATCACATTTAGCAACGTAGCACTTACCAGAAATGAAAATGTGAGAGACAGAGAAGCGCAGCTATGTTTAATGTTGTCAGATCATGCTATGTTTATTCTCTCAGAGATATGTGTGCTGCGAGCACTGAGAGCAAAATAACCACATATACACTAAAACAGCTTTCCGCAGAAGGGTGTCAGTTATATGCCACACGGGTTTGGCTTTCATATAGTTCTATCTGGATGATTTTTAAAGGGGTCCTATTATGCTTTTTCACTTTTTGAATTTTAGTCAGTGTGTAGTGTGTATGTTTGGGCATAAAAAATATCTACAAAGTTACAAATCTCAAAGTCCACTCCAAAGGGAGATATTTTGTTTTTAAAAAATCCCTTTTCAAGGACTACAACGAACGGCTCGTTTGGACTACAAAGTTGTTTTCCTGTATTTGTGACATCACAAATTGGCCCATTAGAATATCATTAAAATAAATCCCGACTCCGGAAATTCTAATGCACGTTTCAAAATCGAAACCCAGTGTGGGTGTTTTTATATCACTGTATTTCTGAAGGAAACCGACTGTCTTCAGAAAATTTTCATTTCATCTTGCATGTAATGTCTGATAAAGCAGCGTTTGTGAGAGGAGCTCTGCTTTGTGTACAGCGTTACTGGAGAAACTTTGCTCTCTCCCGCTCCAACAGCACCTCCTGCTGGCAGAGAATGAATTTGCATATATATGCCGCCACAAATAGTGTAACTCTGTGGGACTATGGTATAAATAAATTCAACTGTATAACAGTTTCACTGCAATTCATGTTATAATGTTAGAATTAAAAAACAATAAACATAATACATATTACCGTTGCACTTATCTGTACATAGTAAATGCAGTTATTTTTAAGCTGTTGTTGACATCCTATCTAAAATGTGATTTAGCCAAAAAAAAACAAAAAACAAAAAAACAATATCGTTACCACTTTAATGTGTCTTGCGATATCCGTGCATGCACAGGTTCTGTGCGATCCTCTTGTTCAATATTCTCGGGGTCTGAATTGATATGGCAATATTGACAAACTTGCTGTTTTGGCAAGGGGCGGGGCAGTACTGAAACACCGTCTAAGCTGTTCACCAATCACAACGTAATGGGACAGCTAACCAATCACAATACATTTCGTTTTTCGGAAGGCGGGCCTTCATCAAACCCGGAACTAATCGAGCCATTTGTGCCAGGCTGGGGAGAAAGTTATTGTAATAATGTAAATTATGTGAAAAATAATGCGATTTTCGAACCACCAAGCATGAGAGCAAGTTCCAGTACACCCCCAAAACAAAATCAAGACTTTGTAAAAGAGCATAATAGGACCCCTTTAATTAAAAGCGTGAGGATGGCTGTCAAGTGTTACATAGCTGTCATATGTCTAAATCTAAGGCCTTGTATGTTAAATATTTTTACTTTATGTTGTCTACTTTACATTAAATAAATGAGACAGGAAAAATATTAATAATTGGCATAACACTTAATACAAGACTGGAACTGGAACTAACAAATATATAACTAATATAGTAACTTATGTTTCAAATGTTATAAATTAAGGTAATATAAATTTATTCCAGTATAAATTATTTGAAAACATACAATGTAAAATATATTACCAAGTGTTTTTTCATGGCACTTCAAGTGCATTTTCATGCTAATATGGCAACACACAAGTGCATTAGAGTTGCATCAGAATCATTTTAAAGTAATTTGTGTTTTAAAAACAAAAAAATCCACCAATTTCTACTTCTTTCTGCTGTGTATTATAAACAAGCATGCACACATATAGACATAAACAGATGTTCTCACCGTATACAGCCACCACAGTCAATGTTCCCTGTGGTCTCTTTGATGGTGCGCTCAGAGACGAAAGCTGGATATTCAGTATCACACGGCACCATCATTGTCCTCTGAGCTCTCTGGGCTGCACACATGAACACTAAATTCAGCTGCTATATGCTAAAAATGCACTGTACAACTAAAATAGTATATAATTATTTATATATATTAAAATATGTCATTTTTGTTTGCATTATGGTCATGATAGCCAACATGACAGTACAGTTTTTTTGCTATGTGTGATTCATGTATCATTGCCTTAGAGTTTAATTGAGATTTATAGGCTTTTTAGTCTTTTATTAGATGAAAATCTAATATCTATTATATATCACATGGAAGAAATGAAAAAATAACAAGGGCATGCTCACAGGAGCATGTAACCCCATTAACATGTTTCTAAAAAAGTTCCTGTCATCTATGGATTGATACCTTTGACTGTCGAGTCACAGTTCCACCAGCTGTACAGGTTAAACTCCAGCAGAAATCTGTGGCAAACACACATTCCCACTCAAACACACAGACTGAAAATCCCAAGCTGACAAGAATAATTATAAGGCAAAGGCTTTTTATCTCACATGACAAGTTCTGTCAAGAGCCATTTCACAGTGGTGAAGGGCTGAAAGGAAGAGCGCAGCGTGTCAGTGGAGACAGGAAATAGAATCCCGAGGCACTGAAGTCAAACACTACAGCACAGATGATAGCGTACTCACATCCAGCAGAGTGCGTGCGCTGTCACTGCTGCCTGCGTACTCTTTACAGAGAGCCTGATAGTCATACAAATTAATCCTAGCAGAAACAAAAGCAGAAGCAGATTCACTACTAAACTCAACCCTGGGTTCATGTTTAACCCCAGGTTAAAGCCACTTTCAACCCTGGGTCAAGAAACATTTAATACATTTTAAAAATAAATTTATCACCACTTTCGAGCCTGCTTTAGGAGACATATTTCAGTGCACGTGGTGCTAGAATGAAAGGTAACACTTTACAATAAGCTACATTTGTTAACCACATTAACTAACAATGATAATTCTAAAGCATTTATTAGCCTTGGTTATTGTTAATTGTACATTTACTACTACATTATTAAAATCAAAAGTTGTATCTGTATATAATATTTAATGGAACTGTGCTAACATGAACTAAAAATTAACGGTTGTATTTTTTAGCTAACATTAACAAAGATTAATAAAAACTGTAACAAATGTATAGTTCATTGTTAATGTTAATGAAGTTAACTAATATAAACAGTATAAAGTTTGACCATAATTTCAGAACATACAACAAATTACAAGCTAAACAATGCAGGCCTCATTAAAAATTCATGAGGCAAAACAGAGAATCTTTTAAGCTCTTTAAGCTTTATATATATATATATATATATATATATATATATATATATATATATATATATATATATATATATATATATATATATATATATATATATATATATATAGAGTATCTCACAAAAGTGAGTACACCCCTCACATTTCAGCAACCATTTTAGTATATCTTCTCAAAGGACAATACTATAGAAATGAAACTTGGATATATATTTTAGAGTAGTCAATGTGCAACTTGTATAGCAGTAAAGATTTGCTGTCCTCTGAAAATAACTCAAAATATGGCCATTATTGTCAAAAAAGCTGGCAACAAAAGTGAGTACACCCTAAGTGAAAACAGCTATACGTCGTTTAATCATGCAAAGCCACATGTCCTATTCATCATGTTCATGTTTTTGTCTGCTTGACAGGACCATACAAATTTGTGTATCTTGTGTTAGAGCAGTTGAAATTTGGTGCTTTGAGTACAATTCTCTCATAATGACCACTGGATGTTCAACATGGCACCTCATGGCAAAGAACTCTCTGAGGATTTGAGAATTAGAATTGTTGCTCTCCACAAAGATAGCCTAGGCTATAAGAAGTTCGGTAACACCCTGAAACTGAGTTACAGTACAGTGGCCAGTGTCACTCAGAGGTTTTCTAAGACCTCTTTCCATTTGGAAAAGGCCTCGCAAGGGTCGATCAAAGAAGTGAGGTCCTCATGCTGTGCATCAGGTGCAGAAGATGACTTCAAAAAACAGACGCATGAGTGCTGCCAGCATTGCTTTAGAGGTTGCAGAAGTGGAAGGTCAGCTTGTCAGTGCTCAGACCATACGCTGCACACTGCAACAAGTCAGTTTGCATGGCCGTCGTTCCAGAAGGAAGCCTCTTCTGAAGCTGGCTCACAAAAAAGCCTGCAAACAGTTTGCTGAAGACAACCTGTCCAAGAGCATGAATTACTGGAACCATGTCCTGTGGTCTGATGAGACTAAGATAAACTTGTTTGGCTCAGATGGTGTCCAGCATGTGTGGCAACACCTTGGCGAGGAGTATCAAGAAAGTTGTGTCTTGCCTACAGTCAAGCGTGGTGGTGGTAGCATCATGGTCTGGGGCTGCATGAGTGCTGCTGGTACTGGGGAGCTGTGGTTCATTGAGGAAAACATGGATGCCAACATGTACTGTGACATTCTGAAGCAGAACATGATGCCCTCCCTTCAGAAACTGGGCCGAACGGCAGGTTTCCAACATAATAACGACCCCAAACACACCGCCAAGATGTGATGATGAAGCTGAAGGTGAAGGTGATCGAGTGGCCAAGTCTGTCTCCAAACCTGAACCCTATTAACCACATGTGGGGCATCCTCAAGCGGAAGGTGGAGAAGCGTCATGTGTCTAACATCCAGCAGCTCCGTGATGTCATTATGGAGGAGTGAAAGAGGATCCCAGCAACAATCTGTGCAGCTCTGGTGAACTCCATGCCCAGAGGATTAAGGCAGTGCTAGATAACAATGGTGCCCCTACAAAATATTGACACTTTGGACACAGTTTTGACATGTTCACTTAGGGTGTACTCATATTTGTTGCCAGTTATTTGGACAATAATGGCTATATGTTGAGTTATTTTTAGAGGACAGTAAATTTGTACTTCTATACAAGCTGCACATTGACTACTCTAATATATATCCCAGTTTAATTTGTGCAGTATTGTCCCTTGAGAAGATATACTAAAATTGTTGCTGAAATGTGAGGGGTGTACTCACTTTTGTGAGATACTGTATATGTATATTAGGGCTGTAACGGTTCACAAAATTCACGGTTCGGTTCGATACGACACAGTGGTGTCACGGTTCGGTACGTTTTCGATACGGGGGGCAGGGCAATTGATTACGTCGCAATGTTGGAAATATTTCTGTTTTAAACCATGAAGGCGAGCCAATGGATATCACACAAGCATGCGTTTGCACCAGGGTTTGCACACGTGCAAACTTTGCGTAAAGATTTATGCTGGTGAACGTTTTAATCTCAGTCAATTCACTATAAGCAGAAAGAATGACGGAGTAATGACAGAGCTTTCGGCATCTGACGCCGCATATTCTCTCAGAGACAAAGAGAGACGAATCTACTTCAACATATGCTGATAACGGTATAGCCTATAGCTGTTTTCATTTATTTCCTTTATATTTCTCTTGTGGCCCGTACATAGTGAAAAAGAAATTTGAAGAAACGTATTTCGTGTTAAACAGGTTGTTTTTGAAAGTCGGTGCTTGAAATAAAAGCTTTTTATTTCATTGATTTTTATTGATGACTGCAGTGTTAATATTTTAATTATAGGACTATAATTCATTGTAGGTAGCCTATAGCCTAATAGACCTGTTTTAAAAGACCTTTTTTAAAAACATTTCAATTGAGGAGTAAATATAGCCTAATCTTATCCTTGCAGGGCGTCAGTTATGCGGTAATTATTGCGGGGCAAATTAATTGTACTTTTAATTTAATAATAAAAGTAACTTCATAATAATAATAGGCCTAATAAAAATAAGAATGTAACAGGCCTACATTAATTGGAAATGCCAAATCCTCTTAATTTTGCCAATAATTGATGTTTTTGACAATATCTCTGGCTATATTGTTGATACAAGATCATGTCTTTCAGCGCACCCCAGCAAGGTGAGGTTATCGCGGGGCAGACAGCACGTTGCCTGTTACGTCATTTGGGCTGCGTTGTTGAGTGCATTGACACTGATATTTCACACACTTTAAGCTCTTTTATTTTCCAAACATAATAGTATTAGTCCAACGAATCGTTCGGTTTGTAATGCATACCGAACCGAAAGCCTTGTACCGAATGGTTCAATACGAATACACGTATCGTTACACCCCTAATATACATATATATATACATATATACATATATATATATATCAGGGGCGTTTCCTCTGAGGAGGCAAGGGAGGCAGTGTCTCCTCTCCTCAAAACTGGATGAGAAAATAATCGATATTACAAAACTAAAACAGCGCAAATATGACTAAATATGATATTAAAAGTCTAAGGCCCGGTTTCACAGACAGGGCTTAGACTAAGCCAGGATTAGACCATAGTTCAATTATGACATTTAAGTAATTTTTATTAACATGCCTTAGAAAAAAACATTACTGGTGTGCATCTTGAGACAAAACAAAGGCACTGATATGTTTTAAGATCAGTCAGTGCAAGTTTATTTCAATTGAAACAGCTCAGAATTAAATTTTAGTCTGGGACTAGTCTTAAACCTTGTCTGTGAAACCGGGAGTAAAAGTAACTCATTTTTATAAAGTAAAACTGTCCAACAGCGACACCCGCAGGTAAAGTTACAGCGGAGGCTTGCCTCCTTTCGGTCCATTGACTTTCTACAGACACCCCTAAGTGTGCCGTGACTTTTCTGGAGGCTCATTGAGTTGAATGGGGGAAAGTCACGTGAGAGGAGGCAATGCCTCCATCGCGCTATAATTGGATATGATCGGTTACGATTGGATGTGATTGGTTCTTGCGATAAATCCTGCCTCTTGTTTTGTGCGAGCTCTCGGTCTGAATGAAGAAAATGATGGCATTATTGACTAATTGTAAAGTAAGTAAACAACTCTCCCACTTAGATATCACTGCTTTGTGTGCACCAAAATGAAACATGAAATGGCTTGAAAACGTGATGACTGTCAGTTTTTAGTGAGCACTCGGCTTGATGAAACGAAAGATGCATCTTCATGCCTGTGACAATGTTTGTGACAGGGCTTTTATCACGATGACCCGAAAATAAGTTGACTATTAAAAAGAACAGTGTCTATTTACAAGTGCAAAAAGGCCGCCTTGTTGGCAGAGGTTATTTACATTAACTCCGCCCACCAACATGTGAGAATACAAAGCATTACAGAAGACAGTCTTTCTATAGCAGCTCCAGTGGCGCAGATGGTGAAGTACGTGTTGAAGTCGTTTTTGATGCGATCGACTGGGCTTCGAATCTGCATTTTGCCAAACTTTTTTTTACTACCTTTTCAAATCAGATATCACGTCGGAAAAGCATGTATTTTCAATAATAATGAAGGAAATAATCTAAAATTTGAACTTAAAGTATCGGGTAGGGTTAGGGTAGGTGTAGGGAGGGATTTATTGTCCCAATAAGGTGACATCCATTTAATAATTTGAATTAAAATTATAATTTACACTCAATATGTTATTATTGCATACTGTTTTATAATGTACTACAATACTGAGGTGCAGATAATTTCCACTATTTGCAATAAGTAGTATAAATAACAGAAAATCCTGCTAGGTGTAAACAGAATCTATAGCTATTAGCACTTAGTGTAAACATTAAGTGTAACAGGGACATGAATTATATATATTGATATTAATATAACAATTTAGAGAGTTTTATCCTTAAAAACTATTTGCCTATAGGGCAAAGTAAATCAGGATAATAATACAGGATGTATTCTCTGAAAACAACTGGACAAATTTGGACACAATGTAGCTTGTTTTAAGGATTACGACAAAAACCAACAACAACAACAACAAAAACTTGATTCGGTATTCCAAACCATAATTAATATTAATATTTATATTTTTATAAATACATATCCAGTCAGTTTTAGTAACATCATAAATATGCAAAATAGAGCATCTACAGTGGTTTCACAGATGTACAATCTTAAAACTTGACAATGTAGGTTAATTAGTGTGTGTGTGTGTGTGTGTGTGTGTGTGTGTGTGTGTGTGTGTGCGTTCTCTCACTTTTTAAATGAGCCCATCAGAAGCAGTTTGTTCATGACGGCTCCCTCAACTTCTCCAAAGAAGAAGTTTGTCTGTGGAATTCACATTATGCAAAGTTATGGTTATAGTCATTATAGAAATACATCCATTTCATTTCATTTCATTTCATATTGACACAGGATGGTTTTATGCTACATGCTCTTCTTGTACAACTCTTGTGCTATAATTATTTGTATGTCATACCTGAGAAGTGTCTTCAGAGACCAGGATGAAGCCATTGTTGTCTATGAGATAACATTTAATGTCCTAATGGGACCAGAAACATAGAATATTCATTTAAATATATGATTCAACAAACTTTGATCTGTTGTGATCTTCTTAAATCATTACAAACTTCAAGTAAGACAGTAAGACAGTAAAATAATATGCATTTTATAGCTTTTTATACCAAAGCCATTAATAAAAGACAGAATTTAAAATGAGAAACGCTACGAGGCATATGTCATATATCATAAAAGAAGTGCAGACTGATCTAGTAAGCCTGTCATGTCCCAGAAATGTCCATTGTATAATGAGCGTGTCATGAATACAGGCTGTTTTATGAGCTCCATCACTGAAAATATGGCCAAAGGGAGAGAAAGAGAGACACATTTACCTCATTATCACAGCTGATGGTACATTTCCCATCCAGAGCATTGCACTGTGTGGACACATGCAGAGGTAAAAACATGAAGCAAATGTGTACATTAATGCCATTTCTAGATCGATCCTTGCTTATAAAGTGTTATATTAGTTTCGAACAATATCTATGATTATATAGCGTGGTCTCTTATACATTTTTGCTCGTAAACACATCAAACAGAGCTGTTATGCAGCAGGTAATAATACACAATTCAACACATCAGTCGTAGAAGGTCTGGTTTGATAAACGCATATATTTATATTCCCATGAGCAGATATATTTCTGTGCTTACCTGTCGGCTGGCCGTCCAGAATTTTCTCTGAAAGAATTCCAGCTTCATTTGAATTCCCACAGCTTTGAGTGTCATAAAAAACACATTTAATAAAATGACTTTTAGTTGTGCCTGGAAACATTTGTACATTTGAAAAACTATTTGAAATTTATAATACATCCATTTTGCTTTGAAATTAGAAGACAAGTACCCGCCACTATAGGAGACTTCCTGTCATCGAGTAGTTGGATAGCAGTGCTCGCCAAAACCACACTTTTATTTTCTCCCCCTTAAATGAAATATCACAAATTAACACAAATGCCCTCTTAAGAGTACTTGCAACAACATCATCAATGAACATGAGAACTGGAATATTCAATGATCCGCTAAAACTCCTGGTTTACGATCCAAAAATGGCTTGCAGTTGCAAGTCTGTTCTGAAGGGAAAAACAATGCTAAATACAAATGATAAAATGTAACTAAGCATATAATTGCGCATAATTAGGAAACCACCATAAACAGACCATTTAGAAAGAGATGCAAAAATAGTATGCATATATATTATTGTTGACGTCAAAGGTTGCATGTCAAATAAAAATCTACTATTAAGTAGAAATTTATCTGTCACATGGTACAAAGTGATTAAATTAGACATATGACCTCCCTAATATTCGAAAAATCATGAATAAAACTACAGAAGATAAAATAAAATATGGCCCAGGCTGAATAAAATAATATTTCTCTTAAAAAATACTAAAATAAAATAACATTTTTGGTTTGGACAATTTTTTTAATGTTCATAAAATAAAATTAAATCTGTAGGATGTCCGCAAAGCCATTGCTCTAAATGGCAAATCATAACCACCAGGGGGCGACATTTATTTACATAAATATTTATAAGCATAACTCTATTAAGAGGGACTCCTTCGTTTGCATTTTCAGATCAAAAGCGGCATCGATTGAAACAAACACTCAGTTACATGATAAAACAGAGCTCATTTCTAGCGGTACAGGCAGATGAGGGAGAGTGTTTGATCAGAGAGGAGTTCAGCGCTGTCTGTGTGATAAGGAGCCCAAGAGCTGTTGAGTGGGATGTAATGATCCTGATCTGTCACACACACACATTGCATGAATGTAAAAGTAGGGCACATTAATTACAGGCGAAGGAAAGAGAGATAAGCAGACAGTCTGCGTGAGGAAAGCAGTACAGTGCAGCTAGAGTAACAAACCACACAGACGCGCTATTACATCAACAGAATGCGGCTTTCAGCACATGGACATTGACTAGTGTGCCATAAAACTGTAATTTGGAAGATCCACCTGAAATATGAGTCAAATGATGATCTATGCAAAGCTAATCAGCTGTGTGATATACTAAAGATGTGTGATGGAGCAATTTTTTGTTCATTGCAGATTAATGTGGATAGCTATTAATTTGAACCCCAATCTCTAAACCCCAAGCAGTAAACTTCAATGCATTAGAATTGCTAGTGATCAAAAAACAATAAATAATAATTATTACAATATTTAGATATTATATAATCATTTAATTAGTTTTTAATCAAAATATATTTAGGATTTAATTATAATGTATGTCATTTTTATTCATTCTTTTTCTTTATTTATTTTCTGAAATGTAATCAAAACTAAATGAGAACTTCATTAAAATCATTTTAATATGCATTAACAGTTTTTTCTACATGATATCATCCTTAAATGTTGAAGTATGCTGTATGCCATGGATGTGTGTTTATGTGCTTGAACGTCGTACCTGAACTGAAGGGGATGGAGTACACAAAAGTGCCGGGCACCTGCTCTGCAGCTCTTTTATACCACAGAGGAAAGTGATCTGCATTAAAGACGCCCTCCTTGTCTTCAGCAGTGAGGAAATCTCTGCAAACACATGCAGCCGTGGAGGATAATTTACTCCATCATTCATCATTTACACTTAGAGACCTTTTATTGGCCAGCGTAATGAGATGAGAATCTGTCATTTGGACTCACTGATTGGTCAGCTGCTCGGGAACCACAAACAAGTTGGTTCTGGAAAGGCCAGTGCGAGTGCCAAGAAAAGCGATCTCAACACCTTTATCAGAGTTCCTGTTGGTAAAAGCAAACCAAAAACTGTTGTAGGTAAGATTGTGTATGTGGCAAGATGGTGTGTGAATGGTCTCACAGTTTTCCTACCCAGTCAACCAACAAAATTTACTAAAAACTAGCTGCAAAAACAGCCTGTTTAGATTTAAAGGAATAATTCCCAAAAAAAAGAAAGTTCTTTCATTAATTACTCACCCTCATGTAGTTCCAAACCCGTAAGACCTTCGTTCATCTTCAGAATACAAATTAAGATATTTTTGATGAAATCTGAGAGCTTTCTGACCCTGCATAGACAGCGACACAACTACCACGTTCAGAAAGGTAGTAAGGACATCGTTAAAATAGCCTTTATGGAGGGTCAGAAAGCTCTAGGATTTCATCAAAAATATCTTAATTTGTGTTCCGAAGATGAACAAAGGTCTTACGAGTTTGGAACGACATGAGGGTGAGTAATTAATGACAGAATTTAAATTTTTGGGTGAACTATCCCTTTAAGAGACAGACAGAAGGTGGAAAATACTAAATGTACTAAACTAAGATGCATCTTAAAGCAATACGACCAAGTAAATGTCCAAACTTACTCAGACTTATTAAGGGCCAGTCCAGTCCAGTACGCTTCTAAGGGAGCCGTTACTACAGCGTCAAACAAAACCTGCTGAATCAGCTCTCTGTCACCTACAACACACACGAGAGGACATTTACACACTCCTTAATACTCATCCGTCACAAACATTAATGGGGACAGTGTTTAAACGACTAAGGTAATTTTGTAAGCAAGATTTAAGATAGATTAAGGACAATGTGGCAAAACTTTGCAGGAGCAGCTGCATACTGCAGTATGAAATTGAGCTCATTTAACTGAATACTGATTGAGCTGAAAAGAAAAATCTTTTGAGAGGTAGAACAACTTATTATTTTGATGAAAGATTATGAAGACAAACACTTCTCCTTAGAATAATGTGCACTGATAAATCGATTATAATAAGACCAGAAACGTGTAGTAAGAAAGTAAACGGTCAAATTTGACTACATGTTGATGTTCATCTGAAATGCTGCTCACATTTGAGATGTGGTTTACGGCTGGTCATGTAGAGTTTGATGGCCTGAACTTGAGTCAGGTGACGATGATCATGATGCTCATCTGTGTTACAGTATGTCCTGAAACAAAAACAGAGAAAATGGCACAATATATTAACTGTGTGATTAATAAAACTAACAGAACATGTTATACTGTAGCCTATGTTGAGTATAAATATAGGTCTTTACCATTCATCGGCAAGGGCAACATCGGGTTGCTCCAGATCATGTAGACCTAAAAAACAAAAACAAAAAAAAATGTGGATGAGAGTTTCCAGAGAATTACAGATGAAATGGGGGCATTGGGAACATTTCTAGATATTTATGGATAAATCAGAGAAAGAGGAAGGGAGAATGTGAAAAAGAGCAGATCTAATATCAGTGCTGTTAAAAAGAGCACTGACTGTTCATCTGTCAGAATTATGATATTTGTGTTTTCAGGCTGAATGAGAGGAATATCTCAAGAAAACAGATCTGTTCACCCATGAAGGACATATCTTAAACATTATTTATCTGAGAGTTTTAACACTAAAAAGCCTACAGTATCATATTTAAAATGCAAATAGGCTTCTAAATGATCAATATTATCAAAACTTTACTGAAAGGCCTGTTTTTTCAAAATTTTGCTGAAAAGCCTATACAATCTACTATATGCTTTCTGTTTATACTTCGCAAACAGTACTATGCAAGTAAAAGGCTTTTTAGCCCAACTGTAAAACGTTCACCTTCAGGTTGTGGAATACAACTTTTTGCTGTAAAATCTTTAATGATTTTTATTAAGTAAATGTAAGAACAACTTTTATATAAGTAACTGCACCAATCTGAAACGTTTTGCTCAGTTTGGGCAAAATTAAGGTTAATTATTTTTTATATATATATATTTTGTCTAAAGGTCAATAAACTGTTCCATTAAAAAAAACAAAATAAATAAATAAATAAAAAAGATTCTGATGATTTACTGACTATTTATTTAATATGTCAGGCTTTAGAGGGTCTTTTGGTTATGAATATATTAGGGGAAAAAGTGCATTATAAATTCATGATTCAGCAATATAAAAACACCAGTAAAATCTGAAATATTTGAAATGTTCATACCAAAACAATAATATGTAAAGGGCAAATGAAAAATCCTAATATTTTAATATTTACATGACTTATAAATATTTCAAATTCCCACAAAGGAAAATGAAAAATGAATGTATAACAATGATGAAACATAAAAATAACCTCCAAACTCCAAAATACCAGACTTTTGGCAGGACTTCTAACTTATGAAATATTCAGAGAAATTCTTAGAAAGAAAAATAATAAAAACTACAAAATATATGTAATCTACAGCCATGAGATTAGAATATATATTCAAGCATTTGAACCATAAAAATGAACTCATTTTGGTAAGTCTTGCTAATAAAGTAAAGGTCATTGCACAATGAGTCCGAAATTTTCACACGTTAAAAAATAAATACGACCTCACGTTGTATCAATCACGTTTACACACTGCCTCCAAAACTTTCGTCCATCATAAATTCAGATCAGGTTCGATTTTCTGTGTTTCTGCATCCATGGCAAGCATTTTGATAGGAAAGGATGACGAATACAAAAAAAAAAAACACATACGAAATTTTCGGACAATCCTCACCGGCTTGTAGTGAAACATTTCCCTTGAAGAAGTATTTCCCATGTCCTCGAGAGAGCGCCACACCTACACTACAAAACATACAAAAAATATCATTTCAAAAGTCAGCCACATACTTTAAATCAACGTTTGTTCAAATGTAAAATATTTACATATACAAGACATCACCTACCTAAATGGAGTTCCTTTAATATCAGTATAGTAATAATCATTGTGCATCGTCAAGACACGTTTCTGGTGGGGAACAAATTTAAAGATAAAAGCTGTCCAGTGAGGTGTACTTTTGATAGTTTGCTATTATTTTAATAGCTTTATGATACTAATATCCTATATTATTCTAGTTCTTGCATGCAAAGATAAAATCATTACCCCTTTGTCCACTGTTCTTTTTACTTCCATGGAGAAAGTGCCAGTTCGTCTGTTCACCATTGCTGTGCGTAACTACAAATAAACACATTTATGAAGCAGCACTTACTCACTTTAATACTATATCTCAACACTTTATGCAAGTATGTGAACCTAATGCATAACAGGACTGGGAACCTGCAAAGCATTTGCATCTGCATACTTGCATAAAGTATGTTTCTGGTCTAAATGTACAGCAGTGAGTGCACTCATTAAAAACTGGTCCATACAACATCCTCTGTGTCCTCCCATTCCACCTCGGACAGGTCCACACTGCTGTAACTGGGTTTCTTCCTCTTCTGGCCCTCCTGGTACTGCAGGAAGAGACACAAAGAGGACAGGAAGTGCTTTAGAGGGCGGCAGTGCAGTTACAGTTAGGAACTGGGATCATACGGGTAACACAATGGAGACAGAAACATACAGTACATGGTGAGAGAGGCCATTAGTCTGGCATTTTTCACTCCTGCTCCTTGGGTTTCCAACTAGCACTGCGCATTTATGGTGTCTAATCAGATGATGAAGCGTGTTAAAGGTGCTGTAAACAATTTGCTCGGTTTCACCGTTTTGCTAACTTTCACCAAAACGATCAAAGCAATCCCAAACGTAGAGTATGATTGACAGGCACAAAGCAATTCTGATTGACTGGTTTTCTGATTGGCTTTAAGGTGTGGACTGTTTCTCTGACTCTTATTTACTGTTTACAGAATCTAGTGCTGTCACTGAGACAGGTTTGATTTCTGAGGACAGCTATTTTACTGGTATCTGTCAGTAGTTGGGACATTTTATGTGTTGTATTCCAAAAAGTTGCTTACAGCACCTTTACATAAGAGAAACATCCAATATGTACAGCGCTGAGGGACTCCAGGAGCAGGATCGACAAACTGTGGAAATGAGTTTTGTTTACACACTATCAGAGCAGCCAGTGTTCGGCTTATGGGGATCTGTGTCAGAATAATCTGTCTAATCTTTTTTGCTCAGATTGGCTTTGGAAATTCAGTCAGTCAGTGGCTCTGTTCCAATCCCTAATGAGTTGTCTTGCCGTCTGCTATCTACACAGGCAGCATTCTAAACAAAATTGAACCTCATAAGTTACTGAATTCAAACACTTCAGTTCAGAATTCAAACACTATGCAGATAGCAACTCAACATTAACAGTTACTAACATGTGCCACACAAATAGTGTTCTTCATATGGAGCACACGAGAAGCCGCTGAAAAGCAACTTATTTTATCTCTATTACTTGCTAAGGCAACATTTCTAATTTTCAGTTTTTTAGTTTAAGTTTTTCACCTATTATTTTTTTAATATATTTTTTTATTTTATTTTACTTTAATATTTAGTTTTATTTTATTATATTATATTTTTTTATTCAATGGGAATGGTGCATTGTAATGAAAAACGTGTGGGTTTGCGAGTATATATATTTACATAAAATATATATGTAAATATATATACTCGCAAAGTATATATATATTTCCGTAAAAGCTTCGTTCGTCTTCGGAACACAATTTAAGATCTTTTTGATGAAAACCGGGAGGCTTGTGACTGTCCCATTGACTGCCAAACAATTAACACTGTCAAGGCCCAGAAAAGTATGAAAGACATCGTCAAAATAGTCCATCTGCCATCAGTGGTTCAACCGTAACATTATGAAGCTACAAGAATCATTTTACGTACATTGTTCTGCGTCAGCCAGCGGATATTCTCCAAAATGGTGCTACGCTGACGCAGAGGAGACAAATTGTTGAATAAAGTTGTTATTTTTGTTTTCTTTGGGTACAAAAAGTATTCTCGTAGCTTCATAACGTTACGGTTGAACCACTGATGGCAGATGGACTATTTTGACGATGTCTTTCATACTTTTCTGGGCCTTGACAGTGTTCATTGTTTGGCAGTCAATGGGACAGTCACAAGCCTCCCGGTTTTCATCAAAAAGATCTTAAATTGTGTTCCGAAGACGAACAAAGCTTTTACGGGTTTGGAACAACATGGAGGTAAGTGATTAATAACAAAATTTTCATTTTGTGGTGGAGTAACCCTTTAATAATAACTAGGGTGGCCATATGTGCCGTTCATATGGGACACGTCTTGGCCAGGAATTTAAAATTGCCTAAATCATCCAAAGAAGTTTGACCAATAACATACAGATACTGTACATAATCGACCAACTGTGGCGCTGCACGTGAAAAGGTGAGATTACAGAGAACGATCCAAGCAATGTAAATATGCGCACGTGTTTGTTCGTTTGACTTGAAGCATCACTGCGCACCGATCAAAAAAGACACAGTAGGCACGAGAGAGCAATTCAAAAGCATAAGGAGCCGTCTGCTCTGCTCTCTATAGCTCTCATGAATGTCACACAACGATCTACCTGCACAGTGCAAACAGCTAAAACCTGGATATTTTAGGCAATATAGAAATCCTGGCAAGGACGCGTATCATAAAAATGGCCCGTATGGTCACCCTAACAATAACAATATTGCAAAGAACATAAATGTTAGTTAAATATTTCATTTTTAATTAGATTGACCTATTTTTCCTCATTTTATATACTTTTCAGTGAATAAAATATACTTTTTATTAATATACATTTACTGTATGTAAAAACTGCCCTTGTTGCAATGCATTCTGGGATATCCATGAAGGATACATCCCACATATAATGTCCAATACTGTTAAAATCCAGCATAATACTGCCTACTGTTTAAAACAGCTTTCACATTTAGAGTTTGCCTTTACAGTAGTCAACATTATAAGTGGATCAAAAAAGTTAATCAAAGTTGTCCTAAGACAAGAACACGTTTTGGTTTTAGGATTTAGGACAACTTTGATGAAAGGTTTTGATCCACTTCAAAGTTGACTAGTGTAATGCCTAGAAAATTTGACTAGATGTTCAGTTTGGAACAAGGTTTGGAACAGAGCCTAAAATATCTCTAAAGTTGAATAAGAATGTTACTTTGTGTCACACTTGAATCCAGTCCAGTTCAATGCTATTTACACTAATAATACACATTTTAGCATATACCACATTCATGACATTGTCCCTGTTGAGCAACACAGAGTCAGTGTGGTCTGTAAATACACACTCTTACACACTCAGAAGCCTTGACTGATGCACACCACCGCTACGCAAACACAAACTAATACACAGCAGCACTGGAGCCACATTATGACGAGAACACCAACACGTTCACGACACACAGAGACACACACACACACACACACACACAAGCAGTCACGCATGGTGACTGAGAGCGGGGTGAGGGGTGTCCCTGTGAAGGGTGAGTTACCTCAGTGCTCTGATCAGCCCTGGCAGGCACATGAATGGGCTTTTATTCCTGCATGCAATATATCAGAGGAAAAGGGTTGGGATTACAAAAACTACATCTCCCATGATGCACTTCAGCGTCCCACCAGCGCTCTCACAAGCACACACTGCATGTGTGGGTAGATTTTACCTGAGCCAGCTTGTTGGGGTGTGGATGTAGTTGATTGTATCATATTTTAGCTCTATTTTAGGTGGTGTTTGAAATCATAATCCTAATATAAGGCTGGAAATGGGCCCAAAAGATATCAGTTCTTACCAGGGGCCTCAGGTCAGGATGTGTCAGGATATATCCATTATTGGTAATGGCAAACGCATATCCATGTATTCCTAGCTGGAGAAAAGAAGATAAGGTTTTAAAAATGATAGCATTAATACACCCCTGCATGCTTTAAGATACAGAGAGTGTAAAATCGAACAGATTAAAATTGATTTTGGATTCCTGGCTATTTATTGGTGGTAACAGCCTACCTTGTGTTTCGGGATGGTTTTCATTAACTCCTGAATGGGGATGTCAGTGCCTACGACGCCTAGCAGGATGCCTTGGTTTTTCTGTGGAGGAACACATGCTGTGAAATCACTTTATTTTCACACATATGTGTATTCGTATAAAGTGTGCACATTCAGTTTTGGATAGACGCTGGTACAAATAACAACAGACTGACAGGTTTGAAAACAGATGGGGAGATTAACAAGTCATTTGAAGTTTTTATATGGTGGATATTAACTATCATTGAAACTCATTAAGAATGAAATATAAGTGAAACACTGTCAGTATTATAGTGTACTATTAATGAGAGTGTTCTGATGAGTTTGATTAAGAAATCAAACAGAATTTAATGAAAAAAAAAGAAAAAGACTTTCAAAAACTTTTCAGTGCAATTATAAAATGTTCATGCTTCAAAAACACATAACCCCTCTAAAAGTGATACTTTAAAATTCATATGATAGATATGTGTGAGAAAGAGACCAGTAAAAATCTTTATATCCACACTAGCCTTTAATGAAAGTACAGATTTGTGAACGAACCATTCTTTTGAGTCAAATCTTTTTAGTGAATCGGTTGATTCAGTTCACAGAACAGGTATAAAATATTTTAGAATATACATGAGTACCAGTATTAATTATTAGTAATAATAATAATATCAAATCTAATAATAATATTAATAATATTAAAATTGTTATTATAGCTCCACATGGAAACTTTTTAGAATATATGTTTTACAATATACATTAACACTGACAGTTATGTTTAATTAGATTTCATTTAAATATTAACATTAAAAATATATTAATATTGTTATTAATAATATTCATATGTTTTATTATTTTTATTATTTATAGTTCCATATGGAAACTATAACTATTCATATGTAATATATAATATTAATATACATTAATATTGATAGTTATTTAATTATTAATTAATATCACTATTAATATTGTTAATATTGTTTTTATAGTTCCATACTGTAGAGTATACATTTTAGAATACACATTAATATTGATAGTCATATTCACTTAATATTAATTATTAATACTATCAACATCAAAATTAAAATGTGTATTAATATTGATATTAATAATATGAATATTGTTATTATAGTTTCATACGGAAACCTAAATATATACGTTTTAGAATATACTTTAATACTAATACCGTATGTATCTTTACAAAAATATGTTTTTTTCTGTGTTTAGTTCTGAGAGACACACACACACACACACACAGCTCACCGTTTCATTCTTGGTGCTAAACACAGGCATGGCGACTGTGGTTATCGGGTTTGGGCCTTTACTCTCTCCAAGCTGCTGACAGATCAACAGAAGACTTTCAGATTTAAATTTAAATGAACATCTGAGAAAACACACACACAATAAAGACTTTGGATGGACATTAATCGCCAGGGCCGGTTCATACGCTCACACTGTGTTGTCCTACCGGCCTTCAGATCAAGGAAGTTGCTGCGACATGAAATATTCAAACCAATGTTTTGATTAATGGCCGTGCGAGGTGTAGACAAGTGAAGGGTGATCTGGTGAAGATGGTTCATCTCTGTAGCTGAACTGTAAGCTCAGCTGCGGGCACGATGAGGGCTGACATGATTTAACGCATGAGCTCACTGAAACTAGGTCTGCTATTCCCTCACCTCACCCTTATGTGTGTGTGTCCATTATGCATGGTTTGCAGTGGCCCTTGAGAGGATTCGTGAATGCAGTTGTTTGTGTTTGTAAAAGAGGAAAACAGAAAGAAAACAAAAAGGAATGTTGTAAAAATGCCATTCCAGTAAATAATTACCAAACCAAAACAATTCTCTTAACATGTTAAAGAGATAGTTCAAACAAAAATTTCAATTCTGTCATCATTTACTCACCCTCATGTCATTCCAAACCTGTTATATTTATTTATTTATTTTTAGGGGAACAATAAAATACAATGAAAAAACAGCACTGAAGTATTATAAAAGTGGTCCATATGGCTTGTGTGCTATATTAAAAGTCTGAAAAGACTGAAATTTGAATACATTTTTTTGCAGAAAATATTCTCTTTTGTAGTTTTCGAATCCCATTTCTGTTCATGTACATTCTTTATATGGCACATCAAAACATGTCCTTTTGGGTTGGCACCAATGACAAGAAATGTCAATCTTTGGGTTGAGCGTCTTATGACTAATCAAATTGTTGGCATCAAACCTGGTGCGACATGTTTTGATGCACCATATTTAAATGTCATAAAAATGTAAATGAGCTACATCAGAAGAAAAAGATTTAAAGGTTTGGGGTCAGCAATATTTTAGAAAGAAGTATCTTCTGCTCAAACAGCAGTATTGTGAAATATTATTACAATTTATAATAATTGTCTATTTTAATATATTTTAAAAAGTAATTTATTTCTATGATCAAAGCTGAATTTTCAGCATCATTGACCTCCAGTGAAGACCTCCAGTCTTCAGTGTCACATGATCCTTCCGAAATCATTCTATCACATGATTTCATATGCTGATTTTTGAAGAACTTTTCTTATTATTATCAATGTTGAAAATAGTTTTACTATGTATTTTTATGGAAACAGTGATACTTTTTTTAGGATTCTTTAATGAATAGAAAGTTTAAAGTACAGAACTGAATTAGAAATTTTGTCTATATATATATATATATAAATACACACACACACACACACACACACACACACATACATACATACATACATACATACATACATACATACATACATACACATATATATATATATATATACACATACACATACACACGTGTGTTTGTGTGTGTTAGTGTGTGTACACACACAGTTAGAACAAAATCAGAAAATGAATGCTGTAAACAATTTCATTATTTTGTGAACTATCCCTTTAAATCGTGTTTTCTGTGTGTAGCATTAAGCATAATTGGCTGTGTTCCACTGTCAGATTGGCAGGTTTGTTTCTAAAACAACAGCAAAAATCTCCTCCAGTCCCACTAAAGAGTGATTTAAAGTCTCTCTTATTCTGTCTCGCATTTGAGAGCTCAAAAAAAAAAAAAAAAACCCTCAGTTTGAGTTTGGGCCAACATTTGTTCAGTCTGGTTGGCTTCGTGCAGAACACTAGAGGTGTATCCTGCAGGAGCCAAATTGAAATCTGTGAATTAACCTTGTGCTTCCCCGTTCCTCTCCTTCCCCCCTCTTCCCTTCTCTCTTTCTCCCCGTCTCTGCCTCTCTCACCCCCTCTGCTCCAATGTCAGTTTTATTACGGCTTTAGGAGATAAAAGCCAATGATCCACAAAATGATGAATGGGGTGTCTCAGTGGCCAAGATACAGCAACACACACTCCGGAGAACAATTCCTAACACCCTACGCCTATGCCCGTGTGTGTGCGTGTGTGTGTGTGTGTGTGTGTGTGTGTGTAAGAGAGGAGGGTGTCAAAGACATCAGGTGGGTGCGAACACTTGCATTTGTGTGTGTGTGTGTGTGTGTGTGTGTGTGTGTGTGTTTGTGTGTGTGTATGAGTCGCTCTTATCAGAAATGGAATGGCACAGCGGTCGGTGTTGCAGTTCTCAACATACCCAGCAGAGTGAAGCCAAACCCTATCTCTGACCACATCTCGCCCTCTCTGGCTTTTATCTGTCGCTCTCTCGGCCTGCTTTCTGCGCTTCCCTGTAGCACTTTGCACCACATCCACGTTCAAGAACTAATAAAGCATTTCAGATTCCAGAAATGGAATGCTGAAAGCAAATTACAATGAGGAAATGCTGCAAGACACCAGTGACAGAATGGACACAAACAGGCTCTGTTCCAAAACCTAGTCAGCTGCCTTGCTGACTACAGTCTACATAGGCAGCATTCTAACTAGGTGAACGATTTAGAACATTCTGTGCCGTATGTCATACAAGTAGTGCTAAAAAGCGCAAGTACAAACCTCTAATAAGCATAAATATACAACAGTTATTGGATAAAATACTCACATTTTAATCATAGAACTATTTTAGTTATATTTTTCAGTAGTGAATGAACTATATACATACAATCTACAATTTATACACTCAGAAGAAAGGTACAAAGCTGTCACTGAGTCGGTACTCTTTCAAAACTAATAAAATATAAAATTTTTGTACTAATATTGATTATGATTGATTATGAAAATTATGTTTTTTTAATGTTTTTGAAATAAGACTCTAATGATCTTTTGCACAGTAAAAACAGTAATTTTGTGAAATATTATTACATTATCACATGTCACATGATCCTTCAGATTTGCTGCTCTATTATTATTACTGGTTATGTTAGTTTATTAATAATAGTTATTATTATTATCAATGTTAAAGAACAGTTTTTTAATAGAAATCTTTGATGAATATAAAGTTCACAAGAACATTTTTTGTCAATTTTTTAATAATTTAAAGTGAACTTGTTGAATTTTTTTTTTTTTGTGTGTACAACAGAAATCTTTGGAATAATAGTGTATTATGATTTCCATAAAAATATTAAGCAAGAAAAAAAAATGACAATTAAACAATTAAACACTGATAATAATAAGAAATGTTTCTTGAGCAGCAAAGTAGCATATTAAAATGAAAATTTAGCTTTGCATTTCAGGAATAAGTTACATTTTAAACCATATTAAAACAGTTGCTTTATATGATAATAATATTGACACCTTTAAGGTACTAATATGCACCTTTTAGGGGTAAATAAGGCAAAAATCTGTACCTTATAAAAGAGTACCACCACAGTGACACCTTTTGTACCTTCTTTTTCTGAAAGTCTATCTACAGTCTGTTTTTCCCCCTTTAAACTTGTTGCAGTGCATTCTGGGATTGCCTGGTTCACTACGTGCTGCCATCGAAATTTGGCTGTTATTAGCTATCTTAGGAGGAACAGCCTTCATGTTGTGCGCGCCCTTAAAATGCTGCCTCCGTAGGCAGCTCGCTAGGTTTGGGAACAGAGCCACAGAGACACCGGTTACGACTGTTACCTTGTGCGCCTGTGCGAGCTATAGGGACACAGGGAGAAAAATAATACGTGTCATTGACATGTGCTCACGTCTACACACATACAAGAGACACACTGCACGGTGTGTGACCTGATCTGCTTCTCGTAGTGCTCACTGAATGGAAGAGTGTCTTGATGAGACCTTCAGGGAGTTAACGGAGCTACTAATGAGGACTGAGTTGCATTTTATGAAGGTGAATGATTGTAGAAAACACATAGACTTTGTAGAGAAAATACTTTGGATGTTTTAGACAAACCCTTAGCAAACCCTTTACAAAAATGTACTATAGTGGCATTGATTTCTGCTAAAATACCATAGTTACTACAGTACTGTAAATAAATAATAAAATAATAATACAGTGTAAGAGGTTTCTTTTCTGTAATTTTTTTTTTAATTTATTTTTGATAACTGTGGTGATTTATAACTAAAAGTGTGGTATCTTATTTTAGTAACAATCGTATTTTTGCAGAAACTATGGTTCACATTGTACGTTTCTGTAAGGGATACGGATGCTGTACACACATACTATGTAAATACATTCTGTATTTATACTTACTGCGCTGTCCACATAGGCTTCAGTCCACACTGTGTCATGTTCGTGGTCAATAACTTTAGGTCTGCTCATCACGTGCAAATACCGCATCACGTTCTCCTGAACGTCAGCCAGCGTGGAGATCTGACTAAAGTAACCTGCACAACACAGCAACATTACAGATTAACCTATATATATATATATATATATATATACTGTATTATATATATATATATATATATATATATATATATATGCGAAATGCATGTATGCATTTTGGTAACAATTTCGATGAACCCTGCAATTCCTTCTTAAATGTATTTTTAATACTTTAAAATACATATTATGATCCTATCATTATCATTATAATATATAAGACGTTTACATTGTTACAATAATTATTTCTATTTCACACAGAGGCTACTCTTTTGAAGAATCCTGAAAATTCCACCAAAATATTAAGCAACAAAACTGTTTTCAGCATTGATAATATTAAGAAATGTACAAATCAGCATAATAGAATGATTTCTGTATAGGACCATGACAAAACAGTAAAAATTACATTTTAAAATATATTTAAATAGAAAAGTTATTTTAAATTGTACTAATATTTCACAATATTACAGTTTTTACAGCTTACTGTACAAATAAAAGCAGCTTTGGTGAGGTTTATGTTCAAAAACATCTAAAAATGTTATCAACCCCAATGTTTTGAACGGCATGTATATTAAATGATTACAATATACTGGCTGATTATCAGATGTATTTTCCATCCATTTGGCAGTGTTGAAAATGTGCATGTACTACTGCAGAGGCTCCAGGTGCAGAGCTAGAAACTCTCAGCATGGTGTGTGTGTGTGTGTGTGTGTGTGTGTGCCTGCGTTCCTCATCCCGCAGCCAGTCATCCGTGGCGTGGGCACATGGGAGTGATCAACGCTGTGCAGCCACGGGAGCCGAGCTGACAGGAAGAGTGATTTCGACTCAGTTGACCCTTGACCTCTGCATGTCAGCTCTGCGAGTTGAGCCAGTTTCCTTCACACTCCCATCAAGCACTCAACACCCGCGTGATTTCCTCCAGCCTTCACACCAATAAACCCACAACGCTGGGTTTAGCTTCCGTGACCAGCAAAACCCAGTCAGGATAATTAAAATGGAATGTAAATCTAATTCAGCTCGTCATTTGGAAGATCATCCCACCCAAAAAAAATCACAAACCTTTATTGGCACACGCTATCCATTTTAGGTTATCAGCGAATGCAGATTCACGGCCAATCAGGTAGGGGAATATACGAACCTATGGAGAAAAAGAAAAGAGTATCTTTTAACTCCTTCAATGTAAACTCTTTTACACATGAGTAGCTTTTAGCATGGCATGCTACGGTTTCAAATAAGTTGAATTCATACACACAAATATTAATGCAATAATGTTGGTCTGTTACTTGTCATCTCCGTTTCTCTTTGTTTCTCCATGCTGAAAACACACATGCAGCATATCTCTGAATTTAAACCAAAGAATCTGCTTGTTTCCCACAATGCAATTTCCCAACGTCAGGGTAAATCCTGATTACTTGATTACTCATTGGAAAACAACTGCCTTGGCACATTTACTTAATTACACAACTGGTGTAACAAACCAACTAGGAAAATTGTTCACCATATGTTTTAAGATTCAGTTTTAGATACCAGAGACCCTGCATGAGTACTCAGAGTGACAGCGATGATCAATTCTTTTCTTTTCTTTTCTTTTTTTTCTTTAAAAATTCAAATCAGTTTAGACTGTTTAAAAATACAGGGCCCTAAATCCAGTGTAGTTTTAGTATTATTTATATACTATTAAACTTTTTATTACTATTTTGAATTAGTTTTTATTTTTATATTTTTTTGTTTTAGTAATTGTCTTATGTGCTTTTGTCATTTTACTAGTTTTTTATATTTCTGTATAGCTTTAATTTATTTTTAGTTCAGTTTGTTTTAGTAATTTTAGGAAGTTTTTCATCTAATATTTATATTTTGTTTTATTTCAGCTTTATTTAAATTAGTAAAAATGATTTTAATAGTTTTAATTTACAGTAACAACCCTGCTTACATGTATTACGTTTTGTTTTTACGTTTTTTTAAAGGCAATGTCAAGTGAGAAATGCATCTAAACAATGTAAAAATTAATTTTGTAGTTTCTTTGTCAAGTTAAATACATTATTAAATGCATGTCTCAAGATGCTCTTGCTGGGGAAGAAAGAAAAAACAGATAAATGCAACAACCAAAGAAAAAAAAGATTTTTATTTAATAGATGCTTAATAGATCTTGTCCAAAATGTACATCTTTGAATGTTTTACACATTTTATTTATTAATTTGTGCAGATGAAGGTGGTCTCAAAATACGGCTGTGCAAACGCAACCATTCCTCTCAATGTTTCTTCTTTGCACACTCATTTTTTCTCTCTCTCCCTTCCTCTTTTTCATTCTCCATCCCTCCATTTCTCAGTACATTGCTCCTGTCTCCCATGTATAAATGGTATTTGATTCCAACCAATACTGAGCGGTTACACCGCAGTGGGCCAGCGACACTTCACACACACACACACACACACACACACACACACACACACACACACACACAATCTTCTGCAGGCTGTAAAAACGCATTTCTCCCCCCGCCGATTAGGACATGAGACGCAGACTTACACATGCGACAAATACAGGCCAGAAATGTTTGCTTAATATGTTCACCTGAATGCCGAATGCTTTATGAACACGTTTGGTAGCGCAAACTGCGCCGTAGTCGGCAAACACTGGTTCACAGGGTCAATCGGGTGACTGATTCAGCACCGCCAAGGGCAGATACATGAGCAAACCCTCCAAATCAGTTTATTCAACACTTTCCCCCATGTTTGAAGAGTGTGTCAAATAAGCTGGTGCTGTCAGCAATTCAATATACATTAACACACTTTTTCAGACAACCACCGCAGGAGCCAAACACAATTCTTCAAAATGTCAAAATGCTCTCAAAAGGGAATTTTACACTTGTGCAGGGGTGAAAAAAGCAATCATAACTAAATTCATAAAGTAAGAGAAAACGCTGCACTTAGGCAGAAAACAAACCAATACAGTTGAAAGAAATAATGCTGCAGTTTATAATGTATCTCAAGTAAGATTTAATGATACATATTTATGATTTTGATGCTTTTAAACTGAAAATGTGGTTGTTATGTGCAGAAAACCTCCTTTTGATCATTTTCTTAATCTTACCTTGCGCTCAGGCCAGTTATATTTGGCGAAAACATCATCGTACATTTCAGTAGCTCCATCTGTTATCAGCATGATCGCCTGACTACATGAACTTCCTCGGCCGGTCTGATTAATCTGCACAGTGAGAGGGAGCGATAAAGGAGACATGAGAGAGCGAGAGAGAGAGAGAGAGAGACTTTTCATTATGAGAATGAGAATTCAGCTCGACAGAATAAACTAAAACTATCAGCCTTAGTGAGATTCACTAACACATAAAGCTAAACCTTAACAACAGAATCAAACAGGAAATTGTCTTCAAAAAGGTTTCTGCATCTATATTACCAGTCTAAAAAGAGCTATATCCGATACTGTGTTTATACTGTATGATACATCCTGGATGCTAATCGGTCAATGTCAAGAGTGACTAAAGTAGCAATAACCCTAAATTAACTACTGTACTTTTTTCTGTATAGTAGTATCAGTAGCTTAACTTTGGACACAAAATAGCACAGCCTTTGAATACTTTATTGTTTAGTTATGTTATGATTACGTTGGTTGCATACTGTAGTATGTGTGTGATTACTGTACAGGTGACAATGCATCAACATTATTTGCAAAATATTGCATGATTTGATCAAATCTTTGTAATATGCAGACAACAGACAAGATAATGTACAAACAAAAAGATAATATAAGGTTACAATTGCAGTCAGTTTCAAAAGTCATCTAGTACAAATTTGTAATAATAAGAAACAAAACATAATAATAATAATAAACTATACAATATAGAAAAAGTGAGCTAAAATTGTATTTTTAAGGTAAGTTTTATTTATATTTTTACATATATTTTTGTTTTGTTAATATGTTCTTGAAAGAGGGCTCTTATGGACTCCAATGCATTTATTTAATCAAAAATACAGCGAAGCTGTTTTCTATTTTAATATATGTTTTAATGTAGTTTATTTCTTTGATGGCAAAGCTGAATTTTCAGCATCATTACTCCAGTCTTTAGTGTCACATGATACTTCAGAAATCATTCTAATAAAGTATTGATAATCTGGTGCTTAAAATCATTTCTTATTGTTATCAGTGTTGAAATATATTACATTTTTTTGTGGAAAATGTGATACTTTTTTAGGATTCTTTGATGCATATAGAGTTCAATAGTAAAGCATTTATTTGAAATAGAAATCCTTTGTATTATTATAAATGTTGTTACTGTCATTAAATGAGATATTGCTGGATAAAAGCAATAATTAAAAAATAAAAAAAAATAAAAAAAAATACCACCCGTCTGAAGGTAGTGTATAATATATTAACTTACTGACATGAACAAAACTGTATGTTCCAAATCATGTTTTCCAGCATTATTTGAGTTTACTTCCAAATAAAAAGGGATTTTAACTATATTTATCTAATATTTACAGATAGACTGAGCAGAAAATGCTATATTGTGTTTAGAAGAATACATTTTGCTGCTATAATAACCTGCATTATTGGTGATAATCAGGCTTTGGATTCTCTACTATTGTCTTTTCCACCAAACAAACTTTACTGCGGTGCAGAGCATGATGTCATTCGAAAAGTCAAAGACTGCTACGTCTACTTCATTCTTTTTTTATACTTTCAACCAATCAGATACAAACACAGTATGCGGTCCTTTAAAGGGGCCGGACTCAGGCTTTTACGATTACCATATTAATGGACTGGCTCTAATGAATGTGACAAATACAGATATAACCCTATCCTCCTTTCTGTCTCTGCGTTTCTCCCCTCCTCGCTCTTTCCGCGAGACTAGTGGTCTGAGAAAAGAGAGATAAAGGGCACAACCGGACCGACTTTGAGCACTATCTCGTCTGCAATTGCTTTCTCTTTCATCAGCGTATTAATCAGTGCTGCCAATTACCACAATTAATCACAGGGAGAGATAGAGGTGTTTCGAGGAGGGGCTGGAACAGCGAGACAACACACACACACACTTGTGCGGGAGCAGAACAGAGAGCTGTCATGATACTGGACCTCTGTAATCTCACGCTTTTGGTAATCTTCACCCACCTCATTTAAGATAGTGAAAGCCTCAGTCAGTGCATTGCCCAGGAGTCCGATTCCTTTGGCGAATAACTTGTCCAGATGCTCTTTAAAGTGCTGATGAATAAGAACAAGTGCAATGGCTTTCAGATATGTTTTAAGAGTCCTAATTTCACTGAAAATTAGGTAATTATAGCCAGAAAGTGTGTGTCATTGTTTAATAAGAGAAAGACATACATCCTTATTAGTACTGTCAGCTTGAACGAGAGTGCCGTTTAGACAGGGCTCCACATAATGGATCTCTTGGTTGTACTGGAAACACAAGAAATATTAGACACAGTGAGCCTTAATTAAAAACTAGGTTTCAAATTAATTGATATCCTAAAGGGTACTAATTATTTCACTTACGGATTTTAAACAAATTCCCTTGCTTTTTTAAAGTGTATGAACAAATTGTAATTTTCAAAACAAAACAAATTAATTTAAAAAGTTTGGGGTTGGTCAGGTTTTGGAAAGCAGTCTCTTATACTCACCAAGGCTGAATTTATTTGATCAAAACACTATAAAAACAGTAATATTGTGAAATTCTTTTACAATTTAAAATAACCGTTTTAATACATTTAAAATGTAATTTATTCCTGTGACCAAAGCTGAATTTTCAGCATCATTACTCTAGTCTTCAGTGTCACATGATTATTCAGAAATCATTCTAATATACTGATTTGCTGCATAAGAAACGTATTATTATTTTCATTGCTAAAAATGCTATGTAAAAAGCATGAACCGTACTTTTTTCAGAATTCTATGATGACTAGAAGTTCAAAAGAACAGCATTATTTAGAAACATCAATTTAATGCATCATCAATTTAATGCATCCTCGCTTTCTTAAATAAAAAATCTTACTGACCCCAAACACTTGTTTATCATATTTCTATAATAATAATAATAATAATAATAATAATAATAATAAATTTTAATGAAATATAATAAATTATCGTTCATTTTAACAACATATTAAATTAAATTCATTTTCATTTTGACATTTAACATTTCTCTTAGCAAACCATGTTAGATGAAGTTTACCACAGCCACTGTTCTAGAGTCATTTTTTTACTTTATTGTTAATAATTCAGGTTTGGATTGAGGTAACTGATTAGCTGCATTTGGAATGATATCTAAATTCATGAAAACAAATGGATAAGAAGAAGACTAAGCTTGAGAAAGCTTTCTCTGTTGAACTCACAGCAATAATGTTGAAGAAGTCATCATCCCCGAGCGTGTCCAGTATTGAAGCAACCGTCTGTCTGGCTATAGTCAGTCTTAAACCCTTCATACTGCCACTGACATCCACCAGAATCACTACATCTTTAGGAGAAGTGGCCGCCTGAATATACCTGAGACATCAAGCAGCGGGACAGAATTCCAAATAGATGAATTCACACTTAAAGTATTAAGAAACCAACTAAAAGGTTTGGTTTTAATGGACTCTATTCTTCAAAATAAAACAAAAGCTTACTGATTATACTCACCACCAGGAAACAAATAAAGCAGAAAAAAGACATTTCAAGAATCATTTAAAGCAGAAAAGTTGTACATACCATTTTCTGTTCCTACAGTCAAAAGCAATTACACCATGTTCATCAGGATGCCATTTCACACCTGGGAAAACACATGGTGTAAAAAAAATATATATAAATACACACACACACACACATATACATCCATATCTGAGAACTGTTCTTAATAACTTCACATTTACTGTTTTATATTTTGCAAACTCTGTAGTTAGAAATCAAAGAGATGGTACATCTCTGCCGGTTCAGCTCTTTAACCACATCTGTTTAGCACAAATAGCTAATATATGTAAATTTGGCATAATGCTATAAGATGTAAGATGTGATTTAGTCCGCCACAGGCTTTGATTAATGGAATGAATTTTCTCTTATGTCCTCTCTGATGGTCTGTAAAATTAAAACATTAGTGAAATCAGCCAGTTTGATCTTCTTCAATTCCTACGCTGACATAATGCAACATTATGCACCTGGGTATTGTCGGAAAAAACCTTTAGCGCTTCCAAAGTACTGCCAAATAAGAGTTGGGTCCCTTTTGAAGTTATCCACGAAAACTTTGTTCAAGGCTTCCGACCAATAGACTCCATTAACTATGTCAGGGTCTAAAAGGACGGAGAGAGAAAGAGTGAGAAAAAGTTTATTTGAAGCATCATTTGCAATCACTGCAATAACAGAGTTCTAATTTGACCTTTAACCCTTCTTTCATTCGTCATATAAGCCAAAAGCGGAGCGGTTAAATCACCTCATCCAATTCCACCCCTCCTTCTGCTCCGAGTCCAACCTGACTCCATAAAAAACCCTTTGCTTTTGTCCTCCAGCACACAAAGCGCTGCCATTGAAAGGCCATTACGGGCGCACACAAAGGGACGAGGCGCATCCACCATGCGTGAGCAGCCACTGCGGCATCCACAGATCACAAAGCGAACAGCCACTTTAAGAGTGATTACTCTGTTCTCACCGCACTCTTCGCTGGGGCATCGAGCCCTTGGCTTTGTTCATTGCGTCGTCCCCAGGTAGTCATTGACCTGTAGTGCTGCAGTGACACTGAGGAGTTCGTTCTTGGATCAGTAACTTCAGAATGACCTGAGGTGGTTGGCTATTATCACTGCTCTATGACATACTAACTTAACTCTCTCTATCTTTCACTCCACAACGTGTGGCAGTTTCTGTTAGGACACCCAGGAGCTTTTTATTACGAAATATAACGGCACGTTTAAAGCTTTTAAACTGTTAATGAAGTTACTCTCTCTGTTTCTCAATTAATCTGCATAGAGGACCCTTAAATGGCCACATTTATCCCCTTACATGTACAGCATTAACTGTAAACTTGTTTTTATACTACCATTTAAGGGTTTGGAATAATTTTAAAAACTGTTTTTGCTGCGTAATATTTTTATGATACAGGAACAGTGATACACCACCATTCAAAAGTATGGGGTAAAAAAAAATACATATTACTTTTATTCAGCAAGGACACATTAAATTGATCAAAAGTGACTGTAAAAACATTTATAATGTAACTTTGTAAAAAACAAACTTTTTATTTGCCATAGAATCTTGAAAAAAAAAGTTTCTACTAAATACTAAAAAAAAAAGGTTTTCAATACTGATAAGTAATAAGAACTATTAAAAATTGAGCACCAGTAATAATTGATTGAATTAATTACATTTTTAATATATAAAAAGTTATTTTAAATTATAATAATATTTCATAACATTATTATTTCTAATTTTATTATTTTTTAACTTTTAATGATTCCAGACTTTTTTTAATGAAAATCTATTTTTCTTTCTTTTTTAATAAGATATTCCATTTCACTTGGATATGTCATAAAATGGGAGAAAAGATTTGCTGCGACATCCATTTCATCGCAACTTTAAGCAGTTTGCCCCTGCTGGTAGATGGTGAAACTGCACCATTTTGTTGCACAAAGCATCTTTCTCTACTGATAACCATTCTGGTGACAAAATACACTTCTTGCAGGCAACATATGAATCAAAAATATTTAATTACATTATAGCAGATGTTTTACCAATTCTCAATTTTCAGAGGGCTCTTAAAAGCATGAAAGAACTGATGTTTTTCTCATCCTGCTGCTCGGGATAGTAACCAGTTTTGGGACTGTGCGTGTTCTTGTACTGCCATCAACCAATCAATGTGTCATGCTGGTTGAATCACACCTCATATCCTGTATGTCCAGGTAAAAACAGGATGCATTACCTTTATTGTACATATTGGTTGGCACCTGCACCACGCTGAGGCTGAGGTTGACGGATAGGTTATTAAAATGATCGTTGGGTTCCAGGAGAAACTCTCCTCCCAGCTCCACACTGTTCCCGTCTTCATCCACCTCATTTATAAGCACTGCATTGAAATACTCGTACTGTAGGAAAAAATGAGCAAAACAAATAAATATAGAGGTGTCAGGCTGGAAAAAAGAAAATGCAAATGAAAAAATTAACAATGCTAGCAATATTATTAATATTCACTTTATTATGTTACAGTACACTACTATTTAAATTTTGTGGTCAGTAAGATTTTTTTTAAATGCAAAAAAAGTTTTCTATTTCATATATATTCTTTTGAATTTTCAGCAAAAAAAAAAAAATAATAATAATAATAATCACAAAATTTCAGAGCAGCACAACTGTTTTCAGCATTAATAATAAGAAATGTTTCTTGAGCAGCAAGTCAGCATATTAGAATGATTTCTCAAGGATCACGTGACACCAAAAACTGAAGTAATTATGCTGAAAATTCAGCTTTGCATCACAGGAATAAACTACATTTTAAATTTGTTTTTACCATATTTTTGATCACATAAATGGTGAGTAAACAAACATTAATAAATATAATCTAACAGGGACTTCACAGAAATCAGTAATGTTTAAGCATCAACTTTGGCTCTGATGTTTCTCCAAAAATGTTCATATTGACATTTCTGACTTTTTGAATGCAGACTTTGTCAAATATGGGCACAGTTTCAAACACTTCTGTGAGATAAAAAAAAAATTGGTGCAACTAAACCATTAAAAATGTTAGTTTACGGATAACACGCACACACACAAACATTTCTCACTGTTGCCCCAGTCGAACTACAAAGGATAACGGACGAAGAACATTTAGATTGTGTCCAGAGGCCCTGCGTGATTAAACTACCTCTCACTTTACTGGACCAGAGGTCATTCTGTGAAAACAGGCTATCTATCTGATAGGTGAGTGTACTTGGTAACACCTTTGTGTTTACCATTAAGCGGTGTGTGTATGTGTGTATGCACTTGACTACAGCTCCTGTTGGGGAGGGGGGCATCAGTACAAAGCCCAGCAATGACAGCTCATACCACGGCTGGGCGCTCCGGTGATACACCCCTGGAGGGGCGGAGGGGGAGCGGAGTCGAGAGGAGAAACGCTCCACACTCAGCATTTCTGACAGCACTGCGACAAGCTTTTGAGGGTTATCAACAAACAGCAGGAGCAGGTGCTGCACACCCGACCGAATCCCGGCCTCAGTGGGTTCTGAGTCAGAACTCCTCATTCAAAGAGTCACGGTCAGAACCGTTTCATCCAGACCTTTAGAAACATTCACTCTCGGCCAGTCTAGTTTGTATATACTAACACTGAGGCGCAGAAAAAATTCAACAACATCCATGTCATATCCTATATTTTTGGTGCTTTTTAATACCCTATGTAATTGATTCATTTTTTTATTCTTTTATTTATTCCTATAATAAAAGATAATATAGCATTTTTAAGGTCCTGATGTCTTTGATCGTCATCAAAATCAGTAACAACATTCACAAAAATTTGTTCTTTATTGCTGTCTAATATATATATTAAAGTTCTAATGACTAAAGGGCTACAAATTATTTTAGAAAGTAATTTCTTATATTTATTCCTATAATAAATATACATTGAGATATGTATATGATAGATATGTACATACTTATATACATGTAGAATATATACATAGAGAAATGTTAGGCCTGCAAATTATTTAAAAAATGAGTGAAAAATGATTGACTTAAAGAGTGTATAAATATGACTGAATGTGTTACAATAAAGAGTTTGAAGCTCTAAAATAAGCATCCTTCTGTTTTCTTACAAAAACCACACACTGAAATATAGAGGCTGCAATCTGACTCTTTCACTATAATTAGTTACGTGAATAAAAAAACATTTATGAATCATTGGAAATGTATTAATACGTATAACAGAGTGAGCGCATGAATTCATTACTGAGGGGGGATACCATTATTTTAAACGTATTTTGCTTCAGTGAATTTTCCATTTGTCCCTGAATAGCACAGCCAACGTGGAGTCATTTATCTTAGTCGGAGTGCAGAGGCCGGAGAGAGGGGAGGGCTTTCCAACACATAAATATATATATATATATATATATATAAATAATTCACTTCAAGAACTAAGCTGGAGGTCATGTACAGGACATTTGCATAAAGCAGGGCCACAAGATTACAGCAAGGAGTGTGAGGGGCTTTACCGTTAAAACATGCCCTAAGAGTCTATTCTAAAGACACAATACAATTTCATATTACACCCCATGACACTAGGAGCATTTTAAAAAAGAATATGCATGTAATTTTAGATGGGTTTGGATATTTGTGACACTACAAAGTGGCATCAGAGCATTAGAACGACTGGGTTTTTCTTTGTTTCTGAACAAAGAACTGTCCATGGTTCTGAAATCACCGCATATAATACTGCAAAACATAGTGTACAAGTGTACAAACTCTCTCACCTGTAGGTCAGGGTTCTCCTCATGCTGGAGATGAGCTTCTTCTGCCGCTTCTACAAGCCTCTGACAGAGAAAACAGCAGAAACTTAGATGATTGATGGCAACACACAAAGATTTCATCTTGATGGGCTATGAGAGCTTTCAAAATGTAGACATTTGTGATGATGAGCCTCTAACTACATGTAAAACACATTTTATAACTTTCATATATTTCATCAATAAATCATTAACAAATATATTATATATTATAATGCTTATCTGACCATAAGTTAGCATGCTTTTAAAATTCCTTTGATTACACATGAACTCATAAATTGACTTTCAATAATAAACCGACCCTGAGAAACAGTCACCAGAGAATAAAAGTGACAACCCCAGTCATAAAGAGTTATGAATTAAATAGTCACACTGAATTATTTATGAAAGTAATTGTATAAGGCGACCTCTTTAAAGTAAAAGCTAAACAATTTAGTTTACCTGCTGCTTGCAAACAGGTTGTATATCACGTGGCGGCTTGTTGCCTTGCGGCAAACACAATGTTGTGTGTGTGTGTAAAGGACAGTGTATGTTTTGTTGTCATTGAAAATTGCTGGCATGCATTTTTTTAGTTACATGCCGGTATAATTGCTTCCAATCCACAAAAGCGCTTTAGGAAAAATAATTAATACTTGTCGCATTTCGAGGAAATTATAGCAACATAACCAAAAACGAGGCTTTGTGCCAATTTATAAACACCCTCTAGAAATATAAGCCAAGCTGCACTGTAAAACATAATAATAATAATAATAATAATAAAATGAGGTTATGTTCCTGAAAAAAAAAGTCTTGATTTATGCATGTCAGCAATATGTTGAGTTCTAAATAGCCTATAGACTGTCTTTTTGTTTTGACCCCAAAAGAGTCAAACAAAAGGCTGGGGGTGGCTTGTGTTCTTTTTACACACAAATACATTTCAATAGTGTTTTTAATCGCCTCATTCACCACAAAAGCTAAATCACGAGTTAGTTAGAGCTCGTATTTCCAGAACTGCTCGCGAACTGAATATCGCGTTTACCTGAGGAGGTAAATAACAACACCACGCTTTTTTCAGTTGATATTATAATCTGAACTTTAACAAACATGACCAATAAGCATTTATGGTTTCTTGAGATTTTTAAATCCGAAATATTTTCTAAAAACATTAACATTTGAGCCATTTTGTTTTAAAAGTCTAAATGACGCTTAGTTTGCTGCTGAACTGCTAAATTACACCCTAAAAAAATTCACAGAAGATACAGAGTTCTTCAGAGAAATCGACAGCCCTGAAAGACAGCTTATAGTTTTTTTACCTAGTTAATTATTTAACCATGCCAACTTTTAAACAGCTTTCAAACTATATTTTAGTGAAATATGTAAATCAGCGCGCAGATTTCCTCTGTGTCATATGCTCGTGAACAGAAGATGCGCGCGCGTGAGTAGGTCAGCATAAGAAGAGGACATCACTTGGCAATTTATTATAGATTTAACATATCACAAGTAGGTTATATAACAAAAACATTAGTGGTTTGTTTAATAAAAAAAAAAAAAAACATATAGGCCTATATTTAAGATAGATAAACAATTTCCGCGTACATTGCCAGCAGGAAATCATTCAAAAATAAAACCACTCTGGATACAAACATGAAACAAAAGTGTTTAAATGATGTTTTCCCGTATTTGTAGAATTATTTTCAAACGAAATAAAATGTGCTGCAATGCACTTGGATTTCTGTGGTATAAATTGCATCAACTCCCTTCAAATCCGAGAAACGTGTAAATTTATTTCGCATAAATACGCGCATGCATTTTATAAAATCAGTATGCAGCTGAAAGCTACAAATGCATGAGGTGTATTTCATGGGTTTTACCTTTCATGGCAAACCGACTCCATTGCATCATAAAGTGACAGTGTGTATCTGCAGGAGTTAGATAAGCCTATCTCCTCCACACACTCCACACACACAGGCAATTAAAGCCTGGACCGCGTGTGTCCCTCTGAAGAATAACGGCATGAGCTGGCTGTAACGGGAAAATCTATATGTTCTTCCATATAGAAGGGAGAAGCTTTAATCGAGAGGCTTTTTATACGTTAGTAATAAATAAAGCTGTTGCGGCTGCAGCATCCAAGACAATAGATGAGTGATGAAAAATGCTGACTGAAACAATAGGAATTCATGCAAAAATCGTAAAATAACTCGAAAAATAGCTTATAATAATAGAAATTATATTAACAAAAATATTAATCGTACGCTAAGGCCATTAGTTTAAAAATAAAACAGAAGTCGCAAGCAGAACATATGCAGTTATTTTCCACTTAAGTTACTTACTCGTGTGGCCTCCGCTTTTTTCCGAAATATTTCCTCCATATTCTGCGCCACATTTTTCACCAATTTTGCGCCGTCGATCTCCTCTATTCGCACCGACTTCTCATATTCCTTGTATTTCTAAAGAGAAATAAACGGGTCATATTACGCAATGAATTTACGCACGACAGACATTTTACTACTTTTTGTGACTGTGTTCAAGACTGAAAGACATTTTCTGTAATTTAACACATCAAATAAAGTAATACTTGAAATAGATCTATTTTTAATGCAGCTTGTCTGGTAATGGTAAAAGTCTTGCATGTATTAGAACAATTAATAGCCTACAAAAAAAAAAAAAAAAAAAAAAAAAAACTCTCAGACAAGCACATTGGAAACATTAGGCTGTAACAAAAAAGTAGCAAAATAGAAATTAAATAACTAATTTAATTGCATTCACATATGTACTCTTTAATGCAGCAGATCATTTTATTCTTTACTTCTGCTGATGCTGATGTGTGTGTGTGTGTGTGTGTACCTGTTTTTCTATTCAGGTGGGGACTTAAACCTGAATACGCACAGACTCATGGGAACTCGTCTCACAGTGGGGACCTAAATTGAGGTCCCCACGGGTAAAGAAGCTTATAAATCACACAGAATGAAGTTTTTTGAAAATCTAAAAATGTAAAAAGTCTCCTGTGAGGGCTAAGTTTAGGTGTAGGGTTGGTGTAGGGCAATAGAATATACAGTCTGTACAGTAGAAAAACCATTACACCTAGGGAAGTCCCCACAAGGATAGCGGAACAAGTGTGTGTGTGTGTGTGTGTGTGTGTGTGTATGTGGGTGTGTGTGTGTGTTTGTTACATTGAAGAGTTTTAAATAATCTCAATGGACACCTTATAAGTCTTTGCTTTGTTAATCTCTATAAAAAAAAATCATAAAACAAATATCTCCTTCAAAAATCTTAAAAATTCAGACATAAAACTTAAACTAAACTTCACTAAATCAACACATTTAGTACAAGTAGTGCTAATGATGACAGTGGGGGACCAATAAGCATCTATTCCTTTGGTCTAATGGATAGTGTGATACCTTCAAACATGAGTTCAACAGATCAATGTCCAGCATGACAAGTTCATTTGTCTGTGATCAGTAAATAGTGATGAACTGGGACATTTAGACGTATGCAAATCTGAAGGAGGCAGTCATGTGTGGCTGTGGAAGAGGGACGAGACAAACCGAGATAAAAAATGATGAGACACATTGATGGAGAGACAGGGGATGGTAAGAAGAGGCCTCTACAAGTCTCCATGACCTACGGTTTGCATTGTTTCTGCGTTAATACAGCTGTCTGTCTCATTCGAGTTAGTGCCACAAGTCTTCAGATAAGCATGCCGTTGTACGCCGCTCTCTGACAGCGGCTGCTCTGATTGGCTGATAAGACAAATCCTCTCTAGATAACAAGCTCAATCTTGTCACCGTAATTGGTGGAACTGCTGCTGCAGTGTGTGTTATTGGTGGAGGCAGAGCGCTGTGGGTGGGCTGCTTTGGGGAGGCTGGGCGGGGCTTGTCAAAAGGGCCACGCATTGTTGGAGGGTAATTGAAATGGAGTCAGAATTCAGGAGAAAGATAATAAGTTGTCAAGCCTGGGCGAGTCTGGATAATGAACTACACTTCAGACAACGCTGAGTCTGCAGTACAAGTGACACCTGAAGCAACAGCACTCAACGGGCATTGTGATATTAGACTATTCAAACACACTCAGGCATCGACGCCTGCAGGCTTACACCACTCCACCTGAAAAAAAAAGCCTTTCTGATAAAATGAAGTTTGGGTTAAGAGAAACATGGATGCAAATTCCGTGACAAAACACACTCAAAATGCAATCCCTGACACAATCCTTTCAACTTATTAAAAAACCCTTTTTGTAAAGAACTAATATATTCAGTAAAACAGATATATAATTTATATCTATACTTTTATCAATAGAACAGGACATAAATCCCTTGTAAACACACACTTGCAGATCTTAGATCCAAAAATGTGTCTCAGTCCTTTACACTTTTACACTTTACAAAAGGTCTATCTGATAAACAAATCAATTTGCTGTAAAAAAAAAAAAAAAAATGGATAAACATACATGTCCCAAGTCTTTTTAAAGAATACAGGAGATTTCATGAAAACACACACACACACACACACACACACACACACACACACACACACAAATCACTAAATCCAAATCCTTTCAACTTTTTAAAAAAGCCTTTTGGGTGAAAAATTTAATATTTATAGTAGGCTAAAACAGATACCGTATATACTTTATGTCTAGTTTTATCAAGACAACAGAAAATATTTCCATTTAAGATGATACAAATAAGTTTCCAGTAAGAAAAATGAATAAGCATTCATATCTCAGTTTTTTTCAAAGACAACAGGACATAAATTGATTAAAAAAAAAATAATAATAATTGAAATAAATAATTGTGCACACACATGTCCCAGACACTCCTTATAACTTTAAAAAAGGTCAAGCTGATAAAATTTCTAGCAAGAAAAATGGATAAACTTACATATTTCTCTCATGTCCCGCTACACAAATCCACACACAAAAAAATAACTAAATCCTAAACCATAACAGTCCTTTGCACTTAAAAAAAAGTTTTCAGACAAAAACATATTATTTCCAGTAGGCACAACATATATATATAATTTTATCTACTTTTATCAAGACAACAGGAAACAAATTCTCTGAAAACACAGACTCGCAAATCTTAGATCCAAAAATGTGTCCCAGACACTCCTTATAACTTTAAAAAAGGTCTAGCTGATAAAATTTCTAGCAAGAAAAATGGACAAGCATACATAGCTCTCTCATGTCTTTTTTAAAGACACAGGACATTAATCCCATGAAAACACACACTCTTGTACATCTCAGATCACACAACATGTTCAACAGTCTCTTTAACTTTGAAAAAGGCCCTTCTGAAAGAAAGAAAGAAAGAAAGAAAGAAAGAAAGAAAGAAAGAAAGAAAAGAAACAAGCATACATCTCTCAGTTTTATTCTAAAAACAACAGGACATAAATAAAAAATAAAAAAAAGCCCCTGACCCCCTCTTTATAAAAAAAAAGACAACAGGACATCACATTGCATGAAAACACACACTCTGGCACATCTCAGATCCCACAACATGTTTCTAACAGCGACACCCCCCTCCACACACACAGCTCGCAGCACCACGCAGCAAATTACCCCTTTAAGAGAGAGACCATGGAGGGTTATTGAGGCGGAACAGTTCATTTCACGCCTGTCCTGCCTCCCCACCCCTCACCCTCCGCCCCGGCACCAAAAAAGCCATAATCAAAGCCATTAATGCTGCGTTCAATAGTGATGATCACCCCACTGATTCAAAACACTGTAGTGAAACAGTCCCGGGGAGTGACTGGACAAAAGCGTTTAACATTAACAAGGGTTTTTTCCATCATATTCTCAAGATGCCACAAAATTACTGACTGTAAAGATGCTTAATGGTAATGTATTTGTACAATCTGTTATTTTGTTGTGGCGATGTGGAAATTTCAGTGATTGAAAGCAACAAAGGGTGACATCTGTATGGCTGTTTTTCTCCCCCTTTGTGTAAAAATCAGGTAATTTTGCATAACAAGCTTAATGATCACTCTTAACGATCCTCCTTAATGAACCAGCCTGCTGCCTCATCCCTCCCTTTCTGCTTCCAGCTCTTCAGACAGACAGTTTATTGGCGCTGAGCCCCACCCATCGGTCACGCCCACTGAGCAGGATGATGGGAAAAAGTGCAAACATACGCAGAAACGGCAATGAAGAGAGAACACAACTGGCTGGGACATTTTACAATGTGTTAATGTGTGTGTGCGCGTTTAGGTTGATGAAGATCATTTTGGGTGGGATGGTAGAACAAGTTCATTATTGAAGCTTATGACTGATTTAAGAACAGATTTCTATCATAAGCACTCACCTTAAAGGAACAGTTCACGCAAAAATGAAAATTGTGTCATTATTTACTCATCCTTACGTCATTCTAAACCCATATGCTGTGTTTTTCCATGGGAAACTGAAGAACAGATAAACAGTGTTACTGAAACTGATTACATATAATTTAGATTACACAATCAGATTGCAGAAATTACTTGTAATTCAACTGCATTGCTTTTTAAAATATTCATAATTAGATGACTTCTTTATTGATTACATGTTATTCATGCAATGGCAATTTGTTAATAATTTATTCTCCTATTTAATCTTTTCTTTGAAATCTTTTTAAGTGTGTGTGTATATATATATATATATATATATATATATATATCATTCTGAAGCCTACTGCTTATATACTTATATGAAGGATTGAATATATTCCTCTTTGTAATTTTATATCAAATTGGCACAAGATTATCCTTCCATGTGACAAACAAATTAGGTCAAAAGAAATCTAAAAGTAATTAATAAGCAGTCTTACCTAAAATGTGTAATCTAATACCGGTACACTGATATTGACTACACTTTATGTTATGTAATTTGAAATCAGTAACAGATTATAATTTGATTTGCATTTATAAGTAATCTACCCAGCTGTCCATCTGCCAGATTTGTCCCACAATCATCAAAACAGCTCATGCACTATATTTCATATAGTATTTTTTAGCAAGGAACAAATGAAAATGTAAGTTGATATCTGATAATCTCCATCTAAGATCTGAAATTTAATTTACATACGTATTCAGATGAAAAATGGTTTGATGCAAAATTGCCAGATTTGACATTTCTCAAAATATCTTCTTTTATTTTCCACAGAAGAAAGTCATAAAATGGGAAAGACATGCAGATAAGTAAATTAATTTTCATTTTTTGGTATCCCTTTAAATTTCAGTCTATTTCTCATATTATGACTTTAGAAGACTTGGCGTTTAGCACATGGGTCATATGGACTAGTTTATGTTGTCCTTTTTGGAGCTTGACAGACATGGTTACTGTGAACTGAAGAGTAAAAACATAAAAGCAAATGATTTTTGGATCAACATGAGGGTGAGTAAACAAAGAGAATTTTCAGTTTTGGGTGAATAATTCAGTTAAAAATTATGCAAGGTAAATCAGCCACATTGGTCTCGGATCAGTGGATAAATACAACACCGGTAATGGCTCTGACTACACTATAGATTTTTTCTGTAAGTGAGGGCCCTGTAGCTAAAGATAGACCCCAAATCTCAGCTTTAGTTAAACATTCAGTGTACTGTAGGTAGACAAAAAGAACTCAATTGTCTTTAATATCTCTCTCATTGTATCACACACAGAGATAGACACCTTTACAGATGCTTAAAAGTCACTAACATACATTAAAAAACTCTAATTCTCAAAGCCTGAGTTTCATTCATTTCCGCTGTTTTATAAACAGACCCGGGCTAGTTCAGTTAAAGAGTCACGTACACACATTCTGTGAGGAGGTAATTATGACGATAATATGTGCACTGATGGTGAGAGCTGTGCTCTTATCTCACACCAACACTGAGAGACTTATTAATACTTCAGAGAGAGATAGAGAGAGGGTTATCTCAAAACATCCATCACTGTTTTTCCTTCAGTAGAAACCGAGAGGAAATGAAGTGTGTTCTGTAGTATATAACGCCACCGCATAGTGCATTCAAACAGCAGTAATAGCTACAACACGTTGTGGTGGAACAAAGAAACCAGGTGGAGACCTTTATCTGCAACATATCAGCACAGATATGAACTTTAATAATAAAATATTAATATTGCAATGTGTGTATGCGCCTTTTTTCCTCTTTTGAAGTTGTTATCAATATTGAATTGTTCATACGTAAATATAAACCATCTACAGTACGTCACACCAAAAAGACTCCATAATATGAATCGATATGAATGGATAAATAATAAATTAAAAAATAACAAAAAGAGGTTTGTTATGGCGTCAATTGTCTGCTTTATGCACCAGTGTCTAATTTCCCTGTTTTTACATCTTGCAATATTGGATAGAACATTATGATTCATTAATAAATAATAATAATAAAAATAAAAAAACGCGTACAACATATGTCTCAAAATGCCTTACATATCACAAATTTGAACCTGATGACCAGAAAAGATTTGAAGCACTCAGTTCATAATATCAGCTGCCACCATGTGGCTAAAGTGTGTAGTGCATCATCAGATGCTTTATAAAGAGACACACATTTATTCAATTATTCTGTTTGTCTATTCCAGCTAGTCCTACACAGGTGTTTAGATGCAAAAAACAGATCGTGGGGAAAGAAACCAAGTGTAATGGGCCTTATCCAAAAACTCCCTCTCCTGCTCTCTCTCACACACATCTCAGATTATACACCTGGATGTTGTAAGCCAAAGCCATCTGTATTCTTATGAGGTGTGTGTGCCAATGCAAGTGTGTGTGTGTGCGCAAGCAAGAGAGAGAGAGAGGGGGAAATACCTTCTGTAAGAGCTGAGATCCTGAGTATTTTGAAGCTATTGATTTTATTTCGCCACCAAACGCTGAAGCCCAGAGTTTCACCCTGTTGAGGGGAAGAAGCCATTCAGTCACTGAAATTACTACCCATTATGTCACCATTATTAGCAATACTATAATGATAGATTAAGAATAAAACCGTTAAAGTTAAGCAGTAACTGTTTGTAATCATTGTATTCTACTGTATATGACCATATAAGAGCATGTAGGTTAAATCCACGTTTCTCCCTTGTGTTTCTCATTTACTGTACGACAAAAAAGAATTTACAGTATTTTCTTTCTACACTGTAAAAAGTGAAAACCTGCATCAAATTAAAAGTATACATGGTCTGACTATTAAAAATGAGTTTCATTAGCGTAATGTAATGTAGTGAGGTTGATTATATCATATTACCGTAAATTATATATGTGACTCAAATCAAATCAGTTGATTTATCATATGAAGCACATCACTTGACATTTTTTGTATGCGCTGTATACATATAACAGCAATTATTAGGGCCTTTTTTACCTTTAAATATAATAAAATGTGGATAAATAATAAAAGCCTCTCATATTTGCATTATAGAGATAACAGAATATTACAATAGCGTAATAACTTCACAAAGCATAGCTGTAACCTCTCTCTAAGTACACTTATGATTATAGATTAAATGTAGTAATTCTCTGTTTTGCATATCTTTAAATATAATAAAATACACATTAATTATTAAAAAAGCTTTTTTAGATATAACTAATCCATTTAAATATGACCAAAGTCTTCATAAATGATAGTTGTAGCCTCTCTCTCTACAAATGTGCATAGATTAAATAGCCTACGTTTTATTAAGGCTTCTCTATATTTTGCATGCATTTATATACAATGCAATGTGCATAAATTATAAATGCATCTATTATTACTCTAGAAATTTCTAGGTTCTTAAAATACAGCTAATTGTCTCTCTTTATATATATATATACACATGCACACAGGTTAAATAGAATTATTATGGCTTGTTCTCAATATTGTGCATGCATGCTCTTCTACTCACACTGATAAGGGGATCTCCGGTTGGGACCCCCGCACCTCCAGCGCCGTCCAGAACGCGCTCATCACACACAAGAGGAGGTGCATCAGAGGAATTCTCCGGTTCCGATGCATCCTTCCTCCAAAATTTCTTGTGCTGCAACGGAGCCGGCGGCTCGGGCACCCTTTAGAACTCAACCTCCTCTCGGTGTCTCTCCCCTCGGTAACAAAAACAACAGCGAGCGCTGATTCAGCCGCACATCTGCCGCCCCAGCGCGCGTGCTGCCTCCGGAGTTTCAGTCTCTCCGCCCAGCTGTCACACACCCCACGACCTCTTTGACATCGACCCTTGCATTTATTCCTGCATTAGGGGTATACAAAACAAAACTAGGTTTAAATGCTTATTTTGCGCACGCAGCCTTTTTCTCAGAGCTGATTATGAGCAAATTAACGCGCGCGCTCTCACTACTGGCGCTGCTGATATTATGATGAACGACACTTTCGGGTCAATGCATGTACTAAAGGCAGAAGTTAAGGGAGAGGAAAAGCGATTGGAAAGTGAGGCTCGTGTGTAAACCTAGGCAAGGAGATCCAGTGCGGTTTCCCCATGCGGGCGCGCACACGAGAGAAGCTGATGCGAAACTTTCCCTCGGCCACGCGCATTCCTCCGTTTGGTGATGCTTTTGCTCTGATATCAAGCAGTGATGGGGCACATGCTTCGAGATTACGTATTTTACTTTAACGTTAATCATTTATTTATTAGTAATTTAAAGAATAATATTACAGTTTCATATATTAACATTATTATTCATCATCATGATATAAGACTAATTTTCATAGCCTATCTATCAGCAGTGCATGATTCTGCATATTGGAGGTTACAACAGTTTAGGTCACACTTTTTATTTAACCGGGGCTAGTTGTCACAAACGTCTATATCTATCAGATTATGCCCAATTATGTTTCAAATATCAGAATTTTTGTATAGCTTAATTGTTTGGAAAACCTAGTTCAAAACTGTCAAAATTAGAATAATAGGCTATTCATGATTTCTGCCCTCCAAACAATCTTATCTGAGTTGTCATATGTAAAATTACCTGTATGATTCTGCATATTTCAAATAGTTTTCATTGAGATGCACATGAAAGGAAGAGTTAACCCAAAAATTAAAACTCGCTGAAAATGTACTCACCCTCAGGTCATCCAAGATGCACAGCAGATGAGTTTGTTTCTTCATGGGAACAGATTTGGAGAAATTTAGCATTACATCACTTGCTCACAAAAGGTTCCTCTGCAGTGAATGGGTGCCGTCAGAATGAGAGTTCAAACAGCTGATAAAAACATCACAATAATCCACAAGTAAGACATAACTACTGTATAGCCCTTCAATTAATGTTATGTGAAACAAAGTTGCCTTTTACGTATGTATTATTGTGATGTTTTTATTTGCTGTTTGGACTCTCATTCTGACGGCACCCATTCACTGCAGAGGATCCATTGGTAAGCAAGTGATGTAATGCTAAATTTCGCCAAATCTGTTCTTACGAAGACACAAACTCATCCACATCTTAAATGGCCTGAGGGTGAGTACATTTTCAGCAAATTCTCATTTTTGGGTGAACTATTCTTTCAGCACAATGCACACCGTTATACAGAATAAATCAGTAGCATAGCTGCTCCTCATCAGTAGATGCCATAAAAGAGCAGACAGTACTCAAAGAAAGTAAGTGAATACGATTTATGACCAGCCACTACTACAGTACTAACCTCTTGAGCCTGGTGCTTAACAATGGCATCCAGGAGTTAATTGCTATTCTCTCATTCTCTTTTTGTGTTCCTCTAATTACCACGAGTACATAAATGATGAGGTGCATCTGCATGAGTGTGTGTGGTAAGGGGTCTGATGGATCTGTCTGAACACAGCCTGCGTCTCTGTGCAGTCATGATTAGCTGGTAAATGCATCATACATCACAGACTCAGCTAGAAACAGCAATGACTGGAGCTGAAGAACACTTGCCATACAGTACTATTGCAATGCTCTATCTATCTACCTATCTACAGTAGTGGTCAGAATTATTGGCACCCTTGGTAAATATGATCAAAGAAGGCTGCGAAAATTAATCTGCATTGTTAATCCTTTTGATCTTTTATTTAAAAAATTCACAAAAATCTAACCTTTCATTGGATAATAAGAATTTAAAATGGGGGTAAATATCATTATGAAATAAATGTTTTTCTCTAATACACGTTGGACACAATTATTGGTACCCCTAGAAATTCTTATGAGTAAAATATCTCTGAAGTATATTCCCATTCTTATTCACAATTTTGAGCACTCCAGGGTGATTATGAACATGACATTATCCAGCCATGGCTTCCTGTTTCACAGAAATGTAAATAGGAGGAAAAACAAAGCCCAAATTCCCTTAATCATCCATCACAATGAGAAAAAACAAAGAATATATTTGTGATGTGCAGCAAAAGATAATTGAGCTTCACAAATTAGTGAAGTGGCTTTAAGAAAAGAGCTAGAGCAGTGAAAATTCCCATTTCCACCATCAGGGCAATAATTAAGAATTTCCAATCAACATAAAATGTTAGGAAACTGCCTGGAAGAGGACGTGTGTCTATATCGTCCTAATGCACGGTGAGAAGGAGAGTTTAAGTGGCTAAAGACTCTCCAAGGACCACAGCTGGAGAATTGCAGAAAATAGTTGAGTCTCAGGGTCAGAAAACCTTAATAAAAATGGTCAAACAGCACCTACATCACCACGTGTTGTTTGGGAGGGTTTCAAGAAAAATTCTCCTAGCTCATCCAAAAACAAACTCCAGCATATTCAGTTATCAGACACGACTGGAACATCAAATGGGACTGGCTTCTATGGTCAGATGAAACTAAAAAATGAGCTTTTTAGCAGCAAACACTCAAGATAGGTTTGGTGAACACAGGGATAAAAAGTACCCCATGTGTACAATGAAATACATTGCTGTATTTTTGATGTTGTTGGCCTATATTTCTGCTGGAGGTCCTGGACATCTTGTTTAGACACATGGCATCATGGATTCAATCAAACACCAACAGATAAAAAAAATCAATAAGTGACTGACTCTGTTAGAAATCTTATAATGGGCCATGTTTGGATCTTCCAACCGTACAATAATCCAAACACAAACCTCAAAAACAACACAAAAATGGGTCACTGAGCACAAAACCAAGCTTCTGCTATGGCCATTCCAGTCCTCTGACCTGAACCCTGTAGAAAATGAGTGGGGTGAACTGAAGAGAAGAAGCACCAACATGGAGCTGGGAATCTAAAGGGTCTGCAGTGATTCTGGATGAAGGAATGGTCTCTGATCTCTTGTCAGGTGTTCTCTAACCTCATCAGGCATTATAGGAGAAAATTTAGAGCTGTTAAACTGGCAAATGGAGGTTTCAAAAAGTATTGAATAAAAGGGTGTCGTTAATTGTGGCCAATGTGTATTAGAGAAAAACATTTATTTCATAATGATATTTCCTCCCATTTTAAATTCTTATCCAATGAGATTTTGGTGATTTTTTTAAATAAAAGATCAAAAGGATTAACAATGCAGATTAATTTTCAGTCTTCTTTGATCATATTTACCAAGGGTGCCGATATTTTTGGCCATGACTGTATCTCCACACACACACACACACACACACACACACACAGAAAAAATGTGTTTAAAAAAAAAAAAAAAAAAAAAATCAATACTTTTATTGAGCAAAGGATATGAGACTTTCAAAAGCTTTAAAAATCTTCTTCAAATTGTCCTATATTTTTAACAATGTAAATTAAAATGGGTAAAATTACCCTTTTGTTCACTTGAACAACTTTTGTCTAAAATTCTAAAAGTATATCTATTTTACCTTACCTTAAAGTATTTCCAGTGGAGCTATAGATGCACATCCAGAAATAGAAGTCTTTATTCACTGGTGACCTGATGGTCCTTCTTAAATCAGAATGACAAAGACAACAATAAGATTAAGAAATGATGGGTCTTTCGGGGACAGAAGCAATAGTTTTAACAACTCTTGAAGAAAATCCGGTTAGTCTGTGCTGGAGTTCACTCTCGTCTATTTTAATGCAGGGCACCAAACACACAGTAATCTCTGTCTCGTCTTAATAGAAGTTAAAACTCTTAGTGGGTCAAATATAGTACTGGGCATATGTGACATCTGGCATTGAAGGTGCTGAGAGTTACGCTGCACAGCTAATCACAGAACCTCTTACAAATCTGTCATAATAAACACAGGCACTCTCATGCCTTAATGAATGGATTCAGATTCCTGGGAGCATCTTTTAAACAACAATATAAAATTATTAAACTTTAATGCATTGATGCAAAGTGAAATGATTTAAATTAGGTCACTTTTGCCATTCTTTTCAAAGCCACGACTCCAAAATATAAAAATTCAATGCAAACTTTTGGAGCTGAGAGAAAGTAGAAATTTTTGAGCAACGTGGCACTTTCAGTGTACAAAAGATGAACAAAACTGTACAGCCTCTGGCAGGAAAAAAGAAAAAAAAAAAAAAGAAAAGAAATTCCAAGAGTATTATACTGTGTAGTACCTACTTTGAGGAATAAACTTGTAAATTTAAACATTTAAAGTAAATAAAGTAAAAAAAAAAAAAAAATACAAGTTACTTTATTGCTGTCATTTATCTATTACATGATAATTAGCAATAATAAAAACTTAAGTAGCTGTTTGTTTGTTTGTTTTATTCATTAAAATCAATCAATCAATACAGGGTCAAAAGTTTGGAAAAAATATATATTTTCATATTCCAATTATGTTAATATTTTTATGTCCTTAATGTTCACCAAGGCTGCATTTATTTGATCAAATATTTAGTAAAAACAGTAATATTGTGAAATATTATAAAAATGTCAAATAACTGTCTACCATTTTAATATACGTAGAATTTATTCCTGTGATTACTACTCCAGTCTTCAGTGTCACATAATCCTTCAAAAATCATTCGAATAAGCTGATTTGCTGTTCAAGAAACATTCGCTATTATCAGTGTTTACAATATTTTTAAGTAAAGAACAGTTCTTTAAAATTGTAACAAAATTGCACTGTTACTGTTTTACTGTATCTTCTTATTAAATAAGTTCAGTTTTGGTGAGCATAAGAGATTTCTTCAAAAAATATTTAAAAATCGCAATTATTCTAAACTTGACCAAGTCATTCTTCTGCAATCAAGGGAAGAGCTGGATCAGAGATCACACCCAGGAGGACTTATTGTGTCTTAAGTCTGGATCTTTGGGACTTTTCTTCTTACAGCACCTAATCTGAACAAGAACCCTTCTTTTGTGTGTCGCCGACTTGAAGGTGAAGACAGAAGGTGCATGTCTGAGGAACTCGAGTGACACAGCAGAGAAGAATATAACTTGAACCTGACTGGAAAACTACCAAAACTACAGAACACGAAACAGTTTAGAGGAAATGAATTTTTTTATACATCTGTATTTTTAGTTAATACCTGAGGGGATGGCCTCTTTCCCAGAATTCCTGAATGACTCGTCTATCCACGATGGCCCTGGTGCAAAGGTGCCCCTGCCTTGGGCAGGATTCATGACACTGTCCCTCCTCATGGCCATGTTCTCCATCACAGCTGTCGTGTTGAACGCTACAGTGATAGTCGTCACCCTCCGGCACAAACAGCTGCGGCAACCACTGAATTTTGCCCTGGTCAACCTTGCCGTGGCCGACCTGGGCATCACATTAACAGGAAGTGTGCCATCTGTGGTGACCAATGCCTTGGGCTACTACATTATGGGACGGGTCGGATGTGTATTGGAGGGATTTTGCGTTGCATTATTTGGTAAGTCTGTTCTGATTTCATTCCAACACAAAATAATGATTTTAGACTGTATAATTTAGAACTGTATTCTCTTGCAAATTACATTTAAAAGTACAGTAACTGTGGTGGGACCATACAGTATAATACATTTCAAAGGCATTTGTTCAAAAACATGGAAATATCATAATACTTTTTGTAGCTACTGTGAAACTACTGTTGTACAACAAACCTGCTGGTTCACAATCTGCTCCTACAGGCGATCCTAAAAAAGAGCTTCTTCGTATAGGCTGCCAGATGATAGGAGACATTTCCAGGGTTTTGAAATTCACTTCATTCAGCAGTGCTCTTTTCATTTTCTGCATTCTAAAAATAGTCTTTTACTGCATAAACCGGTCCAAACAAATCAGTGCATAGGAATTGTCCGAATGGTTCAGTCTGAATCGCAAACCAATTCGATGTTTAGCAACCCCATTTGACCGACTGACACCAAGTAATTCATTCGCGAATCCTGTTCTGCTTATTGGAAACTGCCATTTAGAGGTGAAAGTGTCTGGTACACAAAACCTGCTTATCACTGAAAGTAATAAGCCTACCTTAAAAAAGTTTGATAGCCGCCTGACTTTGATGGAATTCCTTCAAGTTTCATTAGATGAGTGAGTCAAACACAAACGTTACCTCATGATCATATAATGATTCATTAAGACATTTGGTCCCTATTCTTTCTTTCTTTCTTTCCTTCTTTCTTTCTTTCTTTCTTTCTTTCTTTCTTTCTTTCTTTCTTTCTTTCTTTCTTTCTTTCTTTCTTTCTTTCTTTTTTTATTCACTAAAAAGACTGTATTCTGTCTATTTGCACTACCCTGCCAGATCTGGCAACCTCCCATTAAAACAGTAGGTAGTACAATTCGACAACAAAAAATGCTACCTGTCAAATTATGGTTTCTTAATGTCTATACCTACCCCAACCCTAAAACTACCCTTACAGTAATGCAAATACAATAATTATGTGTTATTTGCAGTTGTGGATATAGGGATACAGGTACGGCTGGAAACCAACAATAAATACATTTTTCTACCTATTAGATTGTTTTATTAATGTCTACACCTACCCCAACCCTAAACCTACCCCTTGCAGTAATGCAAATACAGTAATTGTTGTTCAGCATGAGAAAAAGGATGAAATATTGATGTGCGCATGCGCAGTATGCCCTGGTAAGACAATCTGATGGGATAAAATGTCAAGACACCTTGGCTCAAACAAGTTACCTGTTTGTGAATTAATCAGTCTCTATTAGTTTGTTTAGCTGTTTCTCAAGCAAACATTTTATATATTGTACAAGGCAATAATCTTACTGTGTCATTATTGTGTATGACTGGGAATTAAACATCATTCATTTGACCAACTGTGTTAAACCTTAAAATACGATTTGAGTGAACTCTGACTTAACTGTGAATTCTTGTGTTTCCTCTGTTGACTGCACAGGTATAACAGCTCTGTGCACAGTGGCCCTGATTGCTGTGGAACGACTGTTTGTAGTGTGCAAGCCTCTGGGTACCATCACATTCCAGACCAAGCACGCCAGAGGAGGGCTGTTATTATCCTGGCTCTGGTCTCTGGTCTGGAATAGCCCACCTCTTTTTGGCTGGGGAGCTACCAGCTGGAGGGAGCCGGCACATCCTGCGGACCCGACTGGCAGAGTCAAGATCTCAAGAATGTGTCTTACATCATCTGTTACTTCTCTCTCTGTTTCGCTGTGCCATTCCTCATCATTGTGGTGTCATATTCATGGCTGCTCTACACACTAAGACAAGTAGGACAGTCCCGGTTAACTTATGTTTTTGAAGTTATCTTATGAGCTGGTGAAATTTAGTTGCTGTGCAGTTAAGTACCTGTATTTTTATATTCTAAAATGTTTACTTTTACTTGTTTACATGATATAAAAACCTCGTGCGTGAAATGCAAGAGGGATGTCCAACTTGAAATGTTACAGGAAAAGTTAATCAAAAAATTAAAATTTGCTGACAATTTCAGACTCTTGCCATCCAAGATGTAAATGAGTTTGTTTGATCAGAACAGATTTGGGGAAATTTAGCATTAGTTACATCACTTCCTCACCAATGTATCCTCTGCAGTGAATATATATATATATATATATATATATATATATATATATATATATATATATATATTTGTTATTTAAAGAGCGCATTAGTAGAAAATGCGCTTCTGGGCGGGTCCACTTAGCGCGTTCATTTTGTTTATTACACACAGGGACCTGCAGCAGCACACAAACATGCCAAATATTAAAAATTAAAGGATTACAGTGTAAAAGAATATTATTGTATAGGCTACATAAATATAAAAATGTCATACATGTCATAATGGATAGTCATTGCGTGTATCAGAATTAGCCTACCTACAGCATTTGCTCGCGCATGAGCAGATCCATTGGCTCTCTGGAGACGCGTTCACTCTGTGCGCCTTAAAATTCCGCCGTTTAAATAGCGAATCCGCCATGGCGCGAGCGCAACTCGCTCTCAAAGGGAATGGGAGATGAGACTCTGATTGGTTTATTGCACAAAAAAACACTGATTACTCATTAAGGGAATAGGGACAACCCGTTTAGACCATGCACCCGGGCGTGCCGACCGTTTTCCCGTCGTTAAACTAGCAAAAGTGGATTCGGACACGCTTGAGTGCACTTGCACCATGCGCTTTAGACCATGCGCTTAGATCGTTAAAATAGGGCCCTGAATGTTTGTAAGAAACAATACATCAAGATGTTTTCAAATTTTGCTTCTGGCTAAAATAGGAGTCCGTCATACAATATCCTGATTTTTATCAGCTCTTTGGACTCTTATTGTGACGGCACCCATTCACTGAAGAGGATCCATTAGTGAACTGAATAAGTGATGCAATGCTAAATTTATCCAAATCTGTTCTGATGAAGGAACAAAGAAACATTTTGGATGAACCATTCATTTAAGGGATTTTGCCTCATGTGACATTTGTGCGTTGTATTTTTAGTGCTGTCAAATGATTAATCACTATTAATCACATCCAAAATAAAATTTTTGTTTACATACTATATGTTTGTGTACTGTGTTTATTTATTATGTATATATAAATACACACACATACAGTATATATTTTGAAAATATTTACATGTATATACATTTATATATTTATATTATTATATTTTATATTATATATAAGTATATTTAATATACAAACATAGCATATTTTTCTTAAATATATACAGTACATGCATGTTGTTGTATTTATATATACATAATAAATATACACATTACGCACTCATATATTATGTAAACAAAACTTTTATTTTGGATGCGATTAATCGGGATTAATCGTTTGACAGCACTAATTTTTATACTATTTCTTGACATATTTACACCAATTTTGGTTTTCCTCATTTTTTTTTTTTTTTTTAAGTACAATATGGTATAGTTTGCACACTTAAATTATCAGTAGCTTATTTTATTTATTTATTTTTTAGTACATTGAAGTTGAAGGTTTTGATAGTGTATAGCAAATTTTGGTAAGATTATTTATTTGCAGATCAATACGTAGACTAGTGGTGGATGGAATAAATAATAAACATGGTTCATCGATTACATTATTAAATGAAATACTTTTGTACTTCTACTAAATTAAATTTGAAAATGGTTACTTAACTGTAGTAATATTTATTAGGGTAGCTGCACTTTTATTAAAATATTTGATTTGTGTACTTAGTCCACTCCTGATAGTTTGAAGGAATATTTTCATTGACAGGTAGCTAAGGTAGGTGGATGTGTGGCCGCAAGGGCAGAGTCTAAGGTGGCATGGATGGTAGTGATGATGGTGTTGGCGTTCCTCGTGAGCTGGCTGTCGTATGCCACTCTGGGTCTAACGGTCGTCTTCAACCCTGATGTTCAGTTGGCTGTGCTTGTGAAGGTGGTACCCATATACATGGCCAAGAGCAGCACTGTTTACAACCCCCTGATCTACATATACATGAACAAACAGGTGAGTGAAACAAGCAGATAAATCTTAAGGATCAGTATGATTTGCATAGTTTAACACAAAGACATTCACAACAAACATACACAAGATTTTAAATCTCATCATGTCACCATGTATATAAATGAATATAATGTAGTAAAGATGGGCTGTTTTTCTAGTTCCAGAAGTATGCAACACCATTTCTGATGTGTGGAAGGGATCCCTGGCCTTCAGAGGACGATGTATCTGATGTTCAGACCTTCGTGTCACCATTGAACAACAAAATCAGCTCAGAGTGACTTACTGTACGTTTCAATAGTCATGTTATAGCATGATGAACGTGCTTTGCTGCTAAAAGTGAGATGGTTTGATGAATGCAATTTTCTTTGCTGCATGTTTCCTATTTAAGTTTCCTGTTGAAGTTGAGATGGGACATTTTAAGGCCAACAGCCTTTCATTCACATCACATCTGTGTTTCACTGCTTGCTAAAGCTGATCAGAACTAACTGGTTTTGAGAGAGGGACATTCTCATTCTAGACAGCATTTGAATGGAAAAAAATATGTATAATTTTTTGAATGAAAGACAAGCAAGACAGTATTTTTTGTCATTTTCTTACAAAAAAAACAAACTGCATTTTATGCTTGTCAACTTTTAGATTGCATACTAGCTTATACTGTACTATCTGTGTACTACAGATACGCCTACATTTAAAGCCACAAAATTTTGCCAATACATTCAGCAACAGTGCATTAAACTGATTAAAAGACAACAAAGACACCAAATTTGGTTTCTTGAGCACCAAATTAGAATGATTTCTGAAGGCTCATATTAGAGAAATGCCTGCTAAATTTCAGCTTTGCATCATAAGAATAAATAACAATTTACAATATATTAAAAAAAAACAGTTATTTTAAATTGTAATAATATTTCACAATATTAGTTTTTGCTTTATTTTTAATGAAATAAATGCAATTTTGGTGAGCATGCATGGAGACTTCTCAAAAACGTTCAAAAAATCTCGATTCTAAAACTCTTACACACTACATCATCTACTCCCAGAGCCCCAGACGAATCTTGCAATATAATCAGATTAATTTTTCACATTTCTTTCCAATTAAAGACGCCTTGACCCATAGATCTACTGAGGATTTTTTTTTTTTTTAGCATTGAAGCCTTTCCGTAGCTGTACTGAAGTGTTATTGTAATGTAATGAATTGCAGTTCCATGCTCTTGTACAAATAAGTGACACAGTCATTAGTTTATTCATTAAGTTTATTCTGTATTAATCATTAGAAAATAAAATCTCAATATTGATTAAAATCAAGTCCAAGCCAAAATAAATAGGAAAATTACAAAAAATGTATCAATACAAAACCTAGAGGGATATTATAAGTCATCTGCTACGAAGAGAAAACCTTTTTTCTTTCTTCATGGAGTAAAAAGCATAACAGAGCAAAGATAAAGATTTTCAAATGGAGAACATCACCACGCATCTTTCCATTACTTCTGTACATATGTTACACTATAATCTTATGTTTCCTTACAGCATTAATAAGAAAAAGTATATAATAGTAGTAGCAACAACTCTAGATGAAAATGTGATAATCAACAGATGTGGCTCTGAAAATTGTATAATACTTTTTTCCTTTTTTCTTTTTGTTAACATATCAATGTTAACAATACAGAGGAGTGCACCTTTTTCCCTTCCTTCTGTTTGACCCACTCCAGCACTGAAAGGTGAAATGTAAATGACAAATATAGATTTCACTAAACTGTACGCACAGTCACAGAAAATAGTACAAAATTCGCCCACCTTTATACACAAAATATGAATAGAAAACAGAGAAAACAAATTGCACGTTACAGTAATTTGTGCAAAGACGAACAGCAATGTGCTAATATTAAAATCCCATTGGTATATTAAGAAACCAAATTTTTTTCTTTCTTTTCAGGAGTCCCTGACACGAGGTAAAAGATAAATTTTTAGTTTAACAAGTTTTTTCTTTATTAAAAATAATGCATATTTTATTGTCCTTACCAGTAATTGCTACGAATAGTACAATGTGCCAAGAATGTGCATTGGTCCGTTTACAAGATACAGTATAATTGACATGAAGACCAGAACACAACGTCATGTTTTTTTAAATTTTTTTTTTTTTTCTCCGCACAGATCATTTCAGAGAGCCCTTTCAGATGTGCACACGCAGTGTTTCATGACAGTATTCGGTTGACTGAAAAGCACAGTACTCTTCCAAAATACAAGAGATCAAAAACACTCAAGAACAAGAATTCCAACAAACCCCTCATTTCCCTTTATTTAAGCTGTACTGAAGCTTTACACTTCAAGGCAGTAGCCTTTGCGGTCAAATTTATTTATTTGTTTGCCCTTTTTTGCCCATAATGCATTAATCAGCATTAATTTGCCTGTTAGAAATGACAAAAGGTCAATTGAATTGATATATCCAAAGTTGAGGCCTAAGGACAGATTTACAACACCTTAAAGGCAAAAACGCTCACAAAAAGGACGCTTCAAATACTGATATGTTTCCCCTGCATTAAAAGAGGTATTTCCAGAAGCCAGAGCTTAAGTGAGAGGTGGAAAGAAACAAAGAAAGAAAGAGTAAAATAAAACAAATAAGTGGGAAAGTATTGCTTAACCAGTTTCTTGTCCTGCTTAAAGGAACAGTGCACCCAAAGTGAAAATTCTGTCATTTACCCCCCTTTAACTTTCCGATTCAAATTCTTACATTTCTAAACTTTATAAATTATGTTTTTTAATGTCACATAAAAGCTAGAGTAAAGTAAGCCTGCTTTGACCCACCTCAGCCCCTAGTATCAAAGCATACAGTTGTATTTGTATCTGTGTAAATGCATTTATTCCACCTCTAAGCTGCATTAAACACCTAAATGCCACTTTAGAAGTGCTTCTGTGCCACTTTTGCAGTGTAAATTTGGCATATGATTACATTTACATTACATCAATGCATCTGGCAAATGCTTTAATTCAAAGCGACTTACATTGCATTTTTAAGGTGTGCATTTTATATTTTTTTCCTCTACTGTTTTAAATAGAGGAACGCTGTATAATAACTTTTGAGCAGGAAAATTCTTAAAATATTCTCTATGTATGGAGTGCATAAGTGGCTGCCCACTTTTTCAGTGGCATTAGTTCTGGAAGTATTTTTTTTCCATTATTTTTTTTCTGTAGAAATTCCTTTGAGGGTTTCATTAAAGCATTATAGCACATGAATCAAACGAACCAGCAACAAGGTGAATCACATTACAACCTTTTATTTAAAGAAAAAGTATCTGAAAATTAGACAAAAAGATTTGAAGACTTAAAAGAGGGAAAGAACTACAGTCCCATGAAGCACTGCAAATGACAGTCAAATTAAAAACAATGGAGAAATATAAAACTATTAAGTTGTGGATCATATGTGTAGAAACTGGATTTTTAAGTTTCAGTTTATTGCAAAATAATGCATATATATGAATATTTCATGGGAGATGTGACTCTGTAATTGACTGAATTTTCTGAATAGAATCATGGGTAATGTAGTTTTCAGCACAAATTCAGCTGTTGAACACAAAAGTTAAAATAATATGAATGGATGGCTTCAACAAAACATTAACAACCTTGTAGCTCACAGTTATCATTAAAATTTTTCTTAAGGAGAAAATGAATTCAGTTTTTTACTTCCAAAACCCAACTTTTTCCACTGAGGAAGAAACAATTTGACAGTCAGTGAATAAAGACAGAATTTTCGTTTTTGCCTGAACTGTTCCGTTAAGGATTCGTGATGCAAACATGCACTTCAAGCAACCCAAACCTCCCGTCATCACATTTTGTCATTGTAATCAACATCATTATAAAACTAAAGGAAGATTTCAGCATTCAAAGCACACCTAAATACGTTAGTGGTAGAAATGATTTGCTAATCCGAAACCCCTTGTGGTAGTGCGCTGTTCCTAGATCAGCTATTCATAGATCAGCCAGTGGCAGCAGGCTTTTCCAAGTGGCAGCATGTTCCTGGTGAGGGTCGTACAGTTTAATTTCAGACTAATTAAGCAGCATTGTTAATGCACAAAGCATTTACCATTGCACCTTCCTGTGCACCTCCCCGGCACAAAATATGCAATGAAACACAAACCCTTAAAACGGGAAGTCCTATTCGACACTCGTTCAGTCTACACAAACAAGAGCATGATTAAGACAATTCTGTAAGCCCTACTAAAGTCCTCATAAAGGGGGTCGACGCTCGTGCCCCATACTGCATGCCGTAGATTTTAAAGGAACAATACGTCGGTTACGATTATGAAACGGACACTGAGAAAACAACTTGCATACTTGCAACTTGTGCGGGTGTGTCACAGATGTAACCTCATAGAAAATTGGCTTTTTTGTTCTATACTTTTCACAAACGAGTAAGAATGCATATGAGCAAAGAAAAAAGGCAAAGAATTTAATAATAAAGTACAGTACCTATTAAAATAACACCAAATTTCGCCTTTTTGTAATGCAATAACATCAATTAGGATTAATATTGCTGATTTTCTTTTTTGTACAGTACATAATTACAAAATATATAATGTCTCTTTACAAAGTTTTCTTTTGCTTTATATATTACAAGTCATTTACAGCATATTATGAAATATCAAACAGGCTATCCTAAATTATAAAAATAACCTGTCTGCTAGTGCATTTAACACAAATGCTGAAATCCTCTCCAAATCCACAAACCTGCATGATATCCTTATTGTAAACCAGTGCTGTAGAATTAGCGTTTGTTCTCTAAAATATGCACTTGACCTTAAACGGTACTAAAATAGTCATACGGGGCGAGTCGAAACTAAAGCCTTTGTTGAGGGATATGCCGTACTTAGCTTGCATTGAGCTTGCAACGTGCTTGATATGCAAAACCCTTAATAAAGTGACTGAGGTAATGACATTCATTTTGATTGTCATCACCATGGAAACAGCCTGCCCCCCCCTACCCCCGCCCCTCGCTGCTCATTGGTCTATTTCCTGCAGTGACGGTACAAGCAGCCAATTAAAGTTCACCTCCAGAGTTCGAATTAGCTCCTCCCCGGCGCCGTGACTGCCAAGTTCCTGTGCGAACAGGAAGTGAGCGAGCGGCACCGATGCGTCCGTTCTTGTGGTGCCTTTCTGCTCTGCTGTGAAGGCACTTCTTTAGGTAATAAGCCAGTAAATCTACTCTAGATTTGTTTGTTTCACTGATCAGTTTCTGAGGAAGAGCAGCAACCGCTAACCAGGTGCTATAAAGTGGTAATGCATATCATTTCGTCCGCCAGGTCCTCCTCGTACTGCAGTCTGGGTTCGGGTTCTGGTTCCTCGTCGCTGTAGCTAGCCGAGACATCCTGCATCTCGTAGTTTCTGGGGCTCATTATGGGAAAGACGTTGACACCGTTGACTCCTGGAGTAATGCCACCGTTCAGGAGATGGCTGGCGGCGCTCTCCATTTCGTCGATGGTCATCTCGCACGCATCCGCGATCTCGTGCTTTGTGGCCGCCACGAACTTCGGATCCTTGGCGTAGCGACCCAGTCCTTCTGATATCAAGACCTGCTCAAACATGAGGAGGAGAAAATTATGCTTTGTTCTGTGAGCATAGATTCTGTCTTCACTGACACATAGTATGACTTCCTGTCACTGTCTGAAAAAAACATTTGGTCCCGAAACGAGAAACTATTCAAAAGTGGGAATGGAAACAGTGTGTCTTACATACTTCTGCCCTGGTTAGCATGAAACCACAAGGTATTAAATAAATAGCTTTTTATTACTATATGTTTTTATATTGGTAAATATACATCAAAATATATATCTTTGCATTCATTTTATAATTTTTTTTTTCCATTCTAATTTGAATCTACTTGGATACAATGGCTGTAAATGTAAATATACATACATATCTTTTCTTTTTGTTTGGTGTATTTATTTATTTACAATTTAAATTTAAGACAGTTTCTCTGAATTAAATTAAACAAGTAAATAAATAGCTCTTATTACTATATTTTTTTTATTGGTAAATAAAAATATACATAAATGTTTGTCTGTGTGTTTATTTTATTTTAGTTTATTATTATTATTATTTTTTCATTCCAATTTGAAACTATGTGGCCACAGTAGATGTTTGTTGAAATTATGTTTTTTTTAATTTTCTGATTTAAAATAAATAATAAATAAGTAAATTTCTTATTAATTTAAATAGGTAATTTACTTAATAAATATATTAGTGCTGTCGATCGATTAAAAAAAAAAAAACTAATTAATCGCACATTTTTTCTGAAATTAATCACGATTACTCCCACCTAACATTGAAGTTTTTAAATATACTTTTATATTGCAATAATTTTACATTCAATCTTCAAATTAATGTGCAAACAATATAAAGACAGTATATTTTTAATATTAGATTAATGGCATCTTTTTTATGACTGAACGCCAGTATCACTGATACCAATACTAGATGTCTCTATAAAATAGTTTTTTTCCCTCTAATATTTAACCATTGACTACAGCCATTCAAAATTAAAGTGTAATTGAGAAATATCAATTTTAACATTTATTAGACTTAAAAAAAAACTTCTAATTTAAGTGAACTTAAAACAATCTTCACATAAACCCATTATAATAAAAGTCATATTTACCTGTGCCCTTCAGCAGAAATATGCAGAAGTTAAATTGAAGTTCTCAAACACTAAATTCTAAATTAAAGCTGCAGTCTGTACCTTTTTTGTGTTCAAAATTAACTACATTTATATAATAAGCTAGTACACCATGAATCCATTTTCCAAACCGTGTTTTTGGCTTGTCCTGAATCACTATGTTACACCTATAATAAGTGTTTTTTTTACTATTTTAGACTGGTTTGGGTAGGTACTGCCGCGGAGTAGCCCAGTACCTGCGTGATTCGTCATAGACATAAACAGAGAGAAGTAGCTCCGGCTACAATGTTCTTCCACAAGACGCACGCAGTTCTGTTTATTAACCGCTAGAGCACCAAAAGTTACGAACTGCAGCTTTAAATATAGATGAAGCCTTAAAGCTATAAAAGTTATTGATTTCCTCTTTTTTCTTTGATTAACAGACATCACAGCAGCTGGTTATTAGGTTATTTTGGCTGCTTTAAGAGCTGCCGCTGCTGAACGTGACGCGGACACGCATAGTATTTTCTCTCAACTCTCTTTACCTTTTCTGACCCACTTAAAGTCTTAAAGTCTTAAAGTTTCAATAATGAACTGACAAGTTGAATCGGGTGTGTTAGATGAGGGAGACAGTGCTGGGCTGCTCCAGGACAGTTTTGAAAACCATTTCAGAGACATGTTCTTAAATGTGACTCATATATAACATATTACATGCATGCACAGTTTTTAGGCAGCTTTAATCGCGTTTTTGGTAACTTCATGACTTAACTGACCACAACAGTGCATGCACGTAGTTTCATTCCCGCTTTGATATGAAATGATACAAGCTATGCCGGCGCCTTTGTGTGTGTAACTGAACAACACGTGCTGTGAGCACAGTAACGTTTCCACGCTCGTTTGATTCGCGCCTGGTGCCGAAGTGAAGTTGGAGCGCGCTTCTGAAATATCTACCATTTGATGTGCTCGTAAAGACTTTCTGCGACTAAATAAATGCGCGTCTTGTCAAGAAAAAAAGAGACGTGGGGTGGCCAACCCTGGCTCTGCCCCTGCGCTAATTGCGTTAAATATTTTTAACCCGTTAAACTGAAAAAATTAAATTGCCTGCGTTAACGCTAATTTTGACAGCACTAAAATATACATAAATATTTTTCTTGTGTTTATTTATTTAGAATTCCAATTTGTATCTACTTAGCTCTGTTTAAATTAATTCTATTTTAAATAAATAAACTTTGAAAGTGTTTGATAGCAAATACATAAATACTGAGACATCTCCTGAAAGTCGTCAAGACATAAAAAAATGCTAAAAAAGATACTGATTTTCATAATGTTTGCCAGCCTACATCTTATAAATGGCAAAAGAGGTCTGAGACTCACCGCCTCTACCAGGCTGGTAGCGCTGCCTCTCTTCTGGTGGTACTGGTTTCTGTACTCGGGTGGAACCTGCAGGTGAATGGGTGAGTAGTTCCTCTGGTACTCAGGGTCGTCTGTATACCACGAGCTCTTCCTGATGGATGAGTGGCTGCTGTGGGCGCTGTCCCTCAGAGGACGATCCACGCGGATAAGCGGCGTGTAGTACGGTGTTCGGTCTTTACTTGCAGGAGTGGGAGGAGGTGACGCCCATGATCTGGTAGATTGAGTAGGTGAAAGCCTGTGAGCCCTGCTGGAGTCTAGACCCGCTACCGCCATCACCTGGACCAACAAATACAGTGGCCAATAGAAATGTATTGTTTTAATATACAGTGCGATATAAATACAGCAAATATACTATACATAATACTATGCTGGAATATAGGGTTGTAATAAAACTGAATATTTCATTAGTTGATGCCAAAATCAATTTCTTGCATTCTAATTTATACTCTTCTTTATTTACAGTTATAAGTATTATCTGTATATATTAAAACTAAAAAATTAAACTAAAACACTGTCATGAAAAGTTTTCTAAATGAAATAAACATGGATTAAAGAAATTATTCAAGATAAACAGTCAAAGTAACAAAGAACCAACTTTAAACATAAGACATAAATGTCAATATATTGTAAAAGAATATCTGTGTGTATGTGTATATATATATATATATATATATATATATATATGTTTTTTTTTATATATAGACATTTATTGTTGTCAGTTATGATTTAAATGGGTTCTGTATCTATATATTATATCTAATAATAATGTAAATATTTAAAATTCTATATACTTATAATTCTATATTCAATAGTTATTATTGTATACTTTTAATTATTATTAAATATAAATAAATTGTTTATATATATATATATATATATATATATATATATATATATATATATATATATATATATATATATATGTATGAATGCATGTCTGTGTGTGTGTGTGTGTGTGTGTGTGTGTGTATATATATATATATATATAAAATATGTATAATTTATTATTATCAGATTTTAATTATTGTTGAATATAAATAATTTATACATTTATATATATGGAATTAATTTTAATACTATTTTAATAAATACGGTTTATTATTATTTAGAATATTACCATATTCAGCCTTTACATAATAATGTCACATACTCCATGTCACAGAACAATAGTGTAGTATTTAATGTTACCTGGTGTTGCATGAGATGTAATGGAAGAGCGGTGCGCTGGTGAGGAAGATCATCTTGACTGCTCTGTCTGCGCAGACACTCAAAATTAAACGATGGTCTCCGATTACCTATAAACGAGAGCGATTAATATTTTCCAACACTGATGCTGAACAAAGCTGGCCAATTAAGCAGAGGGCCAAGTAAGGAACCCCAAGACTTGCCTTGCGGTGTTGGAGGAAGCAGTCTTCTCTTTGGTGACCTATGTGAATCATGATAAAGGGGCTGCTCGTCATCCTCATAGTAACTGTCAGGATGATGATAACCCCGTGGCGTCTCGTATTCCTGGTCACTGTTGGGGTACCTGCACAAGGATGTGTAATACGGTAAATACCCTCGGATGAACTTCTGTAAATGTGATTTATTTGAAATGGGCCGTGCAGCAGTTGCAACAGTTTTACCTGTCACCTGACAGCATGCTGTCATCTTCGTAAAACTCCTCTCCGCTGTAGTACTCTCCAGAGTAACGATCTTCTTCATACTCCTCTTCGCGGCGTATAGTGGGTCGTCTTCTGTCACTGCCCTGCGACCTGCATGAAGGTCAAGAGGTCAGTGAGAGGCTGGTTAGATTGCGGTCAACGAGTCAGCGAATAACCATGCACTACCATGCAGACGTATGGCTCCAGAGTGCAGTGACGGGGTTAGACCTCATTTGAAAACAAGCAAAATCTTATCAAGACAGCTGCCAGCAGTGTCATAGCCCTTCTAGCTTTTGCATATAGTCTGTACAGTCTTAAGAAATCTAGTCTCAGCTCAGAGATATTCTTCTTGAAGTTTTCAGTGCACCGAGTCTAGATGTCTTCAGTGACTGTGAAGCATAGACCTTAGAGTGAATACTCTACATTTTACTGACATAAAAAAATGAAGCTGTGAAAGAAGTACAGTCTGGTCAATATATTATACTGTGTTAAAGATTCGCTAACTAAAAGTGCAACTAACTCCACACTATTTTGACAGTAGCTGTTTTTAAAATAGTGTAGCTTTTACATATGTATCAGTGGTGTACGGTGGTGTTCTGAAATGAGGAGGCAAAGTCCTCAAAGTTTTTTTTTTTTTTTTAATCAAATGTAAATTCATGTCCCAGTCACACTTACTTGGTTAAATAAACATTACACGATCAGAAAATAAATAAATAAATAAATAAATAAACAAAAAATCAACAACACTATTTTATATTTTTACATTAACAATGTAACCAATATTCTATTTATTAAAGCCAAGTATGAATCTCATCAAGTTTCAGTGTTTTTAAACATTTTTAACATTTATTCCAAAATAATAACTCAAAGCAGTAACAGTTTACACAGTATATTTTTTTCGTGAACTTATGTTCAGCTATTCTTTTTAATAGTTAACTTTTAACTATATTTGAATTTTTCAGATCATTAGTCATCAAACCTTAGTAAATTCTGTATTATTTGCGTTGTTTTATTTTTTGTACAACAATTTTTTTTTTCCATTCAAATTTTGGAGGAGTAAGAAAATCAGAAATGTAACTGAAATAAGTTTGTTGAAGCACTAAAATTACTAACTAGAAATAAATAATTAAAACTGAACTAAAACTAAAAAAAAAAGATTAATTAAACCCAAATATTAATATTATAAGACAAAAGCACTATAAAATGACAAAAAAATTAAACAAAAAATAAAAACTGAAAATATAAAATAAACAATAATTTACATTATTTATAAAACTATATTAGTATATAAATATTACTAAAATAACACTGTTTGCAACGTGTAGTTGTCTAGCTTGACAAAACACCACATCGTGTTTTTCTGTGACAATGCATTTGCTTATAACAGTATTACAAATTTTATGCAAACTGGAGTATTTTCTATTACATATTCATTGCTAGATAAATACTGCTCTGATTGGAAAAATACATTTTAAATAAATTAATTATTTTTACATTGTGTATTTTAATATATTCAGTATAATTTAAAAAAAGCTTGCACCCTAGAGCAGTGTATATGTTGTTAGCCACGTCTTTGTTACTAACATAGTGTAGGTTTTTTTTAAATTTTTTTTATAAGAATAGCTGCTTAAAAAAAAAAAAAAAATAATAGTAGCATTATTTTAATATAAGTATTTAAAAACATGAATATTGTTGCTTGGGAAATTACTGCTTCAAAATAGCTTTTCCACCACTGCATGTACCTTGATCATTAACCAGGTGGTCAAAAAAAAGGGGAAAAAAATAACATTCTTCCATTTGAATTTGTCGAAATAAATAAATAAATACGTTGTTGAGCAAACTATACTTCTATGACTCTCAGCCATGCTTTTGTACAAGAAAGATATGGCATCTACTCTAATGTCTCTAGACAGACTTACTGCCCCACTGGCCCATTAAATAAGACATCTCAACATCCTTGCAGAGGTGAACTTAAAGGACAACTCTTGTTTTAGAAAAATAAACCACATAATTATTTAACTATAAATAAACATTGTGTTTAAGTGCTATTTGCATTTCTATGAAGTATTAATCTGATAAGTCATCCTTTAAGGCAAGCATTTCATTTTGCTAGCACCAGCAGACACATGCAACAAGCCCCTCCTCTTTCCCTTCATCACCCAATCACAACACACTCAAAGACGCATCCTGATTTGTTAATGCTTTACTAGATGTTCCTATCAACTTGTTACAGTTTTGTAGAAAGTCTGTGTGTGTATAAAGCCCTGTCCCAAATAGCACTCTCAGTTTTTCAAGAGCACCAGTCTCGCAAACATGTAAAGTCAACTTAAAGCACCATATGGGACAGGGCAGAGGTGGAAATCCCAACGCAGTTATTCACTGAACATAGTTCTGCTTAACATTCACCGTCTGTTTCTCTACAAGCATTAGTACCTGCTATGTGAACATGTAATACCTAATGTAACATACCTAATATATGTCTCATAGTAGCGCCTTCTGTTCCAGAAAGCAGAGAGATGGTTAAGAGAAAGCATTTCGGTTAAGAAGGAAAGAGAGAAAGGTGGAGAAAAGCAGAGGAATAGGATACAGGAATGGATAGACACATATATCATACAGTATATACATGATATATACAGCATTTTCATATATGTGAGGCTGTTTTCACACTTGGTTCGATTGCTTTGTCCAAACCCGAGTTGAAAAACATGTCCTCCGTCCCTCACATATGATTTTACTTTGCATTATGTGGTTTGACTAGCTAAATGAGCACCAAAAAGGTGAAAATTTTGGCTTCACTTTTTGAAGTTGGTAGAAACTGATTATTGAAGGTCTGAAGATTTGATTAATTTTAATCTTTTTCCTGTAAATGAACCAATTGGTTTTACAAAATTCTATTTTCTCTCCAATTCCTTGGGTCAATCTAACAGGGATTTTAACAAAAAGTATTTTTGAATTGTACACATATTGTCTAATGTTCGCTAAATTTTGCTCAGATGACCATATCATGCCTCATTAATCTTATCTGGTTTCTAAAGCCCTTCACTCAGAAATGGCCTCATTACAGTGATGATGTCACACTCTACTGGGAGCAAGGAGCGAGGAGACGAGGAGTAGAACGAAAACACAGTCTTTAATGGAAATCCAGAAACCAGGGAACATGGAGAACACAGGAAACACGAATTGACGTTTAACAGCGGATGGGAAACATGGGGCAAAACACACTATAAATAGACAGAACTAACAAGGGGAAAACGAGGAACACCTGGAACTAATTACACATAACAAGGACAGGAAACAGGAAAACCCAAATAAGGACATGGAAACACTGGGAGCATGTGGAAACACAAGATACAGGGACAAAGGTCTGACAGTTACTCCCCCTCCCGAAAGGCGCGTCTCGTGCCATACAACATCCAATGGGGAGGGGGGGTGGGTGCTCTGGTGGCCTCCAGGGACAGGGTAACAGGACAGATGGCCTCCAGGGCACCGCCCGTTCCAGAACCCACGGCGGAGCAGGGAGCTCGGGAGGCCATGGCGGATCTGGAGACTCGGGAGGCCATGGCGGATCAGGGGACTCAGGAGGCCACGGCGGATCTGGGGACTCGGGAGGCCATAGCGGAGCAGAATACTTGGGAGGCCATGGCGGATCTGCCTTCGAGGCCGCGGCCCCAGCCCCCGCCCCGGCCTCTATGGCTGGAGCCATGCTACCCACCCCCCCCCAAAAAAAAATACTTGGGGAAGCATACGGGGCTTAACAGGAGGTCAGGAGCCCTCCCTGGGCTAAACGGGGAATCACAAGCCCTCCCTGAAATCAGGAGCCTTCCTGGGCTGAACGGGGGATCAGAAGCCCTCCCTGGGCTTAACGGGGGACCAGGCGCCCTCCCTGGGCTAAACTGGGAATCAGGAGCCGTCCCTGGGCTTAATGGGGAATCAGGAGCCCTCACTGGGCTTAACGGGGGATCAGGAGCCCTCACTGGGCAGAACTGGGGATCAAGAGCCCGCACTGGGCTAAACTGGGGATCAGGAGCCCTCTCTGGGCGGAACGGGATATCAGGAGCCCTCCGTGGGCTTAACTCGGGATCAGGAGCCTTCCGTGGGCTTGACTCGGGATCAGGAGCCTTCCGTGGGCTTGACTCGGGAACAGGAGCCCATCCTGGGCTTGACTCGGGAACAGGAGCCCATCCTGGGTGTGACTCTGGAGCAGGAGCCCATTTTGGGCATGACTCTGGAGCAGGAGCCCATTTTGGGTGTGACCCATCTTGGGCATGACTCTGGAGCAGGAGCCCATTTTGGGCGTGACCGGGAACAGGGATGCGCTTACATGGAGCTGGCACTGGAAGACGCTCTTGATGAGCGGGCACAGCCAAGTATTTTCGAGGAGCTGGCACTAGGGAGCGTTTTCGTGGAGCTGGCCCTGGAGGGCGCTCTGGAGGAGCAGGCACAGCAAAGCGCACACGTGGAGCCGGCACTGGGAGGCGCTCTGGAGGAGCAGACATAGAAGAGCGCTTTCGTGGAGCCGGCACTGGAGGGCGCTCGGGCCTAGCGGGATCCATGCCCGGTGGGCTTGAGACAGCGGCGGCCTGCGTGCTTGAGGCAGCGGCGGCCGGCGGCTTTGAGTGAGCCATGGACGGCGGCGGGCTTGAGGGGGCCGTGGGCAGCGGGCTTGTGTGAGCTGCGAACGGCAGGCTTGATTTCCCCACAGACGGCGGGCTTGTGTGAGTCGCGAACGGCAGCGTGCTTGAGGGAGCCGCGGACGGTGGCGGGCTTGAGGCAGTGGCGGCTGGTGGGCTTGGGAGAGCCGCGGACAATGGCGGGCTGGTTCTGGCTCGGGGCTGGACACTCTCCAGACACCGGAGGATCCCTTCCCTCCATTTTAGTCCTTTGGTGTCTGCGAGGTCCACAGGGCGATGGTAGTTGGCCCCGTGCCAGAGCAGTGAGAGGATGGTGACGTCACCGCGGCGAGCCTGAAGAACTCCCAGGAATACTCGACAAAGGGGAGATCTCAGCAGGCAAGAGTGATGACGCGAGCGGCGACTTCCATAGTCGCGAAGGAGAAAAACCGGGAAAACAAAAAACTTTTCAAAAAGGAAACAAAAGGGGAGAAGGGGCGCCGCTTTGTTAGGTCCGCTGTTCTGTCACACTCTACTGGGAGCAAGTAGCGAGGAGACGAGGAGTAGAATGAAAACACAGTCATTAATGGAAATCCAGAAACCAGGGAACATGGAGAACACAGGAGACATGAATTGACGTTTAACAGCGGACGGGAAACATGGGGCAAAACACACTATAAATAGACAGAACTAACGAGGGGAAAACGAGGAACACCTGGAACTAATTACACATAACAAGGACAGGAAACAGGAAAACTCAAATAAGGACATGGAAACACTGGGAGCACGTGGAAACACAAGATACAGGGACAAAGGTCTGACAGTTGAGACAGTAAAGTAAGACTGTATCTTGGCGTCCAATATCAAGGTTGGCAAACATCTCAAATGGACTTGGGTCTGCACTAAACGTTTTGGCAAATTAGTGGTAAATTCATCTTAATATGTATGATTTCATTTGTACGTTGTACAATCTGCTTAAGCCTCATTGACGGTAAGCTTTAGGAGTGGTGTTAGGTGTGAACCTTCATACAAAATTTTTCTCTAAAAATCATACATTTCCATACAAAACATTTTGTATGAATTCAAACTAAGTCAGCACCTCGTGAAATAGTTATGTTTACTCATGAGATCGGGTTTGTGAAAACACCTTGAAGAAAACATGGTATCACCATGGTCAGATAATGGACCAGTGTAGGTCAGAGGAGGACAGTGGGTGGGACAATGGCCAGGTGGTTTGATTCAAAGGTGGATAAATGCTAAAACGTAAAATTATTTAAATTTAATGATCTAAAGGTACGGTCACATTAGGCAAATTTCGGCCAAATTTTGAGGTCAAAAAGATCAGTCGTCTATTGTTAATAATATTGCCATGAATGAAGCCCAGCTCACACAGAAGCCACTTTAAAACAAAGCAGATTTCTGTTGCAAATTTGTGGGACCTGTTGCAAAAACTGCATGGGGAAATTTCACTCACACCCATTCCAATTGAATTGACTGGATTTCGCCTGTGAAAATTCGGCAAACAATGGTAAATTTGACCGGACCTTAAAGCTGATGATAATGCAGATGAATAATCATCTAAAAGCATAAATGTAAATGAATGCAAAGTTTAAAAAGTCACTTTCTTCATCAATCTACTAAAGAAGTCAACTACTTAAGACCTTGAAAAACACCCTTCCTAAAGCAATTCCAGTCAATCCAAATAGATTTAAGGAATTGGTTTAAGAAGTCAGTGACATACATGAGATTACAATATAATCTACTAGCACTGACAAATCATTGAATACATACAAATAAATATTCCAAAATAGTAAAATCAAGATGTTGGATGAACAAAACAAGCATTCACCTTTGTCCGTGTGGGGTCCTGGGCTTGTCGTATTCTCCGTAGTACGATCCTGGGTAACCATTAGCGGGCATGTGCTCATAGTAACGATTGTGTCCTCCGTTGGGTAAGCTGGACACATTGGCGTTGTTGAGGTTGATGTTGGTAGACTTGGGAGACTTGTAGGAGTTGTGATGATGATGATGGTGATGATGGTGGTGGTGGTGGCGATGATGGTTTTGCTGCGCCATGGCATTGGCGCGGCCCAGACGCCCCACGGGCTGTTCCATGTGGGCGTAATGTGGAGGCGGCTGCACCTGCAGGGGGCGCTGTGTGGCATTTGTCTGGTGGCCGGAGCTCCTCCGGGGGTCTCCATTTATGTGATTGATGTGGTTGCCAAAGAGTCCTCCATTTCGCTGTGAAGATATACTTGTGTTTGTAAGTTTAAAGAAATATGCAATGGACTTTAGTCAGGGTTGACGCCATATTTACGTTTTCGCAAATGAAACGAAAATGTAAGAACAATAACTAAAAAGATAACTATAACTATAAAGAACTATATCCACACCAAAGACGATAATGTTCTGTTTATTTTACTTGCGCGTTGCAATTTTGTCGCCTGCCAAAAAAAATAGTTCTAAAAGTGATTCCAACAATATCATCTCTCAGTGTTGTTATCGTTATAGCCATGATGTGGACTTCACTATTTTTATTGAATTGGAACAATTGTTATCGTTGTAGTTGTCCTTGGTGTGAATGGCCCTTAACGAATAGATGTACAGGCTGCAATTGTAATATCGTCCTTTTGCTGATGCAATAAACAAAGAAATGTCCTTTTGCTGTCAAAAAAATTCTCACACACAACTTTTGCAAAAAATGAAATATGGCGTCTCTGACTGTTTATTCAATGCCAAGTCAATTTGATTGCCATTTTTAATGATCTCATGGGAAAAAGAAGTTGGAAAGGAGGTAAAATGGCTTATGGTGTGAGTGAATTTCATGAACTGATTAAATCTGAACTGAATTTGAAATCAAGAGAAATGCAGATACGCTGAATTAGATATGCTATGCTAAGGCTAAAGTTATTAATACAAACCTGCGATACAAATGTACCTATTGTATAATCTTCAATCAAGTCAACCTTTTAGATTGTCAACTTGGCTAGTTTATCCCTGTTCAAGGTCTTAATCTAGGTGTGTATGACCTCCAGGGATGGCGAACAATTCATCGCGATTCCCTTAAGGAATTGTTAACTGTTTTCAATTGTACCAGGCAGTTAAAGTGAGACAATAAGGTACAGATCGATTTTATAAGGAGAAAGTAGTCATAAAAGGTGAATAATTTACCCTATAAATTTCTTCGTCCTCCTCTGGTATAAAGTCTACTAGCTCATCATCCTGCAGGTCACATGATATCGCACGGCGGATTTCTGGCCCAATGTCATGCAGCGTACGAAGGCCAGCCTGAAACCGTGACGACAAGATAGCTAAGGACCCGCTCTTGAATGGAAAGCCCTTGATCAGCAGCGACATGTTGAAAACGGAGACCCTCACACACACATGCCACCAGGGGGCAGTTTATCAGACACACTGACACACAAGCTTGACGAAGACAGTTCCAGACAGGACAAATTCATGAGAGATGACAACAAATCACTGTAGACAAAGAGGAAAAACAAACGAAAACGTTCCGGTAATTTAACACCACAACTAATACACTTGAACTAAGATGCTAGCCTTTACTGTGACTTTCTAAAAAATACTATATTAGCCACATGTGCTATTTAGAAACATTAAATTTTTGTGTATAAAATATTTCTAACATTTCAAAAGTGTAAAACATTTCTATGGTTAACTAATCACACTAAAAACCTCTAAACAAGGATTATGTTCGCAGAGAAATCAAACACATTAGTAGTGTTTGATTTATGAGGATGGAGACCAACAAAACAATAATACATGAATTATAACTCTGAAGTGATGGTAAACGAATACAAACACTTCAAACTACATGTATAACAGACAAAAATACATTTACAGATCACCATTATCACATTGAGGGATCCATATTCAAGCTAAAACAGCATTAGCGCATCCAGAAACAGAGAGATACGGTTGAGGTAAAGAAGGTCTCATGCAAAGGAAATACAGTTTGTCATTTTTTTTCTTTTTTGATTATTCAGGGTGTTTACACTGACATGGATTTGCTTTTGACTAACACATAACATTGGAGCTTATTCTGGAATAAAAAAAACACACTTTTTTGATCAAAATGTAAAGTGAACAATTTCAGCTATTTAGGAGCATGTACAATGTATAATAATTTACAAACAAATAAAATAAAACACTAAAAATATTTAATTTACTTATATGTCATGAACATTTGTTAATAATTGAAATATTAACAAATATTAATATTTGTTCTTTAGCTATATATTTTAGGGATTCGGCTGACAAGAAATCTCTTGGGGTACCTTAATATTTAATTCTATTTAATTCAGAAATAAAGAACAAAAATTTGTGCCAACAATACAATAATTCAATTTCTGTCAGTGTTAATGCACCAAGTGCAAAACCAACAACATTATGACCATAAAAGAACATACAACTTATTAACTCTAAAGAATCTATCTCCAAGTACGTTCTGCTTACCTGCAGGGCGATGGCGGTGTTGTTCTGTGCTGGGTGAACGCCCACCAGGCCTTCTTCTTTGCGTTTCTTGAATTTCCTAAAGTAGTCCTGTATCAGGAAAGTGGCATAGAACTTCCCCACCGTTACCTCATCATCTGAGTGAACAGACCACACACACGGCTTTGCTGTCAGCAAGTAGTTTCAACGCACGCATACACACCTCTGCGGTGATGCACGGTGAGAGACAGAAACTGACGCAATGAGATGCTTTATGTTATTCTAACTATGTACTATTAAAACAGCTTTGTGAATCAAATGTTAATAACCCATTTAGAATTATCTGGATTTCTACACAAATGGCTCGTAAAATAGGACCTATGTCTACATAATAAACACAGATGGTCTTAATTAACAAACACCACATACATGAGCAAAATATGCTGTACATCACAAGGCACCGATACATTTTGCTGTTTTAGTCACCTTGAACATATATACAGTACTCTACACTAGGCTGTATTTATTTTATAAAACTGCAGTAAAAACAGCAATATTGTGAAATATTATTACAGTTTAAAATAACTGATTTCTATTTTAAATATATTTTAAAATGTAATTAATTCACATGATGCCAAGCTGAATTTTCAGCATCATTACTCCAGTCTTCAGTGTCAAATGATCCTTCAGAAATCATTCTTATATGCTAATTTGCTGTACAAAAAAATTACTATTATCAATGTTGAATAATTTGAATGCATCTATGCTAAATAAAAGTAGTAATAATATTTAAAAAAAAAATTGTATATAAAAAAATGGTAAATGATAAAATATTTATAATGATAAAATGCAAAACTTGTGCTGTTTTTCTACCTAGCCATTCATGCTAGAAATATAGATAATTACAATTAATAGTTGTTAGGTTGACAAATTTTATTCACAATGCTATTGTAAAAGTAATTCAATTCAACTGGATCTAAGACAAATTACAATAATATGTGGAAAATTCAACTTAAGCTGCTAGTTATGTTTGGGAACACAGCTCGTTTAAACTAGTAATTTGCCGGTTATTAGCTGGTAGACCAACTTGGACCAGCAACAAACCAGCTACCAGCTAGTCAAACAGCTAATGACCAGCTAGAAACTAGCTATCTTATTCCAAAATATAGCTACCAGCTTAATGTAAATGTTAGTTGTAGAATATTTCATATTCACGGTTTGGCATGTGTAAACATATTAGTATTAGCATGTTAGCATTAGCATAGCAACTGTGAGAGAGATAACTGAAAGTTTGAGGGGAGGGCGGGGGTTTGAAAAAAAAACTGCATCAGCTAAGCCATTTAACTTCACTAAAATCTAGTCCTAAATGTGTTTAAGTTCTACTGGGAACATGCAAGCAAGCAGCACTAAGCAATATGTATTAGCATATTAGCTTTGCATTTCTGTGGGTGTATTTGTGCATGTCTAATATCCTGTTTTTGGATATGCATTTCAATCATCTGTGTATACAGTATAAAGCGTTCATTTGCATGTTGTGTACTGTATGTGTAATTGTGTGCGTGAGAATCATTCTGAAGCAGGGGTCTGTGTCACTTTTTTTAAACAAGCACGTTGGGGACAGATCGGGAAAGAAGAGGCAACATTAGTTCCATGCCACCACCCTAAAACAGAATTGCTTCAGAATATTCTGAAGATTTGAACTTTTACATGAACAGAAAGACAGTTAATGAGGAACGGAAGCTGCGGAAAAGCTCAAGCAGATACAGGAGAGAGCGACAGCGTAGAAAAGAGAGAGAAACATTTTCAAAAATGAGAAAAGAGAGAGACACATTTTTAGAAGGACACGGCATGCCTGAGTTGCCATGCAAGCCCAAAGCTCAACACACACACACACACACACAAACACACACACCTTCTCCAAATCCTCCAACCACACACACACACACACACACACACAAACACACACACCTTCTCCAAATCCTCCAACCACACACACACACACACACACACACACACACACACACACACAACACACATCACTGAGGTTCCAGTGTGGACGCAGTGTGGTACAGAGCAGGAGAGGAGAGCATTCGCGACACATACAGAACAGAACAAACATCGCAGAGACCCGACCAGGAGAAACTAAGAGTACAACAGCAGAAAAAAGCTAGTGCAACAGCTGGTGTGTGTGTGTGCATGACACAAATGTACAGTATGTGTGTGTATATGCTACATTTGGGAAACTGAAGTGTGTTCAAAAATCATATTTTTGATCTTTATCTAAATGGATGATTTAGGTGTGAGTTGCCACAGAAGTATTATACGTCTATGTTGTGAATTCTGTTGTGAATTCTCATTAGCGGCGACAAACTCTGAGCTTTATAACTGACCACCAGCAGGGGGCACCACTTGATCCAGAAGTTTCATGCTTGTTCTCTTCCAGATCTTCTTAATCACGGCTCGGAGCTCTTCATTCGCCTGCTCTAGGTTACCTGGGTCAAAACACACACCATGTTATCAACACAATGTAGTTCATATTCACTACTGTCAACTAGGACTGAAAAAAGGCAAATTTTCAATATTTTGATGGCTATAGTTAAGCATTTAGTCTGAACAGCCTAAAAAGGGTGATTTATGGGTGATTTCAGAGGAACTACAGTTTTAATATAATGTTTAATTCACAAAGAATAGTAAAAATCTTTTCCACTGTCTGTTTTTCACTAAATGAATGCAAAAAGCAATAACATTTAATAACATTATACTTAAATATACTCATATACACTACTGTTCAAAATTCATAGTCGATAAGACTTTTTTTTTTAAAGAAAGGAATTAATACTTTTATTTAGCAAAGATGCATTTAACTGATCAAAAGTGACAGTAAATTCATTTATACTTGATACTAGAATATTTAGTTAATAAAATCCTGAAAAATGTATCATGGTTTCCACAAAAATATTAAGCAGCACAACTATTTTCAAGACTGTTAATTATAAGATACACCAAATCAGCATATTAGAATGATTTCTGAAGGATCATGTGACACTGAAGACTGGAGTAATGATGCTGAAAATTCAGCTTTGCATCACAGGAATAAATTACATTACAAAATACAATAAAATAGAAAACAGTTATTTCATACTGTAATAATATTTTAAAATATTAATATATTTTAGATCAAATAAATGCAGCCTTGGTGAGTAGAATAGATTTTTTTTTTCCAAAATCTTTAAAATTTTTACTCCAAACCCCATACAGTGTTTCTACATAGATTAAATGTTTACCTATAGTAATATTTCACTAAAACATTTTAAACATATTTAGTGACTGATGCAAATGAATTGTTTTCAATTAATTCATTGATATAAAATGTATAAAGTAATTTGCAAACCAATACTTGTAGTTCTGAAAAGAATGCACATACCCTCCGTTTTGATCTTCAGTGCAGTTCTCACAAGAGCAAAAAGTGTAGCATTAAACATGACAGTGCCGTCACTGTTCAGAGGCATGTTCATAGCCACCAGCCTCTGGAATAGAGACACAACAACAGATAGAAAGAAAGAGAGTGAGAAGGTGGCTCGAGTGTGTTTGCTAATGTTCAAACACATTATTTATAAATGTGTCTTACCTTGCAGGCGACTCTATGAGGACAGAGTTTCCCAAAGCCAAGAGGAGGCTGAATACGGCGCAACAACGTCACTACATCAAGATGTTTTATTCTGCCTCTGCAATAAAATAAGAGAGAGAAACACAAACTGAAAAATTCTCCATTTACTCTTCATCTCATTGCTATCCTGGACAAGCAAATGCCATATTGAGAATTGAGCCAAATTGAATTTGTTTCATAACCGACAAATTTTGCAATATTGACAGTTATTGAACTGAACTGAATCAACATTTTACTGATTCAACCTGAACAATGACACCATTTTTTTCTGCTTATAGCTTACATGAACTTTACACAGCTATTAAACTGAACTGAACCAAAACTGAACTAACTTGAGCTGAATAATGGCAAAACTGTTGTTTTTTAGAGCTGCTTTAGAGTAGAATTTGAATTCGTGGTGTGTATCACTGATTCTGTAATTTTCCTGTTTACTACTGCTTTTTTTACGGTTTGTAAGCTGCTTTAAAACAATCTGTATTGTTTTGCAATAGAAATAAAGGTGACTTGACAAACACATTTTCACATCCTTACTTGGCCTCTGGATCATACTCTGACCAAATCCTCTTAAATTCATCAAGATGATGTGGCCCCAGAATCGACCAATCACGGGTCAGATAATCAAAGTTGTCCATGATGACAGCCACAAACAGGTTAATGATCTAAAACAAGACATTATTTAATTTGATTCACATGTGAAGAGTTCAGATGAAAAAGTGCCATCTGAAATCTTCATCTAAAATGAGCATTTTTATCAGGCTGCTATGTTTAGGTTCAGTAATTTTACTCTAATGGCAATGTATAGGTCCTTTTCTATGCAATTAAAGTGAAATAACTAAACATAAGTATAGGAGCCTGATAAAAATGCTCATTTTAAAAGAAAATTTCAGATGGTATTTAGAGGCTTTTGCATCTGAACTCTTCATGTATAACTTTTGAGAACAACATTGAGAACATCATTTAAAAAATAACCCTAAAAAGCAAACAAAATAAATTGGGATTCCAAAATGACAAAACAGTTAAATAATGTCTTTAATAAATTCTTAAAATGCTAAATTCTAAATATTTTTGGAGGCTTAAAGTAATATTCTAAATAATAATATTATAATTGGTAATTATAAAAATGAGAATAAATCAAAGGAAGTCTCTATCTAGTTAGTGTGTGTGTGTGTGTGTACCAGGAAGGCGCAGAGCATGTAAAAGGTGATGAAGTAGATGATGGCAAAGTTGCTCCCGCAGGTCATCTCTTCTCCGGGATTATAATCTGACTCCGGGTCACACAGCTTCCCTGGCATGCATGCCAACATGATGTCCTGCCAGGCTTCACCTGTTGCACATCTACACCCAAGCAATAATTCATCTGAAATGTAATCCTATAAAGCAGACTGTCTCTTACGTTAAACACTCTTTTAAACACACAGATAAAGTGGTAGCGTATAATGGGGAAAAGAATAACCAAAGGAAAAAATATCCTGCCACTTTCAGCTTTAACATCCTCACTGTGCCATTCACTGACCTGAAGAGCAGAAGCACAGCCTGAGGGAACGTCTGAAAGTTGTTGTTCCTGTTGATTTGTGTGTGGTCCACCATGGCAATTTTCCCAAACACCTGAAAGATGGTAAACTAAGTTGCACTGTGCTGTATTAAAAGGTCAAGGGCCAGATTTACTAAACAGGGAAAAATAGCGTTAGAGCGCATATCCATATAGAGCGCTGATGGGAGGGGAAAATTCTGTGTGTGATTTACTGACAATGCGCACATTGAAGAACACAGACGCAGCCAGTTTGTTTCCATAATGACTGCAAATTACCGCCTGCCTTATTCATTTGTGCAATTCATTTTTAATACTCTCCTCCCATAAATTTTGTGTCCGAAAGGGAAACTCCTACAAATGCATATTCAATAAAGTGAGTTGCAAAAATAACTGTGTCCACACCTTTTCAGTGTTAATTCTTCACTGCATGTCTTTAGTAAATCCTGACAGTACTATTTTAACACCAAAAGACGGTTTGTGCTGGTGCAAGCTGTTAGTAAATCTGGCCCCAAGTGTGTATTTTTTTGCACTGAATGTGGGTGATTTGCATTTTAGTCAAGATATCAGCTACAATTACAGCACTTAAATACTATTTAGCAAAACTGTCATTTTAATTACAGATAAGACAACCATAAAAACAAAGCATACAAATGGCAATATAATAAAATAAATAACCCTAATAGATTTTCTATACATATCATTTTCGAATTGCATTTGACAAATTTTTGGTGACTGTGGTACAACTTGAAACTAACCTGCATGCCAATGACAGCGTAGATGAAGAACAACATGGCTATCAGCAAAGCGACATATGGCAGGGCCTGAAAAAAAAGAGCATAAAAAATTTTATATATACAGGTGCATCTCAATAAATTAGAATGTCGTGGAAAAGTTCATTTATTTCAGTAATTCAACTCAAATTGTGAAACTCGTGTATTAAATAAATTCAATGCACACAGACTGAAGTAGTTTGTCTTTGGTTCTTTTAATTGTGATGATTTTGGCTCATATTTAACAAAAACCCACCAATTCACCATCTCAACAAATTAGAATATGGTGACATGCCAATCAGCTAATCAACTCAAAACAACTGCAAAGGTTTCCTGAGCCTTCAAAATGGTCTCTGTTTGGTTCACTAGGCTACACAATCATGGGGAAGACTGCTGATCTGACAGTTGTCCAGAAGACAATCATTGACACCCTTCACAAGGAGGGTAAGCCACAAACATTCATTGCCAAAGAAGCTGGCTGTTCACAAAGTGCTGTATCCAAGCATGTTAACAGAAAGTTGAGTGGAAGGAAAAAGTGTGGAAGAAAAAGATGCACAACCAACCGAGAGAACCGCAGCCTTATGAGGATTGTCAAGCAAAATCGATTCAAGAATTTGGGTGAACTTCACAAGGAATGGACTGATGCTGGGGTCAAGGCATCAAGAGCCACCACACACAGACGTGTCAAGGAATTTGGCTACAGTTGTCGTATTCCTCTTGTGCGTCTTACCTGGGCTAAGGAGAAGAAGAACTGGACTGTTGCCCAGTGGTCCAAAGTCCTCTTTTCAGATGAGAGCAAGTTTTGTATTTCATTTGGAAACCAAGGTCCTAGAGTCTGGAGGAAGGGTGGAGAAGCTCATAGCCCAAGTTGTTTGAAGTCCAGTGTTAAGTTTCCACAGTCTGTGATGATTTGGGGTGCAATGTCATCTGCTGGTGTTGGTCCATTGTGTTTTTTGAAAACCAAAGTCACTGCACCCGTTTACCAAGAAATTTTGGAGCACTTCATGCTTCCTTCTGCTGACCAGCTTTTTAAAGATGCTGATTTCATTTTCCAGCAGGATTTGGCACCTGCCCACACTGCCAAAAGCACCAAAAGTTGGTTAAATGACCATGGTGTTGGTGTGTTTGACTGGCCAGCAAACTCACCAGACCTGAACCCCATAGAGAATCTATGGGGTATTGTCAAGAGGAAAATGAGAAACAAGAGACCAAAAAATGCAGATGAGCTGAAGGCCACTGTCAAAGAAACCTGGGCTTCCATACCACCTCAGCAGTGCCACAAACTGATCACCTCCATGCCACGCCGAATTGAGGCAGTAATTAAAGCAAAAGGAGCCCCTACCAAGTATTGAGTACATATACAGTAAATGAACATACTTTCCAGAAGGCCAACAATTCACTAAAAAAAAATTTATTGGTCTTATGAAGTATTCTAATTTGTTGAGATAGTGAATTGGTGGGTTTTTGTTAAATGTGAGCCAAAATCATCACAATTAAAAGAACCAAAGACTTAGTGCACTTTTTTTTTTTTGGAGATATTGGGGTAAAAAGGACAGAATTACGTATTGTGCCAAGAAGGTTGCACTGTCTGTTCGTTAACACAGGCACGAACTCATTGGCAGAGCCTTTACCGATTACCTCCATTGATCAAAGCTTTCGGCACGGTCGTCTGTGAGTGACATCACCTCCCAATACAAACACGCCCCATAGTTTAGTCCCACCCCTCACATTGATTGACAGCTTTCCGTGTAGACATCGGAAATTCAAATGCAAAAGGAATTGAGATTCCATTTGAGTTTTGACAGGTTATATGCGCGCGCAGAGAAAGTGAAAAAGCAAATGTGGTGATTAATATTGCTATTTAAATATGACAGGCTCATAACTCATAAGACATGGGAAATACAGCTGCAAATGGACTTTGCTTTTTCATTTGAAATGTGGCAGTCACTGTGCGTTCACAAAAGCGAAAATGCAAACGGTGATGCAAGATTTGCAATGCATTTGGTCACAATTTAAGCGCAATCGAAAATACAATTTGCAATTCCTTTTGAAAATAGTCTAGAATATTCTTCCATAGTACAGTGCTGTTGACACAGAACAGCATACATTGTTTACGTATGTGATACTTTCCAAAATGGCACTATAGGGTGACACGGCGGAGACGAATTGTTGAATAAAGTCGTTATTTTTGTTTTCTTTGCACACAAAAAGTATTCTCATAGCTTTGTAAAATTACGGTTGTTTTTGAGCCTTGATCGTGTAAGGATCCTTGCTGTCTATGGGAGGGTCAGAGAGCTCTCGAAATGCATAGTGGATAGTGGACACCTTTCTGATAAAATGCATTTTATGTGATAAAAAAAAAAAAGGTAGAGCTTCAATAATATCTGGCATTTCATTAGGTTAGAATAACATCTGACCTGGAAGGACTTGATGAAGGTCCAGAGAAGGGTTCGAATGCCCTCCCCCCTGCTCAGCAGCTTGACCAATCGCATCACTCGAAAAAGACGGAAGAAGGTGATTGAAATGCGAGCGCTGTCCTCAGTGTTCTGTGGGGGAGGAGTCAGCATTAGTGAACCAATCAGGAGAAAGATATAACACAGGGCATCAGGCTGTATTATGGCAGTCTGACCAGCAGAGGGAACCACAATGTAGTTTCAAAGCACGTGGTGAGTTGATTCATTTGCAGCTAAATTTTAAAAATAAATTTATATTATAAATAAAAAAAAAATTAAAAAAATTGAAATTTTGAATTTAGAACTTAAGTGCTTTTTAAAAGAGTATTTAGACTGGTTTGACTGACCCATAAACACTACCAGAGACTCTGCGTTTCATGCTTATCCTAGAGAGAAAAGGAAGGGGGTAGAGGGGTGCATGCTGGGTGAAAAAAAAACAAACAAAAAAACCTTGCCATACTTGACTGCACGCATCAGCACAAGCATGGCACTCTTGACCCAGAGTTACTTCATGCCAACTTACAGTGGGCCCCCAAACCTCACAGGTTAAAGGTCAGTTTGAGGTCACAACCTTACCTGACCCGATCCGACCTAATCTGACCTGACTTCAGGGGCCACTTAACCATGCAGCAGTGTCAGCGCTACAAACGTGAGGGGCCGACGACCCCACCCACACACGCACACACTCACACAGTTCGTCACGTTTGGGTGACACTCCCCTAATTGACAAAATAGTCAAAAGGATGTAAAAACCAAAGAAAAATCTTGACAAACAAAGCAAACGAAGAGAAACCAAATGTAAATATAAAGCCAAAACTCAACAAACTGAAGTCGGGGTGGGTTAAGATGAAAGGTAACAATGTTTAATCAAGATTTCAGAACTCAAACGGAAACCTGAAAAAGAATGCAGACTGTAAAACTGGGCAAAAAGCCCAAGAGGGGCAGAATTTCTTACCCCCGACTCATCCACCTGAGGTGCCTCTGTGGGCTTTAAAAATCAAAGACCTGAATTAATCACTCACACATAACGTTTGCACAGCCACTTATGCTTTAAAACGCATTCACAACATACACAGGCACTCATAATATCCCAAACTCTATAATAGCATTTCTAACCGACAGATATCAGGACAGTAAACCTGCTCAAACAACCTCAAGATTAAACAATCTTCCATTCAAAACTGCTTATAAGGGCTGAAAAATTACCAAACAGGACTAGACTCACATAAGGGGCTTATATAATACGAAGATCCATCATGTGACCTTATTTCTATCTCGTGGATTACATAAGCAGCTGTAGACAGCATCCGACGTACAGTACAGTGCACACACACATATTAACAGGACAGTTTGGGACTAGTGCACACTTATGCAACGATTACAACTTTGTAAACAAGAGCGTATCCAAAAAAACCCGCTAAGCAACAGCAAAAGACACAAGTATAACAAACCTACAATACCATATTATGAAATTTCCATTCTTCTACATTAATGTGCAGACGAACAGTGTCAACCCTGTGATTCAAATGACGTGTATTATAAATAGATGAATGCTATAATGTTTTTGTATATATATATAGAGATATATTATAAAATTTAGTGAATTAATCGTATAGTGTGACACTAACAGTTAAGTAGCAACCAATACCAAACATTGAAAACATGACTGGTTTTATAATAACATAATTTATGCACAGAACATGCTTATGAAATGTCCTGTCATAATCATATCACTAGATAAATGTGTCCACCAATGTCCACTTAAATTTTTAAATTTAGCATTAATATGTTTTCACATGCACACAAAATAAACCCCATCCACACATTTGGTTTGGAGAACAGATCAGTTCTTGACTCTGAAAGAACAAAAAAACAAAAACCACATTCATCAACATTAAAGCACTCACACACACAGTGGGAAGAAAATTCAGTATATAATCAGAAAAAAAGATGAATTCATCTGTGCACAAAGACTCCAGACAGATATGGCTTCAGTCACACAGCCTGACATCCCTCGTCTATAGCTATTTACATTTGCATGAGAAGCAGAAATTATAAGATGCAGTTTCTGGCTGTAGCATTTATGGTGCATGCGTTAAGCAGTCAGGCATATGTGCACACGCTTACAAACATATGATGTCTTTCTCGAACACACTCTCGCCATAACAGCAACACAAGACTTGAAGGAGCTCAGTTTTCCAGTAGCACCGCAGCATCTCCATGCATGTGCCCTGCAAAAGAGACACCACCCGAGGGTGCTCTAACAGTCCAATGCAAGAGAGGACAGAAAGAAAGAAAGAAAGAGAGAAAGAAAGAAAGGAAGGAAGGAAGGAAGGAAGGAAGGAAGGAAAAATGAATACTGGAAGGAAGGACAGATGGCAGAAAAGATGAATGAAAGAAAGAAGGAAGGCAAAATGAGGGAAAACTAATACAGAACTAAGGATGGTGGAAAAGAAAAATGGAGGGAGGAAAAAGTAATTACAGAAGGAAAGTAGAAAGAAAGAAAGAAAGAAAGAAAGAAAGGTAAAATGGTAGGAAATAATGAAATGGCAAAAGTAAGAAAAAATAAATGATGAAGGAATGATGGAAGGAAATAAGAAAGGCAGAAAGGAAGAAAAAATTAAAAGGAAGGAGAGATGCAGAAAAGACAAATGAAGAAAAGTAAAAGGAAGGAAAGAATTCAGAGAAGGATGAAGGAAGGAAGGAAAGTGAGAAAGAAAGCAAGAAGGAAAGAATGAAGGCAGAAATTAAAGTAAAAAAAAAGAAAGAAGGAAGGAAATAAGGAAGGGAGGAAGTAGAAAAAGAAAGCAGAAATTAAATAGGGAAAAATAAAAAATGAAGGAAGGAAGGTAAGAAAAAGAAAACCGGAAAGAAAGAATGAAGGCAGAGATGAAATAAAGTAAAAAGAAGGTAGGAAGGAAGGAAGGAAGGAAGGAAGGAAGGAAGGAGGAAGGGAGGAATGAACGGAGGAATTGAGGGAGGGAGGGAGGAGAGAAATATAAAGAAGGAACAACAAAATGGGAAGGAAGGAAGGTAAGGAAAAGAAAGCAGGAAAAAGAATGAAAGCAGAAATGAAATTTCTGAAATTTCTAAAAAAAAAAAAAGAAGGAAGGAAATAAGGAAGGAAGGAAGGAAGGGAGAAAAGAAAGGTAGAAAGGAAGGAAGGAAGGAGAGAAAGAGCAGAAATTAAATAAGGAAAAATAAAATTAAAAAAAAGAAGGAAGGAAGAAGGAAAGGAGAGAGAAAAGAAATAAAAGATGGGAAAACAAAGAAGGAAAGAAGGAAGGTAAGAAAAAGAGCAGGAAAAAGAATGAAGGCAGAAATTAAATTTCTGAAATATAAAAAAAGAAAGGAAATAAGGAAGGAAGGAAGGAGGGAGGGAGGGAGGGAGGGAGGGAAGGAGAAAAAAGGAAGGAAATAAAAAAAGGAAGAAATGAAGGTATGTGAGAAAGAAAAACAAGGAAATGCTAAAGGCAGAAATAAAAAAAAAGTAAAGAAGGAAGAAGGAAGGAAGTGAGCAGTAAGCAGTAATGGAGGTCATGCAGCCTGTCTGACGTCTACACACCTGCTCTACTCAAGCTCTCTCCTCTGAGGAAGACAGAACAGAGAGACAGTCACTCAGCAGACTACAGAGAGAACACTGAACAGCCATTCATAATGAGCCTCTGCTGCCTTCACATCTATCTATATAATCTAGATTCTTCCTTTGTTAAACTGTTTTAATAATAACAACAATAATAATAATATAATAATAATGCCACTTTTTATGTTCACACAGAATTCATTTTTGAATTATACTCCCAGAATCCAGATTACTGACAACGTGGGTGGTCACTGTTGAGCTCTGTGATTCTACATGTGTTGTTTCTTTCTCTGTGAACGTCTCTGTATACTAGAATGATAGCGCTTCGTTTGCTAGTGATTGGACGCTCAGCTTTGATATCTTGATTTCTCGTTATTTAAATCAGCTCTGAGCTCCAGGGCCATTCTGTCTGGAGGGGAACAGGAGGAACTGAAAGAGAGGAAGTTTAAACTTCAAACGGACTACACCGCTTGGGCACTGACCGGAGGAGAATGGAGCGGGTGGCCAAGCGCCATCTGCAGAAAATGAAGCTAATGTTAGCAGCTACATATCCCAGCATGCAACAGGGGATGGGCAAACCAGTCACTCCAACCACCACAAGATTGGGT
>CM077254.1:18735027-18737527 GCA_039654775.1 Spinibarbus caldwelli
AAAAAATTTAATAGAATCTCAATGATACGATTTTTTTTCCCTGAATGTTAGAAAAACAACAAGGGAATGTTAAATTGTCATTTTGCAAACATAATGGAAATGTTACTTTTGAATGTTAAGGTGGTAAAAATCAATAGTAGTAATGTTAAAAAAGAATAAAAAAATACATTAGACAAATGTCTAAAATGTTTCATGAATAAATAACATTTTTGTGCTGATAATTACATAAGTTCTAAAAGCCATGCATTGTTATTTTTTTCATCTTGTTTTCTCGTGATCATGACTTAATTTTCGCGTGATCTCGACATAACGAGTTGTTTTGTCAAGATCACGACTTAATTTTCTCGTGATCTCGACATAACGAGTTGTTTTGTCATGATCACGACTTCATTTTCGCGTGATCTCGACATAACAAAAGTTGTTTTGTCGTGATCACGACTTAACAGGAGTTGTTCTCTAAGTTACACAACTGCGCCAACAGGTGCCAGTGTAGAACTAAAAATAACTGATTGGGACCTGTATACTGTATATCCACCTTACTGTACATGTTCGGGACAGAGTAAGGACCTCTCCGTGATTGCTATAATTTGTGCAGTTCATTACTGATATTTAATTAACTTATAAATGTTAAATGATTGAATAGAAATGATTATTTTTGCTTGAAAGCGTATCTGTTATCGTTACGTTCTTACTGCTGCACGACTCGTTTCACTACCACAATAACATTCAATGTTGACGTCACTGAATAGTATTCTGTTTGCAACCTAGGCTATAGGCTATCTTTATTTGTGCATCTTTGAAGTACACGATTGTTAGTTAAGCGGGGATAATGTTGTTGTTAAGCGGGGATAATGTAATGTTGTTTATGTAGAACGCGCTACAATTTGCAATGTGCATCTTTGTCCTTATTTTTAATCTTTATTGTTAATAAATATATATTGATAAGGAATGTGATTTATATATGTAAAAATGTGTATAAGCTAATTTAGTTAAGCGATGTTATACAGTGTTGTAATATTTTCTACATTTCTTTGTAGGAAACCACACACACACGCACATACAAATAAACACTCTTTTCAAACAGCATCCAAAGCTTGTAACGCACATATCAGTCACAACACATCCTACATGACTAATAAAAATCACAAACAAATTATATAGAATTTTATTTCAAAACGAATGAGGAAAACAAAGTGAGTTGAATCCAAGGAGCTCTACTTTAGAATAATTCTCTGCATTCTTCTGAAGGCGCACCTGCGCTTTCGGTGTTGAATGCTCTGATGTTATACCATTTAAACATGTTAATTATACAAACAAAATGTTTAGCATACTCTGGAAAAAAATAAACAGTGATTGATTGGCCTATATTTGTTTATTGTAGACTTTATTAGTACTACGCGAAGCGAAGTTGCTGAAATATCCATAACATACTGTATAAAAGAGCGCACGGCTATCTGTCGATCAGATGCGCTTCAGAGTTACGTTTGTTACTATAGCAACATATACTCACGATGCATTGTTTTAAAAATCAATCATTGTATAAAAAAAAAAAAAAAAAAAAACCTTTCGTTATGTCGAGATCACGAGAAAATTAAGTCGTGATAACGAGAAAACAAGACAGAAAAATAATGCAAAATGCATGACTTCTCAGAACTTCCATAAATAATGTTATTAATGACTGGAAAATTTTGAACAAACTTTCATATTTTATAACATGAGAGAATTTTGCCAGAATGTTAGCCTGTTTGTTCTGAGAACATTCCTTGTTAGCTGGGTTATTTATTACAGCATCAATCAACACAAAGTATTAATATTAAATAGAAAGTTTACTACAGTATTTTATACAATAAGAACTTCATGCATTTGTCTTCTACTGTTGTCAGTTTAAAGACTGAATGAGTTACAGAAACACTGCTAGTCACACCACACAGAAAAGCTGAAAACGACAGCACTGCAAATCACACTGAGCTGCTTACTAGCATTCTGTCCTTCTTCTCAACACAAATCTGCATGTGTCAAAGTGGACAGTGGGGCAGAGGGATGTTAACATGAGAAAACTGGGATGATATAAGTGGAACAGTATGATATATTGAGAAAGGAAGCGTATTTATACTGCGCTGTTATGAATGTCCAAATGGGAAATTATGTGATAATGTGTGACGGCTGTATCTGTGTGTTTGAATTACTCACCCGGGGTTTGAAGGCGATCAGTTTGAGTACCATCTCCACAGTGAAGACGGCAGTGAAGACCATATTCAGGATGTCCATAACATAATTGAACAGCTCGGACTGACCGTAGTGCTGGACAGAGAAATGTGTGATATAAAATTGTAGAAATGCTAATGGAATATATTGTAGAAAAATTTTAGAAATGTGAAATAGCAATTTATTGGACAAAAATTACTATACACTCTGTTAACTAAAATAAAAATAAATAAAAATAAAGTTTAAAACTAATAAGGCAAAAACACATAAAAATACTTTAAAATTATAAAATAAA